>JAWNZC010000356.1:0-53206 GCA_035771165.1 Paragorgia papillata
ACCAAGCTACAATCCTGGACAAAAGTGCTTGGGACACTATGCGAAAATCGGCAAAATCGGCAAAGTGGCCCAACAATTTTGTCCAGGATTGTCTGAAAATGACGAGTTTATGATTTTTCAATAAAACACAGCTTTTTAACTTTGTAACATTGCAAAATATATACAGTTTAATAAAAGAGCCCCCATCTCTGCTCCCCCTTACCCCCTCAATGGGGAAGGGATCACTGGAGCAGAGTCTCTGCAGAGTTCCCACCCGCACCGGTACCACCCGCACGAGAGCTCTATTTAATTTACATATTCACCAAACCTTCTATACCCCGCAAACAATTTGTTTGTTCATGCATGTGGGAGCGTATTTATGTCATTTTCGAGCAAACTGCGCAGAATCGCCGCCCCCCAATTGTTTTTTTCTTCGATTTAGTTTAATTCGTCATTTTCAGACAATCCTGGACAAAAGTGCTTGGGACACTATGCGAAAATCGGCAAAATCGGCAAAGTGGCCCAACAATTTTGTCCAGGATTGTCTGAAAATGACGAGTTTTATGATTTTTCAATAAAACACAGCTTTTTAACTTTGTAACATTGCAAAATATATACAGTTTAATAAAAGAGCCCCCATCTCTGCTCCCCCTTACCCCCTCAATGGGGAAGGGATCACTGGAGCAGAGTCTCTGCAGAGTTCCCACCCGCACCGGTACCACCCGCACGAGAGCTCTATTTAATTTACATATTCACCAAACCTTCTATACCCCACAAACAATTTGTTGTTCATGCATGTGGGAGCGTATTTATGTCATTTTCGAGCAAAACTGCGCAGAATCGCCGCCCCCCAATTGTTTTTTTCTTCGATTTAGTTTAATTCGTCATTTTCAGACAATCCTGGACAAAAGTGCTTGGGACACTATGCGAAAATCGGCAAAATCGGCAAAGTGGCCCAACAATTTTGTCCAGGATTGTCTGAAAATGACGAGTTTATGATTTTTCAATAAAACACAGCTTTTTAACTTTGTAACATTGCAAAATATATACAGTTTAATAAAAGAGCCCCCATCTCTGCTCCCCCTTACCCCCTCAATGGGGAAGGGATCACTGGAGCAGAGTCTCTGCAGAGTTCCCACCCGCACCGGTACCACCCGCACGAGAGCTCTATTTAATTTACATATTCACCAAACCTTCTATACCCCACAAACAATTTGTTGTTCATGCATGTGGGAGCGTATTTATGTCATTTTCGAGCAAACTGCGCAGAATCGCCGCCCCCAAATTGTTTTTTTTCTTCGATTTAGTTTAATTCGTCATTTTCAGACAATCCTGGACAAAAGTGCTTGGGACACTATGCGAAAATCGGCAAAATCGGCAAAGTGGCCCAACAATTTTGTCCAGGATTGTCTGAAAATGACGAGTTTATGATTTTTCAATAAAACACAGCTTTTTAACTTTGTAACATTGCAAAATATATACAGTTTAATAAAAGAGCCCCCATCTCTGCTCCCCCTTACCCCCTCAATGGGGAAGGGATCACTGGAGCAGAGTCTCTGCAGAGTTCCCACCCGCACCGGTACCACCCGCACGAGAGCTCTATTTAATTTACATATTCACCAAACCTTCTATACCCCGCAAACAATTTGTTGTTCATGCATGTGGGAGCGTATTTATGTCATTTTCGAGCAAACTGCGCAGAATCGCCGCCCCCCAATTGTTTTTTTCTTCGATTTAGTTTAATTCGTCATTTTCAGACAATCCTGGACAAAAGTGCTTGGGACACTATGCGAAAATCGGCAAAATCGGCAAAGTGGCCCAACAATTTTGTCCAGGATTGTCTGAAAATGACGAGTTTATGATTTTTCAATAAAACACAGCTTTTTAACTTTGTAACATTGCAAAATATATACAGTTTAATAAAAGAGCCCCCATCTCTGCTCCCCCTTACCCCCTCAATGGGGAAGGGATCACTGGAGCAGAGTCTCTGCAGAGTTCCCACCCGCACCGGTACCACCCGCACGAGAGCTCTATTTAATTTACATATTCACCAAACCTTCTATACCCCAAAACAATTTGTTGTTCATGCATGTGGGAGCGTATTTATGTCATTTTCGAGCAAACTGCGCAGAATCGCCGCCCCCCCATTGTTTTTTTCTTCGATTTAGTTTAATTCGTCATTTTCAGACAATCCTGGACAAAAGTGCTTGGGACACTATGCGAAAATCGGCAAAATCGGCAAAGTGGCCCAACAATTTTGTCCAGGATTGTCTGAAAATGACGAGTTTATGATTTTTCAATAAAAACACAGCTTTTTAACTTTGTAACATTGCAAAATATATACAGTTTAATAAAAGAGCCCCCATCTCTGCTCCCCCTTACCCCCTCAATGGGGAAGGGATCACTGGAGCAGAGTCTCTGCAGAGTTCCCACCCGCACCGGTACCACCCGCACGAGAGCTCTATTTAATTTACATATTCACCAAACCTTCTATACCCCGCAAACAATTTGTTGTTCATGCATGTGGGAGCGTATTTATGTCATTTTCGAGCAAACTGCGCAGAATCGCCGCCCCCCAATTGTTTTTTTCTTCGATTTAGTTTAATTCGTCATTTTCAGACAATCCTGGACAAAAGTGCTTGGGACACTATGCGAAAATCGGCAAAATCGGCAAAGTGGCCCAACAATTTTGTCCAGGATTGTCTGAAAATGACGAGTTTATGATTTTTCAATAAAACACAGCTTTTTAACTTTGTAACATTGCAAAATATATACAGTTTAATAAAAGAGCCCCCATCTCTGCTCCCCCTTACCCCCTCAATGGGGAAGGGATCACTGGAGCAGAGTCTCTGCAGAGTTCCCACCCGCACCGGTACCACCCGCACGAGAGCTCTATTTAATTTACATATTCACCAAACCTTCTATACCCCGCAAACAATTTGTTGTTCATGCATGTGGGAGCGTATTTATGTCATTTTCGAGCAAACTGCGCAGAATCGCCGCCCCCACCCAATTGTTTTTTTCTTCGATTTAGTTTAATTCGTCATTTTCAGACAATCCTGGACAAAAGTGCTTGGGACACTATGCGAAAATCGGCAAAATCGGCAAAGTGGCCCAACAATTTTGTCCAGGATTGTCTGAAAATGACGAGTTTATGATTTTTCAATAAAACACAGCTTTTTAACTTTGTAACATTGCAAAATATATACAGTTTAATAAAAGAGCCCCCATCTCTGCTCCCCCTTACCCCCTCAATGGGGAAGGGATCACTGGAGCAGAGTCTCTGCAGAGTTCCCACCCGCACCGGTACCACCCGCACGAGAGCTCTATTTAATTTACATATTCACCAAACCTTCTATACCCCACAAACAATTTGTTGTTCATGCATGTGGGAGCGTATTTATGTCATTTTCGAGCAAACTGCGCAGAATCGCCGCCCCCCAATTGTTTTTTTCTTCGATTTAGTTTAATTCGTCATTTTCAGACAATCCTGGACAAAAGTGCTTGGGACACTATGCGAAAAATCGGCAAAATCGGCAAAGTGGCCCAACAATTTTGTCCAGGATTGTCTGAAAATGACGAGTTTATGATTTTTCAATAAAACACAGCTTTTTAACTTTGTAACATTGCAAAATATATACAGTTTAATAAAAGAGCCCCCATCTCTGCTCCCCCTTACCCCCTCAATGGGGAAGGGATCACTGGAGCAGAGTCTCTGCAGAGTTCCCACCCGCACCGGTACCACCCGCACGAGAGCTCTATTTAATTTACATATTCACCAAACCTTCTATAACCCCGCAAACAATTTGTTGTTCATAGCATGTGGGAGCGTATTTATGTCATTTTCCGAGCAAACTGCGCAGAATCGCCGCCCCCCAATTGTTTTTTTCTTCGATTTAGTTTAATTCGTCATTTTCAGACAATCCTGGACAAAAGTGCTTGGGACACTATGCGAAAATCGGCAAAATCGGCAAAGTGGCCCAACAATTTTGTCCAGGATTGTCTGAAAATGACGAGTTTATGATTTTTCAATAAAACACAGCTTTTTAACTTTGTAACAATTGCAAAATATATACAGTTTAATAAAAGAGCCCCCATCTCTGCTCCCCCTTACCCCCTCAATGGGGAAGGGATCACTGGAGCAGAGTCTCTGCAGAGTTCCCACCCGCACCGGTACCACCCGCACGAGAAGCTCTATTTAATTTACATATTCACCAAACCTTCTATACCCCGCAAACAATTTGTTGTTCATGCATGTGGGAGCGTATTTATGTCATTTTCGAGCAAACTGCGCAGAATCGCCGCCCCCCAAATTGTTTTTTTCTTCGATTTAGTTTAATTCGTCATTTTCAGACAATCCTGGACAAAAGTGCTTGGGACAACTATGCGAAAATCGGCAAAATCGGCAAAGTGGCCCAACAATTTTGTCCAGGATTGTCTGAAAATGACGAGTTTATGATTTTTCAATAAAACACAGCTTTTTAACTTTGTAACATTGCAAAATATATACAGTTTTAATAAAAGAGCCCCCATCTCTGCTCCCCCTTACCCCCTCAATGGGGAAGGGATCACTGGAGCAGAGTCTCTGCAGAGTTCCCACCCGCACCGGTACCACCCGCACGAGAGCTCTATTTAATTTACATATTCACCAAACCTTCTATACCCCGCAAACAATTTGTTGTTCATGCATGTGGGAGCGTATTTATGTCATTTTCGAGCAAACTGCGCAGAATCGCCGCCCCCCAATTGTTTTTTTCTTCGATTTAGTTTAATTCGTCATTTTCAGACAATCCTGGACAAAAGTGCTTGGGACACTATGCGAAAATCGGCAAAATCGGCAAAGTGGCCCAACAATTTTGTCCAGGATTGTCTGAAAATGACGAGTTTATGATTTTTCAATAAAACACAGCTTTTTAACTTTGTAACATTGCAAAATATATACAGTTTAATAAAAGAGCCCCCATCTCTGCTCCCCCTTACCCCCTCAATGGGGAAGGGATCACTGGAGCAGAGTCTCTGCAGAGTTCCCACCCGCACCGGTACCACCCGCACGAGAGCTCTATTTAATTTACATATTCACCAAACCTTCTATACCCCACAAACAATTTGTTGTTCATGCATGTGGGAGCGTATTTATGTCATTTTCGAGCAAACTGCGCAGAATCGCCGCCCCCCAATTGTTTTTTTCTTCGATTTAGTTTAATTCGTCATTTTCAGACAATCCTGGACAAAAGTGCTTGGGACACTATGCGAAAATCGGCAAAATCGGCAAAGTGGCCCAACAATTTTGTCCAGGATTGTCTGAAAATGACGAGTTTATGATTTTTCAATAAAACACAGCTTTTTAACTTTGTAACATTGCAAAATATATACAGTTTTAATAAAAGAGCCCCCATCTCTGCTCCCCCTTACCCCCTCAATGGGGAAGGGATCACTGGAGCAGAGTCTCTGCAGAGTTCCCACCCGCACCGGTACCACCCGCACGAGAGCTCTATTTAATTTACATATTCACCAAACCTTCTATACCCCACAAACAATTTGTTGTTCATGCATGTGGGAGCGTATTTATGTCATTTTTCGAGCAAACTGCGCAGAATCGCCGCCCCCCAATTGTTTTTTTCTTCGATTTAGTTTAATTCGTCATTTTCAGACAATCCTGGACAAAAGTGCTTGGGACACTATGCGAAAATCGGCAAAATCGGCAAAGTGGCCCAACAATTTTGTCCAGGATTGTCTGAAAATGACGAGTTTATGATTTTTTTCAATAAAACACAGCTTTTTAACTTTGTAACATTGCAAAATATATACAGTTTAATAAAAGAGCCCCCATCTCTGCTCCCCCTTACCCCCTCAATGGGGAAGGGATCACTGGAGCAGAGTCCTCTGCAGAGTTCCCACCCGCACCGGGTACCACCCGCACGAGAGCTCTATTTAATTTACATATTCACCAAACCTTCTATACCCCGCAAACAATTTGTTGTTCATGCATGTGGGAGCGTATTTATGTCATTTTTCGAGCAAACTGCGCAGAATCGCCGCCCCCCAATTGTTTTTTTCTTCGATTTAGTTTAATTCGTCATTTTCAGACAATCCTGGACAAAAGTGCTTGGGACACTATGCGAAAATCGGCAAAATCGGCAAAGTGGCCCAACAATTTTGTCCAGGATTGTCTGAAAATGACGAGTTTATGATTTTTCAATAAAACAACAGCTTTTTAACTTTGTAACATTGCAAAATATATACAGTTTAATAAAAGAGCCCCCATCTCTGCTCCCCCTTACCCCCTCAATGGGGAAGGGATCACTGGAGCAGAGTCTCTGCAGAGTTCCCACCCGCACCGGTACCACCCGCACGAGAGCTCTATTTAATTTACATATTCACCAAACCTTCTATACCCCGCAAACAATTTGTTGTTCATGCATGTGGGAGCGTATTTATGTCATTTTCGAGCAAACTGCGCAGAATCGCCGCCCCCCAATTGTTTTTTTTCTTCGATTTAGTTTAATTCGTCATTTTCAGACAATCCTGGACAAAAGTGCTTGGGACACTATGCGAAAATCGGCAAAATCGGCAAAGTGGCCCAACAATTTTGTCCAGGATTGTCTGAAAATGACGAGTTTATGATTTTTTCAATAAAACACAGCTTTTTAACTTTGTAACATTGCAAAATATATACAGTTTAATAAAAGAGCCCCCATCTCTGCTCCCCCTTACCCCCTCAATGGGGAAGGGATCACTGGAGCAGAGTCTCTGCAGAGTTCCCACCCGCACCGGTACCACCCGCACGAGAGCTCTATTTAATTTACATATTCACCAAACCTTCTATACCCCGCAAACAATTTGTTGTTCATGCATGTGGGAGCGTATTTATGTCATTTTCGAGCAAACTGCGCAGAATCGCCGCCCCCCAATTGTTTTTTTTCTTCGATTTAGTTTAATTCGTCATTTTCAGACAATCCTGGACAAAAGTGCTTGGGACACTATGCGAAAATCGGCAAAATCGGCAAAGTGGCCCAACAATTTTGTCCAGGATTGTCTGAAAATGACGAGTTTATGATTTTTCAATAAAACACAGCTTTTTAACTTTGTAACATTGCAAAATATATACAGTTTTAATAAAAAGAGCCCCCATCTCTGCTCCCCCTTACCCCCTCAATGGGGAAGGGATCACTGGAGCAGAGTCTCTGCAGAGTTCCCACCCGCACCGGTACCACCCGCACGAGAGCTCTATTTTAATTTACATATTCACCAAACCTTCTATACCCCACAAACAATTTGTTGTTCATGCATGTGGGGAGCGTATTTATGTCATTTTCGAGCAAACTGCGCAGAATCGCCGCCCCCCAATTGTTTTTTTCTTCGATTTAGTTTAATTCGTCATTTTCAGACAATCCTGGACAAAAGTGCTTGGGACACTATGCGAAAATCGGCAAAATCGGCAAAGTGGCCCAACAATTTTGTCCAGGATTGTCTGAAAATGACGAGTTTATGATTTTTCAATAAAACACAGCTTTTTAACTTTGTAACATTGCAAAATATATACAGTTTAATAAAAGAGCCCCCATCTCTGCTCCCCCTTACCCCCTCAATGGGGAAGGGATCACTGGAGCAGAGTCTCTGCAGAGTTCCCACCCGCACCGGTACCACCCGCACGAGAGCTCTATTTAATTTACATATTCACCAAACCTTCTATACCCCGCAAACAATTTGTTGTTCATGCATGTGGGAGCGTATTTATGTCATTTTCGAGCAAACTGCGCAGAATCGCCGCCCCCCAATTGTTTTTTTTCTTCGATTTAGTTTAATTCGTCATTTTCAGACAATCCTGGACAAAAGTGCTTGGGACACTATGCGAAAATCGGCAAAATCGGCAAAGTGGCCCAACAATTTTGTCCAGGATTGTCTGAAAATGACGAGTTTATGATTTTTCAATAAAACACAGCTTTTTAACTTTGTAACATTGCAAAATATATACAGTTTAATAAAAGAGCCCCCATCTCTGCTCCCCCTTACCCCCTCAATGGGGAAGGGATCACTGGAGCAGAGTCTCTGCAGAGTTCCCACCCGCACCGGTACCACCCGCACGAGAGCTCTATTTAATTTACATATTCACCAAACCTTCTATACCCCGCAAACAATTTGTTGTTCATGCATGTGGGAGCGTATTTATGTCATTTTTCGAGCAAACTGCGCAGAATCGCCGCCCCCCAATTGTTTTTTCTTCGATTTAGTTTTAATTCGTCATTTTCCAGACAATCCTGGACAAAAGTGCTTGGGACACTATGCGAAAATCGGCCAAAATCGGCAAAGTGGCCCAACAATTTTGTCCAGGATTGTCTGAAAATGACGAGTTTATGATTTTTCAATAAAACACAGCTTTTTAACTTTGTAACATTGCAAAATATATACAGTTTAATAAAAGAGCCCCCATCTCTGCTCCCCCCTTACCCCCTCAATGGGGAAGGGATCACTGGAGCAGAGTCTCTGCAGAGTTCCCACCCGCACCGGTACCACCCGCAACGAGAGCTCTATTTAATTTACATATTCACCAAACCTTCTATACCCCGCAAACAATTTGTTGTTCATGCATGTGGGAGCGTATTTATGTCATTTTCGAAGCAAACTGCGCAGAATCGCCGCCCCCCAATTGTTTTTTTCTTCGATTTAGTTTAATTCGTCATTTTCAGACAATCCTGGACAAAAGTGCTTGGGACACTATGCGAAAATCGGCAAAATCGGCAAAGTGGCCCAACAATTTTGTCCAGGATTGTCTGAAAATGACGAGTTTATGATTTTTCAATAAAAACACAGCTTTTTAACTTTGTAACATTGCAAAATATATACAGTTTAATAAAAGAGCCCCCATCTCTGCTCCCCCTTACCCCCTCAATGGGGAAGGGATCACTGGAGCAGAGTCTCTGCAGAGTTCCCACCCGCACCGGTACCACCCGCACGAGAGCTCTATTTTAATTTACATATTCACCAAACCTTCTATACCCACGCAAACAATTTGTTGTTCATGCATGTGGGAGCGTATTTATGTCATTTTCGAGCAAACTGCGCAGAATCGCCGCCCCCCAATTGTTTTTTTTCTTCGATTTAGTTTAATTCGTCATTTTCAGACAATCCTGGACAAAAGTGCTTGGGACACTATGCGAAAATCGGCAAAATCGGCAAAGTGGCCCAACAATTTTGTCCAGGATTGTCTGAAAATGACGAGTTTATGATTTTTCAATAAAACACAGCTTTTTAACTTTGTAACATTGCAAAATATATACAGTTTAATAAAAGAGCCCCCATCTCTGCTCCCCCTTACCCCCTCAATGGGGAAGGGATCACTGGAGCAGAGTCTCTGCAGAGTTCCCACCCGCACCGGTACCACCCGCACGAGAGCTCTATTTAATTTACATATTCACCAAACCTTCTATAACCCCACAAACAATTTGTTGTTTCATGCATGTGGGAGCGTATTTATGTCATTTTCGAGCAAACTGCGCAGAATCGCCGCCCTACTCCCAATTGTTTTTTTTTCTTCGATTTAGTTTAATTCGTCATTTTCAGACAATCCTGGACAAAAGTGCTTGGGACACTATGCGAAAATCGGCAAAATCGGCAAAGTGGCCCAACAATTTTGTCCAGGATTGTCTGAAAATGACGAGTTTATGATTTTTCAATAAAACACAGCTTTTTAACTTTGTAACATTGCAAAATATATACAGTTTAATAAAAGAGCCCCCATCTCTGCTCCCCCTTACCCCCTCAATGGGGAAGGGATCACTGGAGCAGAGTCTCTGCAGAGTTCCCACCCGCACCGGTACCACCCGCACGAGAGCTCTATTTAATTTACATATTCACCAAACCTTCTATACCCCACAAACAATTTGTTGTTCATGCATGTGGGAGCGTATTTATGTCATTTTCGAGCAAACTGCGCAGAATCGCCGCCCCCCAATTGTTTTTTTTTCTTCGATTTAGTTTAATTCGTCATTTTCAGACAATCCTGGACAAAAGTGCTTGGGACACTATGCGAAAATCGGCAAAATCGGCAAAGTGGCCCAACAATTTTGTCCAGGATTGTCTGAAAATGACGAGTTTATGATTTTTCAATAAAACACAGCTTTTTAACTTTGTAACATTGCAAAATATATACAGTTTTAATAAAGAGCCCCCATCTCTGCTCCCCCTTACCCCCTCAATGGGGAAGGGATCACTGGAGCAGAGTCTCTGCAGAGTTCCCACCCGCACCGGTACCACCCGCACGAGAGCTCTATTTAATTTACATATTCACCAAACCTTCTATACCCCCGCAAACAATTTGTTGTTCATGCATGTGGGAGCGTATTTATGTCATTTTCGAGCAAACTGCGCAGAATCGCCGCCCCCCAATTGTTTTTTTCTTCGATTTAGTTTAATTCGTCATTTTCAGACAATCCTGGACAAAAGTGCTTGGGACACTATGCGAAAATCGGCAAAATCGGCAAAGTGGCCCAACAATTTTGTCCAGGATTGTCTGAAAATGACGAGTTTATGATTTTTCAATAAAACACAGCTTTTTAACTTTGTAACATTGCAAAATATATACAGTTTAATAAAAGAGCCCCCATCTCTGCTCCCCCTTACCCCCTCAATGGGGAAGGGATCACTGGAGCAGAGTCTCTGCAGAGTTCCCACCCGCACCGGTACCACCCGCACGAGAGCTCTATTTAATTTACATATTCACCAAACCTTCTATACCCCACAAACAATTTGTTGTTCATGCATGTGGGAGCGTATTTATGTCATTTTCGAGCAAACTGCGCAGAATCGGCCGCCCCCCAATTGTTTTTTTTCTTCGATTTAGTTTAATTCGTCATTTTCAGACAATCCTGGACAAAAGTGCTTGGGACACTATGCGAAAATCGGCAAAATCGGCAAAGTGGCCCAACAATTTTGTCCAGGATTGTCTGAAAATGACGAGTTTATGATTTTTCAATAAAACACAGCTTTTTAAACTTTGTAACATTGCAAAATATATACAGTTTAATAAAAGAGCCCCCATCTCTGCTCCCCCTTACCCCCTCAATGGGGAAGGGATCACTGGAGCAGAGTCTCTGCAGAGTTCCCACCCGCACCGGTACCACCCGCACGAGAGCTCTATTTAATTTACATATTCACCAAACCTTCTATACCCCGCAAACAATTTGTTGTTCATGCATGTGGGAGCGTATTTATGTCATTTTCGAGCAAACTGCGCAGAATCGCCGCCCCCCAATTGTTTTTTTTCTTCGATTTAGTTTAATTCGTCATTTTCAGACAATCCTGGACAAAAGTGCTTGGGACACTATGCGAAAATCGGCAAAATCGGCAAAGTGGCCCAACAATTTTGTCCAGGATTGTCTGAAAAATGACGAGTTTATGATTTTTCAATAAAACACAGCTTTTTAACTTTGTAACATTGCAAAATATATACAGTTTAATAAAAGAGCCCCCATCTCTGCTCCCCCTTACCCCCTCAATGGGGAAGGGATCACTGGAGCAGAGTCCTCTGCAGAGTTCCCACCCGCACCGGTACCACCCGCACGAGAGCTCTATTTAATTTACATATTCACCAAACCTTCTATACCCCGCAAACAATTTGTTGTTCATGCATGTGGGAGCGTATTTATGTCATTTTCGAGCAAACTGCGCAGAATCGCCGCCCCCCAATTGTTTTTTTCTTCGATTTAGTTTAATTCGTCATTTTCAGACAATCCTGGACAAAAGTGCTTGGGACACTATGCGAAAATCGCAAAATCGGCAAAGTGGCCCAACAATTTTGTCCAGGATTGTCTGAAAATGACGAGTTTATGATTTTTCAATAAAACACAGCTTTTTAACTTTGTAACATTGCAAAATATATACAGTTTTAATAAAAGAGCCCCCATCTCTGCTCCCCCTTACCCCCTCAATGGGGAAGGGATCACTGGAGCAGAGTCTCTGCAGAGTTCCCACCCGCACCGGTACCACCCGCACGAGAGCTCTATTTAATTTACATATTCACCAAACCTTCTATACCCCACAAACAATTTGTTGTTCATGCATGTGGGAGCGTATTTATGTCATTTTCGAGCAAACTGCGCAGAATCGCCGCCCCCCAATTGTTTTTTTCTTCGATTTAGTTTAATTCGTCATTTTCAGACAATCCTGGACAAAAGTGCTTGGGACACTATGCGAAAATCGGCAAAATCGGCAAAGTGGCCCAACAATTTTGTCCAGGATTGTCTGAAAATGACGAGTTTATGATTTTTCAATAAAACACAGCTTTTTAACTTTGTAACATTGCAAAATATATACAGTTTTAATAAAAGAGCCCCCATCTCTGCTCCCCCTTACCCCCTCAATGGGGAAGGGATCACTGGAGCAGAGTCTCTGCAGAGTTCCCACCCGCACCGGTACCACCCGCACGAGAGCTCTATTTAATTTACATATTCACCAAACCTTCTATACCCCGCAAACAATTTGTTGTTCATGCATGTGGGAGCGTATTTATGTCATTTTCGAGCAAACTGCGCAGAATCGCCGCCCCCCAATTGTTTTTTTCTTCGATTTTGTTTAATTCGTCATTTTCAGACAATCCTGGACAAAAGTGCTTGGGACACTATGCGAAAATCGGCAAAATCGGCAAAGTGGCCCAACAATTTTGTCCAGGATTGTCTGAAAATGACGAGTTTATGATTTTTCAATAAAACACAGCTTTTTAACTTTGTAACATTGCAAAATATATACAGTTTAATAAAAGAGCCCCCATCTCTGCTCCCCCTTACCCCCTCAATGGGGAAGGGATCACTGGAGCAGAGTCTCTGCAGAGTTCCCACCCGCACCGGTACCACCCGCACGAGAGCTCTATTTAATTTACATATTCACCAAACCTTCTATACCCCGCAAACAATTTGTTGTTCATAGCATGTGGGAGCGTATTTATGTCATTTTTTCGAGCAAACTGCGCAGAATCGCCGCCCCCCAATTGTTTTTTTTCTTCGATTTAGTTTAATTCGTCATTTTCAGACAATCCTGGACAAAAGTGCTTGGGACACTATGCGAAAATCGGCAAAATCGGCAAAGTGGCCCAACAATTTTGTCCAGGATTGTCTGAAAATGACGAGTTTATGATTTTTCAATAAAACACAGCTTTTTAACTTTGTAACATTGCAAAATATATACAGTTTAATAAAAGAGCCCCCATCTCTGCTCCCCCTTACCCCCTCAATGGGGAAGGGATCACTGGAGCAGAGTCTCTGCAGAGTTCCCACCCGCACCGGTACCACCCGCACGAGAGCTCTATTTAATTTACATATTCACCAAACCTTCTATACCCCACAAACAATTTGTTGTTCATGCATGTGGGAGCGTATTTATGTCATTTTCGAGCAAAACTGCGCAGAATCGCCGCCCCCCAATTGTTTTTTTCTTCGATTTAGTTTAATTCGTCATTTTCAGACAATCCTGGACAAAAGTGCTTGGGACACTATGCGAAAATCGGCAAAATCGGCAAAGTGGCCCAACAATTTTGTCCAGGATTGTCTGAAAATGACGAGTTTATGATTTTTCAATAAAACACAGCTTTTTAACTTTGTAACATTGCAAAATATATACAGTTTAATAAAAGAGCCCCCATCTCTGCTCCCCCCTTACCCCCTCAATGGGGAAGGGATCACTGGAGCAGAGTCTCTGCAGAGTTCCCACCCGCACCGGTTACCACCCGCACGAGAGCTCTATTTAATTTACATATTCACCAAACCTTCTATACCCCACAAACAATTTGTTGTTCATGCATGTGGGAGCGTATTTATGTCATTTTCGAGCAAACTGCGCAGAATCGCCGCCCCCCAATTGTTTTTTTCTTCGATTTAGTTTAATTCGTCATTTTCAGACAATCCTGGACAAAAGTGCTTGGGACACTATGCGAAAATCGGCAAAATCGGCAAAGTGGCCCAACAATTTTGTCCAGGATTGTCTGAAAATGACGAGTTTATGATTTTTCAATAAAAACACAAGCTTTTTAACTTTGTAACATTGCAAAATATATACAGTTTAATAAAAGAGCCCCCATCTCTGCTCCCCCTTACCCCTCAATGGGGAAGGGATCACTGGAGCAGAGTCTCTGCAGAGTTCCCACCCGCACCGGTACCACCCGCACGAGAGCTCTATTTAATTTACATATTCACCAAACCTTCTATACCCCGCAAACAATTTGTTGTTCATGCATGTGGGAGGCGTATTTATGTCATTTTCGAGCAAACTGCGCAGAATCGCCGCCCCCCAATTGTTTTTTTCTTCGATTTAGTTTAATTCGTCATTTTTTCAGACAATCCTGGACAAAAGTGCTTGGGACACTATGCGAAAATCGGCAAAATCGGCAAAGTGGCCCAACAATTTTGTCCAGGATTGTCTGAAAATGACGAGTTTATGATTTTTCAATAAAACACAGCTTTTTAACTTTGTAACATTGCAAAATATATACAGTTTAATAAAAGAGCCCCCATCTCTGCTCCCCCTTACCCCCTCAATGGGGAAGGGATCACTGGAGCAGAGTCTCTGCAGAGTTCCCACCCGCACCGGTACCACCCGCACGAGAGCTCTATTTAATTTACATATTCACCAAACCTTCTATAACCCCACAAACAATTTGTTGTTCATGCATGTGGGAGCGTATTTATGTCATTTTCGAGCAAACTGCGCAGAATCGCCGCCCCCCAATTGTTTTTTTTTCTTCGATTTAGTTTAATTCGTCATTTTCAGACAATCCTGGACAAAAGTGCTTGGGACACTATGCGAAAATCGGCAAAATCGGCAAAGTGGCCCAACAATTTTGTCCAGGATTGTCTGAAAATGACGAGTTTATGATTTTTCAATAAAACACAGCTTTTTAACTTTGTAACATTGCAAAATATATACAGTTTAATAAAAGAGCCCCCATCTCTGCTCCCCCTTACCCCCTCAATGGGGAAGGGATCACTGGAGCAGAGTCTCTGCAGAGTTCCCACCCGCACCGGTACCACCCGCACGAGAGCTCTATTTAATTTACATATTCACCAAACCTTCTATACCCCGCAAACAATTTGTTGTTCATGCATGTGGGAGCGTATTTATGTCATTTTCGAGCAAACTGCGCAGAATCGCCGCCCCCCAATTGTTTTTTTTCTTCGATTTAGTTTAATTCGTCATTTTCAGACAATCCTGGACAAAAGTGCTTGGGACACTATGCGAAAATCGGCAAAATCGGCAAAGTGGCCCAACAATTTTGTCCAGGATTGTCTGAAAATGACGAGTTTTATGATTTTTCAATAAAACACAGCTTTTTAACTTTGTAACATTGCAAAATATATACAGTTTAATAAAAGAGCCCCCATCTCTGCTCCCCCTTACCCCCTCAATGGGGAAGGGATCACTGGAGCAGAGTCTCTGCAGAGTTCCCACCCGCACCGGTACCACCCGCACGAGAGCTCTATTTAATTTACATATTCACCAAACCTTCTATACCCCACAAACAATTTGTTGTTCATGCATGTGGGAGCGTATTTATGTCATTTTCGAGCAAACTGCGCAGAATCGCCGCCCCCCAATTGTTTTTTTTCTTCGATTTAGTTTAATTCGTCATTTTCAGACAATCCTGGACAAAAGTGCTTGGGACACTATGCGAAAATCGGCAAAATCGGCAAAGTGGCCCAACAATTTTGTCCAGGATTGTCTGAAAAATGACGAGTTTATGATTTTTCAATAAAACACAGCTTTTTAACTTTGTAACATTGCAAAATATATACAGTTTAATAAAAGAGCCCCCATCTCTGCTCCCCCTTACCCCCTCAATGGGGAAGGGATCACTGGAGCAGAGTCTCTGCAGAGTTCCCACCCGCACCGGTACCACCCGCACGAGAGCTCTATTTAATTTACATATTCACCAAACCTTCTATACCCCACAAACAATTTGTTTGTTCATGCATGTGGGAGCGTATTTATGTCATTTTCGAGCAAACTGCGCAGAATCGCCGCCCCCCAATTGTTTTTTTTCTTCGATTTAGTTTAATTCGTCATTTTCAGACAATCCTGGACAAAAGTGCTTGGGACACTATGCGAAAATCGGCAAAATCGGCAAAGTGGCCCAACAATTTTGTCCAGGATTGTCTGAAAATGACGAGTTTATGATTTTTCAATAAAACACAGCTTTTTAACTTTGTAACATTGCAAAATATATACAGTTTAATAAAAGAGCCCCCATCTCTGCTCCCCCTTACCCCCTCAATGGGGAAGGGATCACTGGAGCAGAGTCTCTGCAGAGTTCCCACCCGCACCGGTACCACCCGCACGAGAGCTCTATTTAATTTACATATTCACCAAACCTTCTATACCCCACAAACAATTTGTTGTTCATGCATGTGGGAGCGTATTTATGTCATTTTCGAGCAAACTGCGCAGAATCGCCGCCCCCCAATTGTTTTTTTTCTTCGATTTAGTTTTAATTCGTCATTTTCAGACAATCCTGGACAAAAGTGCTTGGGACACTATGCGAAAATCGGCAAAATCGGCAAAGTGGCCCAACAATTTTGTCCAGGATTGTCTGAAAATGACGAGTTTATGATTTTTCAATAAAACACAGCTTTTTAACTTTGTAACATTGCAAAATATATACAGTTTAATAAAAGAGCCCCCATCTCTGCTCCCCCTTACCCCCTCAATGGGGAAGGGATCACTGGAGCAGAGTCTCTGCAGAGTTCCCACCCGCACCGGTACCACCCGCACGAGAGCTCTATTTAATTTACATATTCACCAAACCTTCTATACCCCACAAACAATTTGTTTGTTCATGCATGTGGGAGCGTATTTATGTCATTTTCGAGCAAACTGCGCAGAATCGCCGCCCCCCAATTGTTTTTTTCTTCGATTTAGTTTAATTCGTCATTTTCAGACAATCCTGGACAAAAGTGCTTGGGACACTATGCGAAAATCGGCAAAATCGGCAAAGTGGCCCAACAATTTTGTCCAGGATTGTCTGAAAATGACGAGTTTATGATTTTTCAATAAAACACAGCTTTTTAACTTTGTAACATTGCAAAATATATACAGTTTAATAAAAGAGCCCCCATCTCTGCTCCCCCTTACCCCCCTCAATGGGGAAGGGATCACTGGAGCAGAGTCTCTGCAGAGTTCCCACCCGCACCGGTACCACCCGCACGAAGAGCTCTATTTAATTTACATATTCACCAAACCTTCTATACCCCACAAACAATTTGTTGTTCATGCATGTGGGAGCGTATTTATGTCATTTTCGAGCAAACTGCGCAGAATCGCCGCCCCCCAATTGTTTTTTTCTTCGATTTAGTTTAATTCGTCCATTTTCAGACAATCCTGGACAAAAGTGCTTGGGACACTATGCGAAAATCGGCAAAATCGGCAAAGTGGCCCAACAATTTTGTCCAGGATTGTCTGAAAATGACGAGTTTATGATTTTTCAATAAAACACAGCTTTTTAACTTTGTAACATTGCAAAATATATACAGTTTAATAAAAGAGCCCCCATCTCTGCTCCCCCTTACCCCCTCAATGGGGAAGGGATCACTGGAGCAGAGTCTCTGCAGAGTTCCCACCCGCACCGGTACCACCCGCACGAGAGCTCTATTTAATTTACATATTCACCAAACCTTCTATACCCCGCAAACAATTTGTTGTTCATGCATGTGGGAGCGTATTTATGTCATTTTCGAGCAAACTGCGCAGAAATCGCCGCCCCCCAATTGTTTTTTTTCTTCGATTTAGTTTAATTCGTCATTTTCAGACAATCCTGGACAAAAGTGCTTGGGACACTATGCGAAAATCGGCAAAATCGGCAAAGTGGCCCAACAATTTTGTCCAGGATTGTCTGAAAATGACGAGTTTATGATTTTTCAATAAAACACAGCTTTTTAACTTTGTAACATTGCAAAATATATACAGTTTAATAAAAGAGCCCCCATCTCTGCTCCCCCTTACCCCCTCAATGGGGAAGGGATCACTGGAGCAGAGTCTCTGCAGAGTTCCCACCCGCACCGGTACCACCCGCACGAGAGCTCTATTTAATTTACATATTCACCAAACCTTCTATACCCCACAAACAATTTGTTGTTCATGCATGTGGGAGCGTATTTATGTCATTTTCGAGCAAAACTGCGCAGAATCGCCGCCCCCCAATTGTTTTTTTCTTCGATTTAGTTTTAATTCGTACATTTTCAGACAATCCTGGACAAAAGTGCTTGGGACACTATGCGAAAATCGGCAAAATCGGCAAAGTGGCCCAACAATTTTGTCCAGGATTGTCTGGAAAATGACGAGTTTATGATTTTTCAATAAAACACAGCTTTTTAACTTTGTAACATTGCAAAATATATACAGTTTAATAAAAGAGCCCCCATCTCTGCTCCCCCTTACCCCCTCAATGGGGAAGGGATCACTGGAGCAGAGTCTCTGCAGAGTTCCCACCCGCACCGGTACCACCCGCACGAGAGCTCTATTTAATTTACATATTCACCAA
Source organism: Paragorgia papillata (assembly GCA_035771165.1). Classification (NCBI taxonomy): domain Eukaryota; kingdom Metazoa; phylum Cnidaria; class Anthozoa; order Scleralcyonacea; family Coralliidae; genus Paragorgia; species Paragorgia papillata. Next base: position 18,500 of record JAWNZC010000356.1, read on the forward strand.
ACCTTCTATACCCCGCAAACAATTTGTTGTTCATGCATGTGGGAGCGTATTTATGTCATTTTCGAGCAAACTGCGCAGAATCGCCGCCCCCCAATTGTTTTTTTCTTCGATTTAGTTTAATTCGTCATTTTCAGACAATCCTGTGACAAAAGTGCTTGGGACACTATGCGAAAATCGGCAAAATCGGCAAAGTGGCCCAACAATTTTGTCCAGGATTGTCTGAAAATGACGAGTTTATGATTTTTCAATAAAACACAGCTTTTTAACTTTGTAACATTGCAAAATATATACAGTTTAATAAAAGAGCCCCCATCTCTGCTCCCCCTTACCCCCTCAATGGGGAAGGGATCACTGGAGCAGAGTCTCTGCAGAGTTTCCCACCCGCACCGGTACCACCCGCACGAGAGCTCTATTTAATTTACATATTCACCAAACCTTCTATACCCCACAAACAATTTGTTGTTCATGCATGTGGGAGCGTATTTATGTCATTTTCGAGCAAACTGCGCAGAATCGCCGCCCCCCAATTGTTTTTTTTCTTCGATTTAGTTTAATTCGGTCATTTTCAGACAATCCTGGACAAAAGTGCTTGGGACACTATGCGAAAATCGGCAAAATCGGCAAAGTGGCCCAAAAATTTTGTCCAGGATTGTCTGAAAATGACGAGTTTATGATTTTTCAATAAAACACAGCTTTTTAACTTGTAACATTGCAAAATATATACAGTTTAATAAAAGAGCCCCCATCTCTGCTCCCCCTTACCCCCTCAATGGGGAAGGGATCACTGGAGCAGAGTCTCTGCAGAGTTCCCACCCGCACCGGTACCACCCGCACGAGAGCTCTATTTAATTTACATATTCACCAAACCTTCTATACCCCGCAAACAATTTGTTGTTCATGCATGTGGGAGCGTATTTATGTCATTTTCGAGCAAACTGCGCAGAATCGCCGCCCCCCAATTGTTTTTTTCTTCGATTTAGTTTAATTCGTCATTTTCAGACAATCCTGGACAAAAGTGCTTGGGACACTATGCGAAAATCGGCAAAATCGGCAAAGTGGCCCAACAATTTTGTCCAGGATTGTCTGAAAATGACGAGTTTATGATTTTTCAATAAAACACAGCTTTTTAACTTTGTAACATTGCAAAATATATACAGTTTAATAAAAGAGCCCCCATCTCTGCTCCCCCTTACCCCCTCAATGGGGAAGGGATCACTGGAGCAGAGTCTCTGCAGAGTTCCCACCCGCACCGGTACCACCCGCACGAGAGCTCTATTTAATTTACATATTCACCAAACCTTCTATACCCCACAAACAATTTTGTTGTTCATGCATGTGGGAGCGTATTTATGTCATTTTCGAGCAAACTGCGCAGAATCGCCGCCCCCCAATTGTTTTTTTCTTCGATTTAGTTTAATTCGTCATTTTCAGACAATCCTGGACAAAAGTGCTTGGGACACTATGCGAAAATCGGCAAAATCGGCAAAGTGGCCCAACAATTTTGTCCAGGATTGTCTGAAAATGACGAGTTTATGATTTTTCAATAAAACACAGCTTTTTAACTTTGTAACATTGCAAAATATATACAGTTTAATAAAAGAGCCCCCATCTCTGCTCCCCCTTACCCCCTCAATGGGGAAGGGATCACTGGAGCAGAGTCTCTGCAGAGTTCCCACCCGCACCGGTACCACCCGCACGAGAGCTCTATTTAATTTACATATTCACCAAACCTTCTATACCCCGCAAACAATTTGTTGTTCATGCATGTGGGAGCGTATTTATGTCATTTTCGAGCAAACTGCGCAGAATCGCCGCCCCCCAATTGTTTTTTTCTTCGATTTAGTTTAATTCGTCATTTTCAGACAATCCTGGACAAAAGTGCTTGGGACACTATGCGAAAATCGGCAAAATCGGCAAAGTGGCCCAACAATTTTGTCCAGGATTGTCTGAAAATGACGAGTTTTATGATTTTTCAATAAAACACAGCTTTTTAACTTTGTAACATTGCAAAATATATACAGTTTAATAAAAGAGCCCCCATCTCTGCTCCCCCTTACCCCCTCAATGGGGAAGGGATCACTGGAGCAGAGTCTCTGCAGAGTTCCCACCCGCACCGGTACCACCCGCACGAGAGCTCTATTTAATTTACATATTCACCAAACCTTCTATACCCCACAAACAATTTGTTGTTCATGCATGTGGGAGCGTATTTATGTCATTTTCGAGCAAACTGCGCAGAATCGCCGCCCCCCAATTGTTTTTTTCTTCGATTTAGTTTAATTCGTCATTTTCAGACAATCCTGGACAAAAGTGCTTGGGACACTATGCGAAAATCGGCAAAATCGGCAAAGTGGCCCAACAATTTTGTCCAGGATTGTCTGAAAATGACGAGTTTATGATTTTTCAATAAAACACAGCTTTTTAACTTTGTAACATTGCAAAATATATACAGTTTAATAAAAGAGCCCCCATCTCTGCTCCCCCTTACCCCCTCAATGGGGAAGGGATCACTGGAGCAGAGTCTCTGCAGAGTTCCCACCCGCACCGGTACCACCCGCACGAGAGCTCTATTTAATTTACATATTCACCAAACCTTCTATACCCCACAAACAATTTGTTGTTCATGCATGTGGGAGCGTATTTATGTCATTTTCGAGCAAACTGCGCAGAATCGCCGCCCCCCAATTGTTTTTTTTCTTCGATTTAGTTTAATTCGTCATTTTCAGACAATCCTGGACAAAAGTGCTTGGGACACTATGCGAAAATCGGCAAAATCGGCAAAGTGGCCCAACAATTTTGTCCAGGATTGTCTGAAAATGACGAGTTTATGATTTTTCAATAAAACACAGCTTTTTAACTTTGTAACATTGCAAAATATATACAGTTTAATAAAAGAGCCCCCATCTCTGCTCCCCCTTACCCCCTCAATGGGAAGGGATCACTGGAGCAGAGTCTCTGCAGAGTTCCCACCCGCACCGGTACCACCCGCACGAGAGCTCTATTTAATTTACATATTCACCAAACCTTCTATACCCCACAAACAATTTGTTGTTCATGCATGTGGGAGCGTATTTATGTCATTTTCGAGCAAACTGCGCAGAATCGCCGCCCCCCAAATGTTTTTTTCTTCGATTTAGTTTAATTCGTCATTTTCAGACAATCCTGGACAAAAGTGCTTGGGACACTATGCGAAAATCGGCAAAATCGGCAAAGTGGCCCAACAATTTTGTCCAGGATTGTCTGAAAATGACGAGTTTATGATTTTTCAATAAAACACAGCTTTTTAACTTTGTAACATTGCAAAATATATACAGTTTAATAAAAGAGCCCCCATCTCTGCTCCCCCTTACCCCCTCAATGGGGAAGGGATCACTGGAGGCAGAGTCTCTGCAGAGTTCCCACCCGCACCGGTACCACCCGCACGAGAGCTCTATTTAATTTACATATTCACCAAACCTTCTATACCCCACAAACAATTTGTTGTTCATGCATGTGGGAGCGTATTTATGTCATTTTCGAGCAAACTGCGCAGAATCGCCGCCCCCCAATTGTTTTTTTCTTCGATTTAGTTTAATTCGTCATTTTCAGACAATCCTGGACAAAAGTGCTTGGGACACTATGCGAAAATCGGCAAAATCGGCAAAGTGGCCCAACAATTTTGTCCAGGATTGTCTGAAAATGACGAGTTTATGATTTTTCAATAAAACACAGCTTTTTAACTTTGTAACATTGCAAAATATATACAGTTTAATAAAAGAGCCCCCATCTCTGCTCCCCCTTACCCCCTCAATGGGGAAGGGATCACAGGAGCAGAGTCTCTGCAGAGTTCCCACCCGCACCGGTACCACCCGCACGAGAGCTCTATTTAATTTACATATTCACCAAACCTTCTATACCCCACAAACAATTTGTTGTTCATGCATGTGGGAGCGTATTTATGTCATGTTCGAGCAAACTGCGCAGAATCGCCGCCCCCCAATTGTTTTTTTCTTCGATTTAGTTTAATTCGTCATTTTCAGACAATCCTGGACAAAAGTGCTTGGGACACTATGCGAAAATCGGCAAAATCGGCAAAGTGGCCCAACAATTTTGTCCAGGATTGTCTGAAAATGACGAGTTTATGATTTTTCAATAAAACACAGCTTTTTAACTTTGTAACATTGCAAAATATATACAGTTTAATAAAAGAGCCCCCATCTCTGCTCCCCCTTACCCCCTCAATGGGGAAGGGATCACTGGAGCAGAGTCTCTGCAGAGTTCCCACCCGCACCGGTACCACCCGCACGAGAGCTCTATTTAATTTACAATATTCACCAAACCTTCTATACCCCACAAACAATTTGTTGTTCATGCATGTGGGAGCGTATTTATGTCATTTTCGAGCAAACTGCGCAGAATCGCCGCCCCCCAATTGTTTTTTTTTTCTTCGATTTTGTTTAATTCGTCATTTTCAGACAATCCTGGACAAAAGTGCTTGGACACTATGCGAAAATCGGCAAAATCGGCAAAGTGGCCCAACAATTTTGTCCAGGATTGTCTGAAAATGACGAGTTTATGATTTTTCAATAAAACACAGCTTTTTAACTTTGTAACATTGCAAAATATATACAGTTTTAATAAAAGAGCCCCCATCTCTGCTCCCCCTTACCCCCTCAAATGGGGAAGGGATCACTGGAGCAGAGTCCTCTGCAGAGTTCCCACCCGCACCGGTACCACCCGCACGAGAGCTCTATTTAATTTACATATTCACCAAACCTTCTATACCCCACAAACAATTTGTTGTTCATAGCATGTGGGAGCGTATTTATGTCATTTTCGAGCAAACTGCGCAGAATCGCCGCCCCCCAATTGTTTTTTTCTTCGATTTAGTTTAATTCGTCATTTTCAGACAATCCTGGACAAAAGTGCTTTGGGACACTATGCGAAAATCGGCAAAATCGGCAAAGTGGCCCAACAATTTTGTCCAGGATTGTCTGAAAATGACGAGTTTATGATTTTTCAATAAAACACAGCTTTTTAACTTTGTAACATTGCAAAATATAATACAGTTTAATAAAAGAGCCCCCATCTCTGCTCCCCCTTACCCCCTCAATGGGGGAAGGGATCACTGGAGCAGAGTCTCTGCAGAGTTCCCAACCCGCACCGGTACCACCCGCACGAGAGCTCTATTTAATTTACATATTCACCAAACCTTCTATACCCCACGAAACAATTTGTTGTTCATCGCATGTGGGAGCGTATTTATGTCATTTTCGAGCAAACTGCGCAGAATCAGCCGCCCCCCAATTGTTTTTTTCTTCGATTTAGTTTAATTCGTCATTTTCAGACAATCCTGGACAAAAGTGCTTGGGACACTATGCGAAAATCGGCAAAATCGGCAAAGTGGCCCAACAATTTTGTCCAGGATTGTCTGAAAATGACGAGTTTATGATTTTTCAATAAAACACAGCTTTTTAACTTTGTAACATTGCAAAAATATATACAGTTTAATAAAAGAGCCCCCATCTCTGCTCCCCCTTACCCCCTCAATGGGGAAGGGATCACTGGAGCAGAGTCTCTGCAGAGTTCCCACCCGCACCGGTACCACCCGCCACGAGAGCTCTATTTAATTTACATAGTTCACCAAACCTTCTATACCCCCACAAACAATTTGTTGTTCATGCATGGTGGGAGCGTATTTATGTCATTTTCGAGCAAACTGCGCAGAATCGCCGCCCCCCAAATTGTTTTTTTTCTTCGATTTAGTTTAATTCGTCATTTTCAGACAATCCTGGACAAAAGTGCTTGGGACACTATGCGAAAATCGGCAAAATCGGCAAAGTGGCCCAACAATTTTGTCCAGGATTGTCTGAAAATGACGAGTTAATGATTTTTCAATAAAACTGAAAATGACGAGTTTATGATTTTTCAATAAAACACAGCTTTTTAACTTTGTAACATTGCAAAAATATATACAGTTTTAATAAAAGAGCCCCCATCTCTGCTCCCCCTTACCCCCTCAATGGGGAAGGGATCACTTGGAGCAGAGTCTCTGCAGAAGTTCCCACCCGCACCGGTACCACCCGCACGAGAGCTCTATTTAATTTACATATTCACCAAACCTTCTATAATCCCCACAAAACAATTTGTTGTTCATGCATGTGGGAGCGTATTTATGTCATTTTCGAGCAAACTGCGCAGAATCGCCGCCCCCCAATTGTTTTTTTTCTTCGATTTAGTTTAATTCGTCATTTTTCAGACAATCCTGGACAAAAGTGCTTGGGACACTATGCGAAAATCGGCAAAATCGGCAAAGTGGCCCAACAATTTTGTCCAGGATTGTCTGAAAATGACGAGTTTTATGATTTTTTCAATAAAACACAGCTTTTTAACTTTGTAACATTGCAAAATATATACAGTTTAATAAAAAGAGACCCCCATCTCTGCTCCCCCTTACCCCCTCAATGGGGAAGGGATCACTGGAGCAGAGTCTCTGCAGAGTTCCCACCCGCACCGGTACCACCCGCACGAGAGCTCTATTTAATTTACATATTCACCAAACCTTCTATACCCCACAAACAATTTGTTGTTCATGCATGTGGGAGCGTATTTATGTCATTTTCGAGCAAACTGCGCAGAATCGCCGCCCCCAAATTGTTTTTTTCCTCGATTTTGTTTAATTCGTCATTTCCAGACAGTCTGAAAATGACGAGTTTATGATTTCTCAATAAAACACAGCTTTTTAACTTTGTAACATTGCAAAATATATACAGTTTAATAAAAGAGCCCCCATCTCTGCTCCCCCTTACCCCCTCAATGGGGAAGGGATCACTGGAGCAGAGTCTCTGCAGAGTTCCCACCCGCACCGGTACCACCCGCACGAGAGCTCTATTTAATTTACATATTCACCAAACCTTCTATACCCCACAAACAATTTGTTGTTCATGCATGTGGGAGCGTATTTATGTCATTTTCGAGCAAACTGCGCAGAATCGCCGCCCCCCCAATTGTTTTTTTCTTCGATTTTGTTTAATTCGTCATTTTCAGACAATCCTGGACAAAAGTGCTTGGGACACTATGCGAAAATCGGCAAAATCGGCAAAGTGGCCCAACAATTTTGTCCAGGATTGTCTGAAAATGACGAGTTTATGATTTTTCAATAAAACACAGCTTTTTAACTTTGTAACATTGCAAAATATATACAGTTTAATAAAAGAGCCCCCATCTCTGCTCCCCCTTACCCCCTCAATGGGGAAGGGATCACTGGAGCATGAGTCTCTGCAGAGTTTCCCACCCGCACCGGTACCACCCGCACGAGAGCTCTATTTAATTTACATATTCACCAAAACCTTCTATACCCCACAACAATTTGTTGTTCATGCATGTGGGAGCGTATTTATGTCATTTTCGAGCAAACTGCGCAGAATCGCCGCCCCCCAATTGTTTTTTTTCTTCGATTTAGTTTAATTCGTCATTTTCAGACAATCCTGGACAAAAGTGCGTGGGACACTATGCGAAAATCGGCAAAATCGGCAAAGTGGCCAACAATTTTGTCCAGGATTGTCTGAAAATGACGAGTTTATGATTTTTCAATAAAACACAGCTTTTTTAACTTTGTAACATTGCAAAATATATACAGTTTAATAAAAGAGCCCCCATCTCTGCTCCCCCTTACCCCCTCAATGGGAAGGGATCACTGGAGCAGAGTCTCTGCAGAGTTCCCACCCGCACCGGTACCACCCGCACGAGAGCTCTATTTAATTTACATATTCACCAAACCTTCTATAACCCCACAAACAATTTTGTTGTTCATGGCATGTGGGAGCGTATTTATGTCATTTTCGAGCAAAACTGCGCAGAATCGCCGCCCCCCAATTGTTTTTTTTTCTTCGATTTAGTTTAATTTCGTCATTTTCAGACAGTCCTGGACAAAAGTGCTTGGGACACTATGCGCAAATCGGCAAAATCGGCAAAGTTTATGATTTTTCAATAAAACACAGCTTTTTAACTTATGTAACATTGCAAAATATATACAGTTTAATAAAAGAGCCCCCATCTCTGCTCCCCCTTACCCCCTCAATGGGGAAGGGATCACTGGAGCAGAGTCTCCTGCAGAGTTTCCCACCCGCACCGGTACCACCCGCACGAGAGCTCTATTTAATTTACATATTCACCAAACCTTCTATACCCCCACAAACAATTTGTTGTTTCATCGCATGTGGGAGCGTATTTATGTCATTTTTCGAGCAAACTGCGCAGAATCGCCGCCCCCCAATTGTTTTTTTCTTCGATTTAGTTTAATTCGTCATTTTCAGACAATCCTGGACAAAAAGTGCTTGGACACTATGCGAAAATCGGCAAAATCGGCAAAGTGGCCCAACAATTTTGTCCAGGATTGTCTGAAAATGACGAGTTTATGATTTTTCAATAAAACACAGCTTTTTAACTTTGTAACATTGCAAAATATATACAGTTTAATAAAAGAGCCCCCATCTCTGCTCCCCCTTACCCCCTCAATGGGGAAGGGATCACTGGAGCAGAGTCTCTGCAGAGTTCCCACCCGCACCGGTACCACCCGCACGAGAGCTCTATTTAATTTACATATTCACCAAACCTTCTATACCCCACAAACAATTTGTTGTTCATGCATGTGGGAGCGTATTTATGTCATTTTCGAGCAAACTGCGCAGAATCGCCGCCCCCCAATTGTTTTTTTCTTCGATTTAGTTTAATTCGTCATTTTCAGACAGTCTGAAAATGACGAGTTTATGATTTTTCAATAAAACACAGCTTTTTAACTTTGTAACATTGCAAAATATATACAGTTTAATAAAAGAGCCCCCATCTCTGCTCCCCCTTACCCCCTCAATGGGGAAGGGATCACTGGAGCAGAGTCTCTGCAGAGTTCCCACCCGCACCGGTACCACCCGCACGAGAGCTCTATTTAATTTACATATTCACCAAACCTTCTATACCCCACAAACAATTTGTTGTTCATGCATGTGGGAGCGTATTTATGTCATTTTCGAGCAAACTGCGCAGAATCGCCGCCCCCCAATTGTTTTTTTTTTCTTCTTCGATTTAGTTTAATTCGTCATTTTCAGACAATCCTGGACAAAAGTGCTTGGGACACCTATGCGAAAATCGGCAAATCGGCAAAGTGGCCCAAACAATTTTGTCCAGGATTGTCTGAAAATGACGAGTTTATGATTTTTCAATAAAACACAGCTTTTTAACTTTGTAACATTGCAAAATATATACAGTTTAATAAAAGAGCCCCCATCTCTGCTCCCCCTTACCCCCTCAATGGGGAAGGGATCACTGGAGCAGAGTCTCTGCAGAGTTCCCACCCGCACCGGTACCACCCGCACGAGAGCTCTATTTAATTTTACATATTCACCAAACCTTCTATACCCCACAAACAATTTGTTGTTCATTCGCATGTGGGAGCGTATTTATGTCATTTTCGAGCAAACTGCGCAGAATCGCCGCCCCCAAATTGTTTTTTTTTTTCTTCGATTTAGTTTAATTCGTCATTTTCAGACAATCCTGGACAAAAGTGCTTGGACACTAATGCGAAAATCGGCAAAAATCGGCAAAGTGGCCCAACAATTTTGTCCAGGATTGTCTGAAAATGACGAGTTTATGATTTTTCAATAAAACACAGCTTTTTAACTTTGTAACATTGCAAAATATATACAGTTTAATAAAAGAAGCCCCCATCTCTGCTCCCCCTTACCCCCTCAATGGGGAAGGGAATCACTGGAGCAGAGTCTCTGCAGAGTTCCCACCCGCACCGGTACCACCCGCACGAGAGCTCTATTTAATTTACATATTCACCAAACCTTCTATACCCCACAAACAATTTGTTGTTCATCGCATGTGGGAGCGTATTTATGTCATTTTCGAGCAAACTGCGCAGAATCGCCGCCCCCAATTTGTTTTTTTTTCTTCGATTTAGTTTAATTTCGTCATTTTCAGACAATCCTGGACAAAAGTGCTTGGGACACTATGCGAAAATCGGCAAAATCGGCAAAGTGGCCCAACAATTTTGTCCAGGATTGTCTGAAAATGACGAGTTTTATGATTTTTCAATAAAACACAGCTTTTTAACTTTGTAACATTGCAAAATATAATACAGTTTAATAAAGAGCCCCCATCTCTGCTCCCCCTTACCCCCTCAATGGGGAAGGGATCACTGGAGCAGAGTCCTCTGCAGAGTTCCCACCCGCACCGGTACCACCCGCACGAGAGCTCTATTTAATTTACATATTCACCAAACCTTCTATACCCCACAAACAATTTGTTGTTCATGCATGTGGGAGCGTATTTATGTCATTTTCGAGCAAACTGCGCAGAATCGCCGCCCCCCAATTGTTTTTTTTTCTTCGATTTAGTTTTAATTTCGTCATTTTCAGACAATCCTGGACAAAAGTGCTTGGGACACTATGCGAAAATCGGCAAAATCGGCAAAGTGGCCCAACAATTTTGTCCAGGATTGTCTGAAAATGACGAGTTTATGATTTTTCAATAAAACACAGCTTTTTAACTTTGTAACATTGCAAAATATATACAGTTTAATAAAAGAGCCCCCATCTCTGCTCCCCCTTACCCCCTCAATGGGGAAGGGATCACTGGAGCAGAGTCTCTGCAGAGTTCCCACCCGCACCGGTACCACCCGCACGAGAGCTCTATTTAATTTACATATTCACCAAACCTTCTATACCCCACAAACAATTTGTTGTTCATGCATGTGGGAGCGTATTTATGTCATTTTCGAGCAAACTGCGCAGAATCGCCCGCCCCCCAATTGTTTTTTTCTTCGATTTAGTTTAATTCGTCATTTCAGACAATCCTGGACAAAAGTGCTTGGGACACTATCGGCGAAATCGGCAAAGTGGCCCAACAATTTTGTCCAGGATTGTCTGAAAATGACGAGTTTATGATTTTTCAATAAAACACAGCTTTTTAACTTTGTAACATTGCAAAATATATACAGTTTAATAAAAGAGCCCCCATCTCTGCTCCCCCTTACCCCCTCAATGGGGAAGGGAGCACTGGAGCAGAGTCTCTGCAGAGTTCCCCACCCGCACCGGTAACCACCCGCACGAGAGCTCTATTTAATTTACATATTCACCAAACCTTCTATACCCCACAAACAATTTGTTGTTCATGCATGTGGGAGCGTATTTATGTCATTTTCGAGCAAACTGCGCAGAAATCGCCGCCCCCACATTGTTTTTTTTCTTCGATTTAGTTTAATTCGTCATTTTCAGACAATCCTGGACAAAAGTGCTTGGGACACACTATGCGAAAATCGGCAAAATCGGCAAGTGGCCCAACAATTTTGTCCAGGATTGTCTGAAAATGACGAGTTTATGATTTTTCAATAAAACACAGCTTTTTAACTTTGTAACATTGCAAAATATATACAGTTTAATAAAAGAGCCCCCATCTCTGCTCCCCCTTACCCCCTCAATGGGGAAGGGATCACTGGAGCAGAGTCTCTGCAGAGTTCCCACCCGCACCGGTACCACCCGCACGAGAGCTCTATTTAATTTACATATTCACCAAACCTTCTATACCCCACAAACAATTTGTTGTTCATGCATGTGGGAGCGTATTTATGTCATTTTCGAGCAAACTGCGCAGAATCGCCGCCCCCAAATTGTTTTTTTTCTTCGATTTAGTTTAATTCGTCATTTTCAGACAATTCTGGACAAAAGTGCTTGGGACACACTATGCGAAAATCGGCAAAAATCGGCAAAGTGGCCCAACAATTTTGTCCAGGATTGTCTGAAAATGACGAGTTTATGATTTTTCAATAAAACACAGCTTTTTAACTTTGTAACATTGCAAAATATATACAGTTTAATAAAAGAGCCCCCATCTCTGCTCCCCCTTACCCCCTCAATGGGGAAGGGATCACTGGAGCAGAGTCTCTGCAGAGTTCCCACCCGCACCGGTACCACCCGCACGAGAGCTCTATTTAATTTACATATTCACCAAACCTTCTATACCCCACAAACAATTTGTTGTTCATGCATGTGGGAGCGTATTTATGTCATTTTCGAGCAAACTGCGCAGAATCGCCGCCCCCCAATTGTTTTTTTCTTCGATTTAGTTTAATTCGTCATTTTCAGACAGTCTGAAAATGACGAGTTTATGATTTTTCAATAAAACACAGCTTTTTAACTTTGTAACATTGCAAAATATATACAGTTTAATAAAAGAGCCCCCATCTCTGCTCCCCCTTACCCCCTCAATGGGGAAGGGATCACTGGAGCAGAGTCTCTGCAGAGTTCCCACCCGCACCGGTACCACCCGCACGAGAGCTCTATTTAAGTACATATTCACCAAACCTTCTATACCCCACAAACAATTTGTTGTTCATTGCATGTGGGAGCGTATTTATGTCATTTTCGAGCAAACTGCGCAGAATCGCCGCCCCCCAAATTGTATTTTTCTTCGATTTAGTTTAATTCGTCATTTTCAGACAATCCTGGACAAAAGTGCTTGGGACACTATGCGAAAATCGGCAAAATCGGCAAAGTGGCCCAACAATTTTGTCCAGGATTGTCTGAAAATGACGAGTTTATGATTATTCAATAAAACACAGCTTTTTAACTTTGTAACATTGCAAAATATATACAGTTTAATAAAAGAGCCCCCATCTCTGCTCCCCCTTACCCCCTCAATGGGGAAGGGATCACTGGAGCAGAGTCTCTGCAGAGATTCCACCCGCACCGGTACCACCCGCACGAGAGCTCTATTTAATTTACATATTCACCAAACCTTCTATACCCCACAAACAATTTGTTTGTTCATGCATGTGGGAGCGTATTTATGTCATTTTCGAGCAAACTGCGCAGAATCGACGCCCCCAATTTGTTTTTTTCTTCGATTTAGTTTAATTCGTCATTTTCAGACAATCCTGGACAAAAGTTAGCTTGGGACACTATGCGAAAATCGGCAAAATCGGCAAAGTGGCCCAACAATTTTGTCCAGGATTGTCTGAAAATGACGAGTTTATGATTTTTCAATAAAACACAGCTTTTTAACTTTGTAACATTGCAAAATATATACAGTTTAATAAAAGAGCCCCCATCTCTGCTCCCCCTTACCCCCTCAATGGGGAAGGGATCACTGGAGCAGAGTCTCTGCAGAGTTCCCACCCGCACCGTACCACCCGCACGAGAGCTCTATTTAATTTACATATTCACCAAACCTTCTATACCCCACAAACAATTTGTTGTTCATGCATGTGGGAGCGTATTTATGTCATTTTCGAGCAAACTGCGCAGAATCGCCGCCCCCCAATTGTTTTTTTTCTTCGATTTTAAGTTTAATTCGTCATTTTCAGACAATCCTGGACAAAAGTGCTTGGGACACTATGCGAAAATCGGCAAAATCGGCAAAGTGGCCCAACAATTTTGTCCAGGATTGTCCTGAAAAATGACGAGTTTATGATTTTTTTTCAATAAAACACAGCTTTTTAACTTTGTAACATTGCAAAATATATACAGTTAATAAAAGAGCCCCATCTCTGCTCCCCCATTCCCCCTCAATGGGGAAGGGATCACTGGAGCAGAGTCTCTGCAGAGTTCCCACCCGCACCGGTACCACCCGCACGAGAGCTCTATTTAATTTACATATTCACCAAACCTTCTATACCCCACAAACAATTTGTTGTTCATGCATGTGGGAGCGTATTTATGTCATTTTCGAGCAAACTGCGCAGAATCGCGCCCCCCAATTTGTTTTTTTTCTTCGATTTAGTTTAATTCGTCATTTTCAGACAATCCTGGACAAAAGTGCTTGGGACACTATGCGAAAATCGGCAAAATCGGCAAAGTGGCCCAACAATTTTGTCCAGGATTGTCTGAAAATGACGAGTTTATGATTTTTCAATAAAACACAGCTTTTTAACTTTGTAACATTGCAAAATATATACAGTTTAATAAAAGAGCCCCCATCTCTGCTCCCCCTTACCCCCTCAATGGGGAAGGGATCACTGGAGCAGAGTCTCTGCAGAGTTCCCACCCGCACCGGTACCACCCGCACGAGAGCTCTATTTAATTTACATATTCACCAAACCTTCTATACCCCACAAACAATTTGTTGTTCATGCATGTGGGAGCGTATTTATGTCATTTTCGAGCAAACTGCGCAGAATCGCCGCCCCCCAATTGTTTTTTCTTCGATTTAGTTTAATTCGTCATTTTTCAGACAATCCTGGACAAAAGTGCTTGGGACACTATGCGAAAATCGGCAAAATCGGCAAAGTGGCCCAACAATTTTGTCCAGGATTGTCTGAAAATGACGAGTTTATGATTTTTCAATAAAACACAGCTTTTTAAACTTTGTAACATTGCAAAATAAATACAGTTTAATAAAAGAGCCCCATCTCTGCTCCCCCTTACCCCCTCAATGGGGAAGGGATCACTGGAGCAGAGTCTCTGCAGAGTTCCCACCCGCACCGGTACCACCCGCACGAGAGCTCTATTTAATTTACATATTCACCAAACCTTCTATACCCCACAAACAATTTGTTGTTCATGCATGTGGGAGCGTATTTATGTCATTTTCGAGCAAACTGCGCAGAATCGCCGCCCCCAAATTGTTTTTTTCTTCGATTTAGTTTAATTCGTCATTTTCAGACAATCCTGGACAAAAGTGCTTGGGACACTATGCGAAAATCGGCAAAATCGCCAAAGTGGCCCAACAATTTTTGTCCAGGATTGTCTGAAAATGACGAGTTTATGATTTTTCAATAAAACACAGCTTTTTAACTTTGTAACATTGCAAAATATAAACAGTTTAATAAAAGAGCCCCCATCTCTGCTCCCCCTTACCCCCTCAATGGGGAAGGGATCACTGGAGCAGAGTCTCTGCAGAGTTCCCACCCGCACCGGTACCACCCGCACGAGAGCTCTATTTAATTTACATATTCACCAAACCTTCTATAACCCCACAAACAATTTGTTGTTCATGCATGTGGGAGCGTATTTATGTCATTTTCGAGCAAACTGCGCAGAATCGCCGCCCCCAAATTGTTTTTTTTTCTTCGATTTTGTTTAATTCGTCATTTTCAGACAATCCTGGACAAAAGTGCTTGGGACCACTATGCGAAAATCGGCAAAATCGGCAAAGTGGCCCAACAATTTTGTCCAGGAATGTCTGAAAATGACGAGTTTATGATTTTTCAATAAAACACAGCTTTTTTAACTTTGTAACATTGCAAAATATATACAGTTTAATAAAAGAGCCCCCATCTCTGCTCCCCCTTACCCCCTCAATGGGGAAGGGATCACTGGAGCAGAGTCTCTCTGCAGGAGTTCCCACGCTCCCGCACTGGTACCACCCGCTACGAGAGCTCTATTTTAATTTTTACATATTCACCTAAACCTTCTATACCCCCACAAACAAATTTGTTGTTCATATGCATGTGGGAGCGTATTTTATGTCATTTTCGACGCAAACCAGCGTCAGAAACCAATTCGCCGCCCCCCAATTGGTTTTTTTTCTTCGATTAGTTTAATAATTTCGTCATTTTCAGACAATCCTGGACAAAAACGTGCTTGGGACACTATGCGAAAAATCGGCAAAATCGGCAAAAGTGGCCCAACAATTTTAGTCCCAGGATTGGTCCTGAAAATGACGAGTTTATGATTTTTTCAATAAAACACAGCTTTTTTTAACTTTGATAACATTTGCAAAATTATATACAGTTTAATAAAAGAGCCCCCATCATCTGCTCCCCCTTACCACCCTCAATGGGGAAGGGATCACTGGGAGCAGAGTCTCTGCATGAGTTCCCACCCGCACCGGTAACCACCCGCAACGAGAGCTCTATTTAATTTACATATTCAGCCAAACCTTCTATAACCCCAATACCTCCACAAACCAATTTGTTGATCATGCATGTGGGAGCGTATTTTACATGTCAATTTTCGAAAGCAAACTGCGCAGAAAATCGCAATCGCAGCCGCCCCAATTTGTTATTTTTTCTTCGATTTAGTTTAATTCGTCATTTTCCCAGACGAATCCCTGGGACAAAAGTGCCTTGGGACACTATGCGATAATCGGTCAAAATCGGCAAAGTTGGCCCAACAATTTTGTCCAGGATTGTTCTGAAAATGACGAGTTTATGGATTTTTTCAATAAAACACAGCTTTTTAAACTTTGTAACATTGCAAAATATAATAACAGTTTAATAAAAGAGCCCCCATCTCTGCTCCCACCGTTACCCCCTCAATGGGGAAGGGATCACTGGAGCAGAGTCTTCTGCAGAGTATCCCACCCGCACCGGTACCACCCGCAACGAGAGCTTCTATTTAATTTACCATAATTCACCAAACCTTCTATAACCCCACAAAAAACAATTTGTTTGTTCCATGCAACTGGTGGCGAGCGTATTTATGGTTCATTTTCGAGCAAACTGCGCAATGAATCGCGCCGCCCATACCCCCCATTGTTTTTTTCTTCGATTTTTTAGTTTAATTCGTCATTTTCAGACAATCCTGGACATAAAGTGCTTGTGGACACTATGCGAAAATCGGCAAAATCGGCAAAGTGGGCCCAAACAATTTTATTGTCCCAGAGATTGTCTTAAAATGACGAGTTTATGATTTTTCCAATCAAACAAACACAGCTTTTTAACTTTGTAACATTGCAAAATATATACAGTTTAATAAAAGAGCCACCCATCTTTTTCTGCTCCCCCTTACCCCCATCAATGGGGAAGGGATCACTGGCAGCACGAGTCTCTGCAGAGTATCCCACCCGCACCGGGTACCACCCCGCCACGAAGAGCTCTATTTAATTTACATATTCACCCCAAACCTTCTAAACCCCACAAACAATTTGTTGTTCATGCATGTGGGAGCGTAATTTATGAGTCATTTTCGAGCACACTGCAACCTGCGCCTGAAGAAATCGCCGCCCGCCCACAATTGTGTTTTTTTTTCTTCGATTTCGTTTTAATTTCGTCATTTTCCCAGTACAATCCAGGACAAAAGTGCTTGGGGACACTATGCGAAAAATCGGCCAAAATCGGCAAAGTGAGGCCCAACAATTTTGTTCCAGGATTGTCTGAAAATGACGAGTTTATGATTTTTCAAATAAAAAACGACAGCTTTTAATGACTTTGTAACATTGCAAAATATACTACAGTTTAATAAAAGGAGCCCCCATCTCACTGCTCCCCGCCTTACCCCCTTCAATGGGGAAGGGATCACTGGAGCAGAGTCTCTGCAGCGGAGTTCCCACCCGCACCGGTAACCACCCGCACGAGAGCTCTATTTAATTTTACATATTCACCAAACCTTCTATACCCCACAAACAATTTGTTGTTCATGCATGTGGGAGCGTATTTATGTCATTTTTCGACGCTAAACTGCGCAAGACATCGCGCCGCCGCCCCCCCATGTGTTTTTTTTCTTCGATTTAGTTTAATTCGTCATTTTCAGGACAATCCTGGACAAAAGTGCTTGGGACACTATGCGAAAATTCGGCAAAATCGGCAAAGTGGCCCAACAATTTTTGTCCAGGATTGTCTGAAAATGACGAGTATTATATGATTTTTGTCAATAAAACAACAGTCTTATTTTAATAACTTTGTTAACATTGCAAAATATATACAGTTTAAAAAAAAGAGCCCCCATCTCTGCTACCCCCTTAACCCCCCTCAATGGGGAAGTGGATCACTTGGAGGCAGAGTCTCTGCAGAGTTCCCACCCGCACGGTACCACCCGCACGAAAAAAGAGCTCTATTTTAAATTTACATATTCACCAAACCTTCTATAACCCCCCACAAAACAATTTGGTCTGTTTCATGCCATTGTGGGAAGCGTATTTATGTCATTTTTCGAGCAAAAACTGCGCAGAATCGCCGCCCCCCAAATTGTTTTTTTCTTTCGATTTAGTTTAATTTCGTTCATTTTCCCAGACAATCCTGGACAAAAGTGCTTGGGACACTATGCGAAATATCGGGCAAAAATCGGCAAGGTGGCCCAACAATTTATGTCCAGGTATTGTTCTGAAAATGACGACGTTTATGATT
The DNA here is from genome assembly GCA_035771165.1 of Paragorgia papillata. NCBI lineage: Eukaryota > Metazoa > Cnidaria > Anthozoa > Scleralcyonacea > Coralliidae > Paragorgia > Paragorgia papillata. The sequence continues at coordinate 36,543 of JAWNZC010000356.1, forward strand.
TTTCAATAAAAACACAAGGCTTTTTAACTTTGTAAACATTGCTTAAATATATACAGTTTTAATAAAAGAGCCCCCATCCTCTTGCTCCCCCTTACCACCCTCAATTGGGGAAGTGGATCACTGGAGCAGAGTCTCTGCAGAGTTCCCACCCGCACCCGGTATCCACCCGCACGACGAGCTCTAATTTAATTTACCATATTACCACCAAACCTTCTATACCCACACAAACAATTTTGTTGTTCATGCAAAGTGGGAGCGTATCTTATGTCATATTTCGAGCAAACTGCGCAGAATCGCCCGCCCCCCCCAATTGTTTTTTTCTTCGATTAGTTTAATTCGTCATTTTCAGACAATCCTGCGGACAAAAGTGCTTGGACCACTATGCGAAAATCGGCACAAAAAATCGGCAAAGTGGGCCCAAACAATTTTGGTCCAGGATTGGTCTGAAAAATGACGGAGTTTATTGATTTTTCAATAAAACACAGCTTTTTAATTGTGTAACATTGCAAAATTATATAACAGTATTATAAAAGAGCCCCCACCTCTGCTTCCCCTTACCCCCTCAATGGGGAAGGGATCACTGGAGCAGAGTCTCTGCAGAGTTCCCACCCGCACCGGTACCACCCGCCACGAGAGCTCTATTTTAATTTACATATTCACCAAACCTTCTCTATAACCACATAACATTTTGTTGTTTCATGCATGTGGGAGCGTTATGTTATGTCAATTTCGAGCAAAACTGCGCAGAATCGCCGGCCCCCAATTGTTTTTTTCTTCGATTTAGTTTAATTTCGTCATTTTTTGCAGACAATCCTGAGACAAAAAGTGCTATAGGGAACACCTATGCGAAAAATCGGCCAAAATCGGGCACAAGTGGCCCCAACCAATGTTTGTCCAGGATTGTCTGAAAATGAACGAGTTATATGATTTTTTCAATAAAACACAGCTTTTTAACTTTGTAACATTGCAAAATATATACAGTTTAATAAAAAGAGCCCCCATCTCTGCTCCCCCTTACCCCCCTCAATGGGGAAGGAATCAACTTGGAGCAGAGTCCTCTGCAGAGTTCCCACCCCCGCCACCCGGTTACCACCCGCACGAGAGCTCTATTTAATTTTACATATTCACCAAACGCTTCTATACCCCACAAACAATTTGTTGTTCATTCTCGCATCGCATTACAGTTGTGGGAGCGTGATTTATGTCATTTTCGAGCAAACTGGAGCAGAATCGCGCCGCCCCCCAATTGATTTTTTTCTGTCGATTATAGTTTAATTCGTCATTTTTCAGACCAATCCTGCAGGACAAAAGTAGCTTGGGACACTAATTGCGAGAAAAATACGGCAAAAATCGGCAAAGTTGGCCCAAACAATTTATTTGTCCAGGAATTGTCTGAATAATGACGAGAGTTTATGATTTTTTCAATAAAACGACATGCTTTTTTAACCATTTGTAACATTGTCAAAATATATACAGTTTTAATAAAAAGAGCCCCCATCTCTGCTCCCTCCTGTACCCCCTCTAATGGGGAAGGGATCACTGGAGCAAGAGTCCCTTCTGAGCAGAGTTCCCACCGCGCACCCGTACCACCCGCACGAGAGCTCTATTATAATTTACATATTCACCATAACCTTCCTAATACCCCACAACAATTTGTTGTTCATGGCATGTGGGAGTTATTTATGTCACTTTTCGAGCAAAACTGCGCAGAATCGCCGCACCCCACCAAATTGTTTTTTTCTTCGATTTAGAATTAATTTCGTCATTTTTCAGACAATCCTGGACAAAAGTGCTTGTGACAGACTATGCGAAAATCGGCAAAATCGGCCAAAGTGGCGCCCAACAATTTTGTCCAGGATTGTCTGAAAATGACGAGTTTTATGATTTTTTCCAATAAAAACACAGCTTTTTAACTTTGTAACAATTGCAAAATAAATAACAGTTGTAATAAAAGATGCCCGCCATCTCTGCTCCCCCCTTACCCCCTCAATGGGGAAGAGGATCACTGGAGCAGAGTCTCTGCAGAGTTCCCACCCGCACCGGTACCAACCCGCACGAGAGCTCTTATTTAATTTACATATTCACCAAAAACCATTCTTATACCCCACAAACAATTTGTTGTTCATGCATGGTGGGAGCGTATTTATGTCATTTTCGAGCAAACTGCGCAGAATCCGCCGCCCCCCAATTGTTTTTTTCTTCGATTTAGTTTAATTCGTCATTTTCAGACAATCCTGGACAAAAGTGCTTGGGACAGCTAACGTATGCGAAAAAATTCGGGCAAAATCGGCAAAGTGGCCCAACAATTTTGTCCAGGATTTGTCCCTGAAAATGACGAGTTTATGAATTTTTCAATAAAACACAGCTTTTTAACTTTGGTAACATTGCAAAAATATATACAGTTATTAATAAAAGAGGATAAAAGAGGCCCCCATTCTCTGCTCCCCCTTACCCCCTCAATGGGGGAAGGGATCATCTGGAGCAGAGTCTCTCTGGCAGAGTTTCCCACCCGCACCATGGTTACCAAAACCCGCACGAGAGCTCTAATTTAATATTTACATATTCACCAAACCTTCTATAACCCCATCAAAACAATTTGTTGGTTCATGCATGTGGGAGCGCTAATTTATGTCATTTTCGAGCCAAACTGGCGCAGAAATGCGCCCGCCCACCCAATTGTTTTTTGTTCCTTCGATTTATGTTTTAACTTCGGTCATTTTCACCTTCCAGACAATCCTGGACAAACTTCTGCTTGGGACCACTATGCGAAATATCGGCAAAATCGGCAAAGTTGGCCCAACAATTTTGTCCAGGATTGATCTGAAAATGTACGAGTTTATGAATTTTTTTCAATAAAAACACAGCTTTTATTAACTTTGTAACATTGCAAAATATATACAGTTTAATAAAAAGAGCCCCCAACTCAGCTCCCCCTTACACCCCCTCAATGGGGAAGGGATCACTGGAGCAGAGTCTTCTGACAGGTTCCCCCACCCGCAAACCGGTACCACCCGCACGACGAGCTCTATTTAATTTAACATATTCACCAAACTCTTCTATAACCCCCACAAACAATTTGTTGTTCATGCATGTGGAGAGCTGTCATATTATGTCATTTTCGAGCATAACTGCGCAGATCGCCGCCCCCAATTGTGTTTTTTTTTTTCTTTCGATTTAGTTTTAATTTCGTCAATTTTCAGACATCCTGGACAAAGAGTGCTTGGGACACTATGCGAAAATCGGCAAAATCGGCAAAGTGGGCCCAACAATTTTGTCTGATTGTCTGAAAATGACGAGTTTAATGATTTTTCAATAAAACACAGCTTTTTTAACTTTGTAACATTGCAATATATATACAGTTTAATAAAAGAGCCCCCATCTCTGCTCCCCCTTACCCCCTCAATGGGGAAGGGATCACTGGAGCAGCAGTCTCTGGCAGGAGTTTCCCCACCACGCACCTTGGTACCACCCGCACGATGAGCTCTATTTAGATTTACATATTCACCAAACCTTCTATACACCACAAACAATTTGTTGTTCATGGCATGTGGGAGCAGTATTTATGTCAATTTTCGAGCAAACTGCCGCAGAATCCGCCGCCGCCCCAATTGTTTTTTTTCTATCGATTTAGTATTAATTCGTCATTTTTCAGAACAATCCGTAGGGAACAAAAGTGTCTTGGGACACTCTGCAAACAATGCGTAGAAAAATCGGCAAAATCGGGGCAAACAGTGGAGCCAACAATCTTTGTCTCAGAGATTTGTCTGAAAATGGACGAGTTTATATGATTTTTCAATAAAACAACAGCTTTTTAACTTTGTTAAACATTGCAAAAAATATACAGTTTAATAAAAGAGCCCCCATCTCTGCTCCCTCCTAACCCCCTCAATGGGGAAGGGATCACTGGAGCAGAGTCTCTGCAGAGTTCCCACCCGCACCGTTATGTACCCACCCGCACGAGAGCTCTAATATTAATTTACATATTCACCAAACCTTCTATACACCCCACAAAACACTTTGGTTGTTCATGCATGTGGGAAGCGGTAGATTTATGTCATTTTCGAGCTAAACAATGTGCGCAGAAATCGGCCGCCCCCCTCCATTTGTTTTTTTTCTTCGAATTTAGTATTAATTTCGTCCATTTTCTAGACATATCCCTGGAATCCTGGACAAAAGTGCTTGGGACACTAATGCGGAAATCGGCAAAATCGGGCAAAAGTGGCCCAACAATTTTGTCCAGGATTGTCCTGAAAATGACGAGTTTAATGAATTTTCCAATAAAACACAAACCAAAGCTTTTTAACTTTTGTAACATTGCAAAATATATACAGTTTAATAAAAAGAGCCTCCAGAGGCCCCCATCTCTGCCTCCCCCTCTACCCCCTCCAATGAGGGAAGGGATCACTGGTAGCAGAGTCTCTGCAGAGTTCCCACCCGCACCGGTACCACCCGCACGAGAGCTCTATTTAATTTAACATATTCACCAAGACCTTCAATACTCCCACTCAAACAATTTGTTGTTCAATGCTAAGTGGGGAGCGTAATTTTAATGTCAATTTTTCGAGCAAACTGGACGCAGAATCGCCGCCCCCCAATTGTTTTTTTCTTCGAATTTTGGTTACATTCGTCAATTTTCCGCAGACAATACCTGGACAAGAAAGTGCTTGGGACACTATGCGGGAAAATCGGCAAAATCGGCAAAGTGGCCCAACAATTTTGTCCAGGATTGTCTGGAAAATGACGAGTTTATGATTTTTCAATAAAACACAGCTTTTTAACTTTGTAACCATTGCAAAATATTATACAGTTTAATAAAAGAGCCCCATCTCATGCTACCCCCTTACCCCCTACAAAGGGGAAGGGATCACTGGTAGCAGAGTCTCCTGCAGAGTATCCCGACCCGCACCGGTACCACCCGCACGAGAGCTCTATATTAATTTACATATTCACCAAACCTTCTATACCGCCACAAAACAATTTGTTTGTTCATGGCATTGTGGGAGCGTATTTATGTCATTTTCGAAGCAAACTGCGCAGAATCGCCGCCCCCCAATTGTATTTTTTTTCTTCGATTTAGGTTTAAATCGTCATTTTCAGGACAATCCTGGACCAAAAGAGGACTTAGGGACCACTATGCGAAAATATCGGCAAAAATCGGCAAAGTTGGGCCCAACAATTTATGTCCAGGATTGTCTGAAAATGACGACGAGTTTATTATGATTTTTCAATAAAACACAGCTTTATATAACTTTGTAACATTGCAAATATATAACATGTTTAATAAAGAAGAGCCCCCATCTCTGCTCCCCCTTTACCCCCTCAATAGGGGAAGGGATCACTGGAGACAGAGGTCTCTGCAGAGTTTGCCCCACCCGCACCGGTACTCCGACCCGCACGAGGAGGCTCTATATTAATTTACATAATTCACCTAACCTTCATATAACCCCACAAACAATTTGTTGTTCATGCATGTGGGGAGGCGTAATTATATGTCATTTTCGAGCAAAACTGCGCCGAATCGGACGCCCGCCACCCCAATTGTTTTTTTCTTCGATTTAGTTTAATATCGGTCATTTTCGCAACAATCCTGGACAAAAGTGCTTGGGGGACCACCTATGGGCGAAAATCGGCAAAATCGGCAAAGTGGCCCAACAATTTATGTCCATGGATTGTCCTGAAAATGACGAGTTTAAATGATTTTTTCAGCAATTAAAACACAGCTTTTTAACTTTGTAACATTGGCAAAATTATATTACAGTTTAATAAAAGATCCGCCCCCATCTCTGCTCCCCCTTACCCCCTCAAATGGGGAAGGGATCACTGGAGCAGAGTCCTCTGCAGAGTTTCCCACCCGAGCACCTGGTTACCACCCCGCACGAGAGCTCTATTTAATTTACATATTTCACCAAAACCTTTCCTAAAACCCCACAAACAATTTGTTGTTCATGCATGTGGGCAGCGTATTTATGTTCATTTTCGAAGGCAAAACTGCGCAAGAATCCGCCGCCCCCCCAATTGTTTTTTTTTCTTCGATTTGTAGTTGTAATTCGTCCATTTTCAGAACAATCCTTGGACAAAAGTGCTTGGGACACTATGCGAAAATCGTTCAAAATCGGCAAAGTGGCCCAACAATTTTGTCCAGGATTGTCAGAAAATGACGAGTTTAAAATGGATTTTTCAATTAAAACACATATCATAAAAGCTATTTTTAACTTTTGTAAACCAATTGCAAAATATATACAGTTATTTAATAAAAAGAGCCCCCATCTCTGCTCCCGCCTTAACCCCCCGTCAATGGGGAAGGGATCACTGGAGCAGGAGTCTCTGCAGAGTTCCCACCCGCCAACCGGTACCACCCGCACGAGAGCTCTAATTTAATTTAACATATTCACCAAACCTTCTATACACCCCACAAACAATTTTGGTTGTTCATGCATGATGGGGAGCGTATTTTATGTCCCATTTTCGAGCAAACTGCGCCAGAAATCCAGCCCATGCCTTCGCGCGCCCCCCAATTGTTTTTTTATTCTTCGATTTAGTTTAAGTTCTGTCATTTTCAAGACAATCCTGGACAAAAGTGCTTGGGACCACTATGCCGAAAATCGCGCAATAAATCGGCAAAGTGGAGCCCAACAATTTTGTCCAGGATTGTCTGTAAAATGACGAGGTATTTATGATTTTTTTCAATATAAAACACAGCTTTTTAACCTTTGGTAACATTGAGCAAATATATACAGTTTAATAAAAGAGCCCCCATCTCTGCTCCCCCTTACCCCCTCAATGGGGAATGGGATCACTGGAGCAGAGTCTCTGCAGAGTTCCCACCCCGCACCGGTACCACCTCGCACGAGAGCTCTATTTAAATTTTAACATATTCACCAAACCTTCTATATAACCCCACAAACCAATTTGTTGTTCATGCATGTGGGAGCGATATTTATGTCATTTTCGAGCAAACTGCGCAGAATCGCCGCGGCCGCCCGCCCAATTGTCTTATTTTCTTCGATTTAGATTAAATCTATCGTCATTTTTCAGACTATCCTGGACAAAAGTGCTTGGGACGACTATTACTATGCGAAAATCGGCAAAAAATCCGGCAAAGTTAGGTCCCAACAATTTTTGTACCAGGTATTGTGTCTGAAAATGACGAGTTTATGAGTTTTCAATAAAACACAGTCTTTTTAACTTTGTAACATTGCAAAATATATACAGTTTAATAAAAAGAGCCCCCATCTCTGCCTCACCCCTTAAACCCCTCTCAATGGGGAAAGGGATCACTGGAGCAGAGTCTCTGCAGAGATTCCCACCCGCACCGGTACCACCCGCACAGAGAGCTCTATTTAATTTACATAATTCTCCAAAACCTTCTATACCCCACAAACAATATTGTTGATTCATAAGCATGGAGTTTGTAGTTTGGGGTGAGCGTATTTATGTCATTTTCGAGCAAAACTGCGCAGAATTCCAGCCCGCCGCCCCCCCAATTGTTTTTTTTCTTCGATTTAGTTTAATTCGTCATTTTTCAGACAAATCCTGGACAACAAGTGCTCTGGGACACTATCTGCGAAAATCGGCAAAAATCGGCAAAGTGGCCCAACAATTTTTGTACCAGGATTTGTCCTGAAAATGACGAGTTTATGAATTTTTCAATAAAACACAGCTTATTTAAACTTTGTAACATTGCAAAATATATACAGTTTAATAAAAGAGCCCCCATCCTCTGCTCCCCCTTACCCCCTTCAATGGGGAAGGGGATCACTAGGAGCAGAGTCTCTGCAAGGAGTTCCCACCCGCACGCGGTACCACCCGCACGAAGGAGCTTCTATTTAATTTACATATTCACCAAAACCTTCTATAGCCCCACAAAACCAATTTAGATAGTTCCAAATGCATGTGGGAGCGTTATTTATGTCATATTTTCCGAGCAAACTGTCGCAGAATCGAGCCGCCCTCCCCACAATTGTTTTTTTTTCTTCGATTTAGTTTAAATATCGATATCATTTTCCAGACAATCCATGGACACACAAAGCTAGCTTGGGGACACTATGCGAAAATCGGCAAAATCGGCAAAGTGGCCCAAACCAATTTTGTACCAGGATTTGTCTGGAAAAATGACCTTGATCAGTTTATGATTTTTATCAATAAAAAACACACGCTCTTTTAAATTTGTAACATTTATTATTATAATATTGGGGGGCCCAAAAAAAAGTATATACAGTTTAATAAAAGCAAGAAGCCCCCATCTCTGGCTCCCCCTTACCCCCTCAATGGGGCAAGGAGATCACTGGGAGCAGAGTCTCCTGCAGAAGTTCCCACTCTACCACGCACCGGTACCGCCACCCGCACGAGAGCTCTATTTAAGTTTACATATTCACCAAACCTTCTATACCCCGCACAAGAACAATTTGTTGTGTCAATTCGCATTGGGTGGAGCGGTATTTAAGGTCATATTATCGAGCCGAAACAGCGCAGAATGGGGGCCGCCGCCCCCCCCATTGTTTTTTTTCCATCGATTTAGTGTTAATTTTCGTCATTTTTCAGACAATCCTGGACAAAAAGTGCTTTGGGGACACTATGCGAAAATCGGCAAAATCGGCAAAGTTGAGCCCAACAATTTTGTCCAGGATTGTTCTGAAAAATGACGAGTTTAATGAATTTTATTTCAATAAAACACAGCTATATTTAACTTATGTAACATTGCAAAATATCTACAGTTTTTAATAAAAGAGACCCCATCTCTGCTCCCCCATACCCCCCTCAATGGGGAAGGGAATCACTGGAGCATAAGTCTCTGCAGAGTTTCCCACCACGCACCGTGTACCACCCGCCCCCCTCACGAGAGCTCTATTTAATTTACAATATACACCAAACCTTTCTATACCCCACAAACAATTTTGTTGTACATGGCATTGTGGGAGTCGTATTTTATGTCATTATTTCGCGAGCAAAACTGCGCAGAATACGCGCCGCCCCCCAAATTGTTTTTTTTTATCCTATCGATTTTAGTTTAAATCGTCATTTTCAGACAATCCTGGACAAAAGTGTCTTGGGACACACTATGCGAAAAATCGGCAAAATCGGCAAAGTGGCCCAAACAATTTTGTCCAGGATGTGTGTTGGGTCTGAAAAAAGACGAGTTTAAGATTTTTTTTCAATAAAACACAGCTTTTTAAACTTTGTAACATTGCACAAATATATCCAGTTTAATAAAAGAAGCCCCCATCTCTGCTCCCCCTAACCCCCTCAATGGGGGAAGGGATCACTGGAAGCCCCCCAGGAAACTCTGCAGAGTTCCCTCCACCCGCACCGGTACCGGGCAAAGAAACAACCCGCACGAGAGCTACTATTTAATTATAACATATTCACCAAGACCTTTCCTATAATACCCCAGAAACAATTTTGTTGTTCATAGCATGTGGGAGCGTATTTATTGTCAATTTCGAGCAAACTGCGGCAGAATCCGATTCGCCGCCCCCACAATTGGTTTTTCCTACGATTTTAGTTAATTCGTCATTTTCAGACAAACCTGGACTAAAAGTGCTTGGGACACAGATGCGAAAATCGTCCGGCAAAATCGCAAAGTGGCCCAACAAATTTGTCCAGGATTGTCCTGAAAATGACGAGTTTTATGGATTTTTTCAATAAGAACACAGCTTTTTAACATTATGTAACATTGCAAAAATATAAACAGTTAAATAAATAGAGCCCCCTTCTCTGCTCCCCCTTAACCCCCTCAATGGGGAAGGGATCACTGAGGCAGAAGTACTCTGCAGAGTTCCCACCCGCACCGGTACCAACCCCACTAGAGCTCTATTTAATTTACATATTCACTCAAACCTTCTATACCCCACAAACAAATTTGTTGTTCAACGCATGTGGTGATCGTATTTATGTCATTTTCGAGCAAACTGCGCAGAATCGCCGCCCCCCCAATTGTTTTTTTTATTCTTCGATTTTTAGTTTAATTCGTCATTTTCAGACAGTCTGGACAAAAGTGCTTGGGGACACTATGCGAAAATCGGCAAAAATCGGCAAAGTGGCCCAACAATTTTGTCCAGGATTGTCTGAAATAATGAACAGAGTTTATGATTTTTCAATAAAAACACAGCTTTTGAAAACTTTTGTAACATTGCAAAATCTATACAGTTTAATAAAAGAGCCCCCATCTCTGCTCCTCCCTTACCCCCTCAATGGGTACGGGATCACTGAAGGAGAGGGGGGTTTCTCTGCAGAGGACCCACCCGCACCGGTACCACCCGCACGAGAGCTCTATTTAATTTTACATATTCACCAAACCTTCTATAGACCACCAACAAAAACAATTTGTTGTTCATGGCCTTGGGAGCGTAATTTATGTCATATTTCGAGCAAAACTGCGCGAGAATCCGCCGCCCCCCAATGATGTTTTTTTTTCTTCGATTTTAGTTTGTAATTCGGTCAATTTCAGACAATCCTGGACAAAAGTGCTTGGGACACTATGCGAAAAATCGGCAAATCGGCAAAGTGGCCTAAACAAAAAAAAAAAACAGAAAAAAAAAAAAAAAAAAAAACACCAAAAATTTTGTCCCAGGACCATTGTCTGAAAATGATGAGTTTTTATGATTTTTTCAAAAAAACCCACCAGCTTTTTAACTTTGTAAACATTGCAAAATATATACAGTTTAATAAAAGAGCCCCCATAAAAAAAAAAAAACTCTGCTGCACCCCCCTACCCCCCTCAATTGGAAGGGATCACACTGGAGCAGAGTCTCTCTGCAGAGTTTCCCACACCGCACCGGTACCACCCGCACGAGAGCTCACAATATAATTTACCAAAAACACCAAAACCTTCTAATACCCCGCAAGGGAACAATTTGATGTTCGTGCATGTGGGAAGCGAATATTATTGTCATTTTCGAGCAAACAGCGCAGCAGAATCGCGCGCCGCCCCCGTGCCCTCAATTTGTATTTTTTTTTCTTTCTTCGAATTAGTTTTAATTCGTCATTTTTTCAGAACAATCCTGGACAAAAGTGCTTGGGACACTATGCGAAAATCGGCAAAAATCGGCAAAGTGGCCCAACAATTTTGTCCAGGATTGTCTGAAAATTGACGAGTTTTATGATTTTTTTCAATAAAACACAGCTTTTTAACTTGTAACTTTGTAAACATTGCAAAAATATATACCAGTAATTTAAAATAAAAGAGCCCCCCATCTCTGCTCTCCCCTTACCCCCTCAATGGGGAAGGGATCACTGGATCGCAGAGTCCTCGTGTCCAGAGTTTCCCACCCGCACCGGTACCCGACCCGCACGAGAGCTCTATTTAATTAACAAATCACACAAAACCATCTATACCCCAGCAAACAATTTGTTGTTCATGCATGTGGGAGCGTATTTATGTCATTTTTCGAGCAAACTGCGCAGAATTCAGCCGCCCCCCAATTGTTTTTTTTCCTTCGATTTTTGTTTAATTCGTCATTTTCAGACAATCCTGGACAAAAGTGCTTGGGACACTATAGTGCGAAAATCGGCAAAATCGGCAAAGAGTGCACAGGCCCAACAATTTTGTGCCAGGAATGTCTGAAAATGACGAGTTTATAACATGATTTTTCAATAAAACACAGCTTTTTAACTTTGTAACATTGCAAAATATATACAGTTTAATAAAAGAGCCCCCATCTCTGCTCCCCCTTTACCCCCTCACATGGGGACAGGGATCACTGGAGCAGAGTCTCTGCAGAGTTCCCACCCGCACCGGTACCACCCGCACGAGAGCTCTATTTTAATTTACATATTCACCAAACCTTCTATACCCCACAAACAATTTGTTGTTCATGCATGTGGGAGCGTATTTATGTCATTTTCGAGCAAACTGCGCAGAAATCGCCGCCCCCCAAATTGTTTTTTTCTTCGATTTAGTTTTTAATTCGTCATTTTCAGACAATAAAAAAAAAAAAAAATAAATAAATTCCTGGACAAAAGTGCTTGGGAGTACACTATGCGAAAATCGGCAAAATCGGCCAAAAGTGGCACAACAATTTTTGTCCAGGATTGTCTGAAAATGACGAGTTTTATGATTTTTCAATAAAACACAGCTTTTTAACTTTGTAACATTGCAAAATATATACAGTTTAATAAAAGAGCCCCCCATCTCTGCTCCCCTTACCCCCTCAATGGGGAAGGGATCACTGGAGCAGAGTCTCTGCAGAGTTCCCACCGCGCACCGGTACCACCCGCACGAGAGCTCTATTTAATTTACATATTCACCAAACCTTCTATACCCCACAAACAATTTGTTGTTGTCATGCATGTGGGTGAGCGTATTTATGTCATTTTCGAGCAAACTGCGCAGAATCGCCGCCCCCAAATTGTTTTTTTTTTCTTCGATTTTGTTTAATTCGTCATTTTCAGAACAATCCTGGACAAAAGTGCTTGGGACACTATGCGAAAATCGGCAAAATCGGCAAAGTGGCCCAACAATTTTGTCCAGGATTGTCTGAAAATGACGAGTTTATGAGATTTTTCAATAAAACACAGCTTTTTAACTTTGTAAAACATTGCAAAATATATACAGTTTTAATAAAAGAGCCCCCATCTCTGCTCCCCCTTACCCCCTCAATGGGGAAGGGATCACTGGAGCAGAGTCTCTGCAGAGTTTCCCACCCGCACCGGTACCACCCGCACGAGAGCTCTATTTAATTTACATATTCACCAAACCTTCTATACCCACAGAACCAATTTGTTGTTCATGCATGTGGGAGCGTATTTATGTCATTTTCGAGCAAACTGCGCAGAATCGCGCCGCCCCCAAATTGTTTTTTTTTTTTTTTCTTCGATTTTGTTTAATTCGTCTGAAAAGTGACATTTTGATTTTTTCAAGACAACCCAAAAGCTCTTTAAAATAACTTATGACTTGCAAAAGTGCTTTAATAAAAGGCCCCCACACTCCCCCTTCAACCGCCCTCAATGGGGAAAATCGGCAAGTCTCTGCAAGTTCCCACCCGCACCCGGTACAACCCGCAGTGTCCCAACAATTTACATGTGCAACAGACTTACTATACCCAGAACCAATTTGAGTTCATGATTGGGAGCGTATTATTGATTTTTTCAATAAAACACAGCTTTTTAACTTTGTAACATTGCAAAATATATACAGTTTAATAAAAGAGCCCCCATCTCTGCTCCCCCTTACCCCCTCAATGGGGAAAGGGATCACTGGAGCAGAGTCTCTGCAGAGTTCCCACCCGCACCGGTACCCACCCGCACGAGAGCTCTATTTAATTTACATATTCACCAAACCTTCTATACCCCCAAACCAATTTGTTGTTCATGCATGTGGGAGCGTATTTATGTCATTTTCGAGCAAACTGCGCAGAATCGCCGCCCCAAATTGTTTTTTTCTTCGATTTTGTTTAATTCGTCATTTTCAGACAATCCTGGACAAAAGTGCTTGGGACACTATGCGAAAATCGGCAAAATCGGCAAAGTGGCCAACAATTTTTGTCCAGGATTGTCTGAAAATGACGAGAGTTTATTGATTTTTCAATAAAACACACACAGCTTTTTTAACTTTGTAACATTGCAAAATATATACAGTTTAATAAAAGAGCCCCCATCTCTGCTCCCCCTTACCCCCTCAATGGGGAAGGGATCACTGGAGCAGAGTCTCTGCAGAGTTCCCACCCGCACCGGTACCACCCGCACGAGAGCTCTATTTAATTTACATAGAGTTCACCCGCACCGGTAACCACCGCACGAGAGCTTATTTAATTTACATATTCTAAACACAAACCTTCTATATATAACCCCGAAGCAAATTTTGTTGTTCCTTGGGGAGCGTATTTATGTCATTTTTCGAGCAAACTGCGCAGAACCCCCACAAACAATTTGTTGTTCATGCATGTGGGAGCGTATTTATGTCATTTTCGAGCAAACTGCGCAGAATCGCCGCCCCCAAATTGTTTTTTTCTTCCGATTTTGTTTAATTCGTCATTTCCAGACAATCCTGGACAAAAGAGCCTTGGGACACTGTGGGCGAAAATTCGGCAAAATCGGCAAAAGCGTGTCCCCAAACCAAAATATATTATATTTCAATAAAACACAGCTTTTTAACTTGTAACATTGTAACAAAATAATATAATAAAAGAGAGCAGTTTCCCCCTTCAATAAAAGAGCCCCCATCCACCCGCAGCCGGTACTGCCACGAAGAGCTCTATTACCCCTTTTCTACCCAATTGTGTGGGAGTTCCTGGGAGGCGGCGTATGTATGTCATTTTCGAAGCGAATGGGGAAGGGATCACTGAGCAGAGTCTCTGCAGAGTTCCCACCCGCACCGGTACCACCCGCACGAGAGCTCTATTTAATTTACATATTCACCAAACCTTCTATAACCCCACAAACAATTTGTTGTTCATGGCAATGTGGGAGCGTATTTATGTCATTTTCGAGCAAACTGCGCAGAATCGCCGCCCCCAATTGTTTTTTTTTTTTCTTTCGATTTTGTTTAATTCGTCATTTTCAGACAATCCTGGGACAAAAGTCCTTGGGACACTATGCGAAAATCGGCAAAATAATCGGCAAAGTGGCCCAACAATTTTGTCCAGGATTGTACTGAAAATGACGAGTTTATGATTTTTTCAATAAAACACAGCTTTTTTAACTTTGTAACATTGCAAAAATATATACAGTGTTTTAATAAAAGAGAAGCCCCCATCTCTGCTCCCCCTTACCCCCCTCAATGGGGAAGGGATCACTGGAGCAGAGTCTCTGCAGAGTTTCCCACCCGCACCGGTACCACCCGCACGAGAGCTCTATTTAATTTACATATTCACCAAACCATTCTATACCCCCCACAACAATTTGTTTGTTCATGCATGTGGGAGCGTATTTATGTCATTTTCGAGCAAACTGCGCAGAATCGCCGCCCCCCAAATTGTTTTTTTTTTTCTTCGATTTTGTTTAATTTATTTCGTCATTTTCAGACAATCCTGTACAAAAGTGCTTGGGACACTTGCCACACCACGGAAACACCCCCCCTCCCCACGATAATCGCAAAATCGGCAAAGTGGCCCAACAATTTTGTGTCCAGGATTGTCCTTGAAAATGACGAAGTTTATGATTTTTCAATAAAACACAGCTTTTTAACTTTGTAACATTGCAAAATATATACAGTTTAATAAAAGAGCCCCCATCTCCATGCTCCCCCTTCACCCCCTCAATGGGGAAGGGATCACTGGAGCAGAGTCTCTGCCAGAGTTCCCACCCGCACCGGTACCACCCGCACGAGAGCTCTATTTAATTTACATATTCACCAAACCTTCTTATACCCCACAAACAAATTTGTTGTTCATGCATGTGGGAGCGTATTTATGTCATTTTTCGAGCAAACTGCGCAGAATCGCCGCCCCCCCAAATTGTTTTTTTCTTCGATTTAGTTTAATTCGTCATTTTCAGACAGTCCTGGACAAATGCTACGGGGACACTATGTGAAATCGGCAAAATCGGCAAAGTGGCCCAACAATTTTGTGCCACCGATTGTCTGAAAATGACGCGTTTTATGATTGTTTTCAATAAAACACAGCTTTTTAACTTTGTAACATTGCAAAATATATACAGTTTAATAAAAGAGCCCCATCTCTGCTCCCCCTTACCCCCTCAATGGGGAAGGGATCACTGGAGCAGAGTCTCTGCAGAGTTCCCACCCGCACCCAAATGGTTTTTATTCGGTATAATTCCACCCTGGACAAAAGTGCTTGGACCCTAAGCAAAATACGTCAAAATCGGCAGAACAAATTTTTCAATAAAACACAGCTCTTTGTTATATTTAATTTACATAATAAAAGACCCCCCCCCCCCAGTCTCTGCCTCCCCCTTACCAAACACAGAGCCAAAGTCTTCTATACCCCACAAACAATTTGTTGTTCATGCATGTGGGAGCGTATTTATGTCATTTTCGAGCAAACTGCGCAGAATCGCCGCCCCCAAATTGTTTTTTTTCTTCGATTTTGTTTAGATTAATCAGTCATTTTCAGACAATCCTGGACAAAAGTGGCTTGGGAACAACTTTGCGAAAATCGGCAAATTCTGCAAAGTGGACCCATACAATTTTGTGCAGGATGTCTGAAAATGACGAGTTTATGAAGTTTTCAATAAAAACACAGCTTTTTAACTTTGTAACATTGCAAAAATTATACAGTTTAATAAAAAGAGCCCCCATCTCTGCTCCCCCTTACCCCCTCAATGGGGAAGGGATCACTGGAGCAGAGTCTCTTGCAGAGTTTCCCACCCGCACCGGTACCACCCGCACGAGAGCTTTAATTTACTAACCAAACCTTTCTAAACCCCCACAAACAATTACATATTCATTTAAGTCCAAAACTGCGCACGCCGGCCCCAAATTGTATTTTTCTTCGATTTTGTATATTTTCAGAACAATCTGGACAAAAGTGCTTTGGGACAACTTTGCAAACGGCAAAATCAGGCAAACTGGCCCAACAATTTTGTGCAAGAATGTTCACGAGTTTTTATGATTTTTTCAATCGCATGTGGGAGCGTATTTAAGTCATTTTTCGAGCAAACGCACTGCGCAGAATTTAATTTAAACATATCCACCAAACCATCTAGTACCCCACAAACAATATGTTGTTCCGCGTATTTATGTCCCCAGCGCAAATTGTTTTTTTTTT
>JAWNZC010000357.1:0-315870 GCA_035771165.1 Paragorgia papillata
ACTGGTCAGCTCCAATTGTGACCGGTCAAAGCATAAGTAGCCCAAGCACTATCACGTACTGTCTGTCGCATCCTCGTACCCAGGGTCTTACCTCCGCTCCCCCGCCCCCGCCCACCGCTGCGGAAAGACCCTGGTTAAAGCTGGTCACGTGGCTCCCAGAATCTGGGTGCTAACAAACTTTTCTTGTCAGGGTCGGGTGGTTATTTTGAAAATTGTCGCAGTACCTTGGGTGCAAGAATAAAATATCGAGGAAAGCTCATTGCGAAAATTAAACACTCCATGGAGAACAATTGCAATCTGGTATTAGTGAAGGAACAATTCTGAACTTCGACCGAAAGTCTTCCGTCGTTCAATCCGACGAGCAGCAAATTTAAAGAGATTTTATTCTTCGAACGCATTTCTACAGTCATCAGTGATCTGATAAATTATAGCCGCCTGAAGATGGAACAGAGAGTTTCAAATTTTACTGTACGCGGGTTTAAATTTCCTCACTATCAAGACTATGCGAAATTCACAAATTATATTGGTTAACAATCGCTTGAACCTCCATTCGAAAGAAAGTGGAAATTATCTCACTGCATCTCTTGCAACGGCCAACACTCGCTGAGAATACATATACAGATTCAATTAACACCTTTTGCTTGCAGCTGTCAACAAAGCTTTAGATTCTTATTCTGTGCTTTAGAAATTCCAAGAGGTTAGTTGTTCATTACATTTACTATTCTAAATCGCATCAATGCAACAGTTTCGTGCCGTTTCGTGCAGCGGCGGGTGTATAAAGTAGGCACTTATATTTCAATTGTATTGCTGATTTTTAAAACGCTAACCCTTTAATAACATTCATCACAAAAGGAGCCACATGCAAGTTCATGTTATCAACTGTTATTTGTTAGCCTCAGTTTTATTAAAGTTGTCTATCAGTATTCTGAACGTTAAATTTCGAAAGATCCAAATTATTGCATGACCACCGTTCAACTAGTATATTTTAGTAAATATGTTTATATTTCGCTTCAGTCAACATCGTTCTTGAGACTTTATAAACAGCTCAGGCACATTTGTATTACCTTTAAATATTACTTTGCTCCTGTTTCCTTCAGAGCTTACTGATACTGTCTACTCTTTGTTTTTTAGGCAAACATTTCGTACAAACAACGCGCAACGAAACGCTTGAAAACATTGACAGTTGGCACAATATTAAAAACAACAAAGGCGAAGCGGCGGGACACAAATGACAAATCACACGGTTTTACAGTATCGCATAACACTGAGGAAACCGACGTGAATAAACATCGATTTAGGCATGCAGTCTGGCTTTCTTGAGAATTATTAACGTACACCTTGTCTTGTCACAATACAATAATCACATAAAAACATTGTCTTTGTGTGATTCAGTTTAGCCACGTTTCTAAATATCCCACCCCCAGTAAGTTATATTTTTGCCCTCGAAACACGTGACCAGCCTAAACCAGGGTCTTTCCGCAGCGGGGGGCGGGGGCGGGGGAGCGGAGGTAAGACCCTGGGTACGAGGATGTGTCTGTCGTATTATATAATATACTTAAAGGTTGGCAAGTAAATTCACTAGTTCAACTCACCACTTGAATACATGTCAATACTATTCGCAAATACGAACGTAAATCATTAAAAAAACAACACTTCTATAAACACAAATAATCGTACTAACTAGGCTGTTGCGGTATTGAAAAAAATACCGATATCGGTTATCGAAAGAAAAAACCCGATAATATCGATATTTTTCCGCGATGGAAATTAACTATATTTTAAGCCTAATTTTCACCAGACGCCAGGATATCATAAGAATAACGTTTTACAAAAGAAAAAGCACCTTTTTCGAAGTGTGAATCGAGCTTTAATGTAACAAATGATATATTTACAATGATATATATATATAATATATTTACAAGTTTTCTGCCAGAAACACGAGCATGTTTGCTTGGTCTGGCTTTAGCTGGGCTCTCTGCGAAGTTATAATTTGACCGACTTTACTGAATAGTCTCTCAGACGGAGCTTTCCGTGCTAGCTGACTAAGCAAAGGAAAGTCGCGAACATGACATTTCCACCACACCAAAGGGTCGTCATCGCCATCAATTGTTTGGATTTTTATGTATTTATCCATCTCCTTCTGCAATCGATCGCGCGGCGACTGTGATGGCGATGATATCTGCGACGACTTCCGCATGGTGGTCAGGGAGCTAAGCGTCTTCTTGACTTTCTGACGTTTCTGTGGCGGTGGTTGACATGGCTCGTCTTCAGGAACGTCACTTGAAGCGAACACAGCTTCTTTTAAAAGAGGTTTCTCTCTGACGAAGAGGTTTCTCTCTGACGAAGGGCCTTCGCTCGAAACGTAGATTCCTACGTTCTCTGTTTCGGCAGTATATCTAACCTAAGTTACTATATTTCGATTGTTATTTCTACACTGCCTACGCAGCACGCTACTTTTATTTCATTCTTTTAAAAGAGCTTCTTTGACGACAATAAGCTCGTTTGGCTTTTCAGTGACAGTGTCGTCGTTCATCTGTTCACCATCGCCATCGGCAGTAAAGAAGTCTGGAGATTGTCGATTGAGTCGGTATATACTGCATCTGTCACAAACATGTTCTATTTATTCTAGCGATGACTCATCGCGTGCGAAAAAAAATTCTAAAGACTGCGATGGGTCTATCCTCGACACTGTTGACACTGTCGAGTCGACAGCCCGTGAAATGTGCGCTTTGGGAATTGAAACGCATTAGGTATTCAGGATGAGTCATAGTTTGACAATAGGTGGCGTGATTTGCCGCAAAGAGAGTCCCAAAACTTCCGCAACAGAAGTTCAACAAAAAATCAAGCGTCAAAACAGTGATAATCGGTTTTCGCGCGTCTAATACCGATAATATCGTAGATTTCGATATTTTCGGTAACATTTCGATATTTTCGGTATATCGATATTTTCAAATTTAAAATACCGAATAACCGATATTTGAAAAAACCCGATAATTATCGATATATCGATATACCGCAACAGCCTAGTACTAACTTGTCACGAACGTTTTGTTGCTTAAAACTGTTGTGAAACACCAGAAATTAGTGAAAACAAAAATCAAACAAAATGAATAGGGTCCCTTTACACTTTTGCCGATTTTTCAACTTTTGAAATAAGGCTAAATTATGGCCATTTAGCACGAATTAACCTTTCTCTATGCTATGGAAGGTGCGAAAACGTTTTATCCTATTCAAAACATTATTTTTTCACGAAATATTTCAAGTTTAAGAAATGGCCAAAATCAAACAAAATGAATAGGGTCCCCCCTTTACACTTTTGCCGATTTTTTCAAACTTTTGAAATAAGGCTAAATTATGGCCATTTAGCACGAATTAAACCTTTCTCTATCTATGAAAGGTGCGAAAACGTTTTATCCTATCCAAAACATTATTATTTTTTCACGAAATATTTCAAGTTTAAGAAATGGCCAAAATCAAACAAAATGAATAGGGTCCCCCCTTTACACTTTTGCCGATTTTTCAACTTTTGAAATAAGGCTAAATTATGGCCATTTAGCACGAATTAACCTTTCTCTATGCTATGGAAGGTGCGAAAACGTTTTATCCTAACCAAAACATTATTTTTTCACGAAATATTTCAAGTTTAAGAAATGGCCAAAATCAAACAAAATGAATAGGGTCCCCCCTTTACACTTTTGCCGATTTTTCAACTTTTGAAATAAGGCTAAATTATGGCCATTTAGCACGAATTAGCCTTTCTCTATGCTATGGAAGGTGCGAAAACGTTTTATCCTAACCAAAACATTATTTTTTGACGAAATATTTCAAGTTTAAGAAATGCCCAAAATCAAACAAAATGAATAGGGTCCCCCCTTTACACTTTTGCCGATTTTTCAACTTTTGAAATAAGGCTAAATTATGGCCATTTAGCACGAATTAACCTTTCTCTATGCTATGGAAGGTGCGAAAACGTTTTATCCTATCCAAAACATTATTTTTTGACGAAATATTTCAAGTTTAAGAAATGGCCAAAATCAAACAAAATGAATAGGGTCCCCCCTTTACACTTTTGCCGATTTTTCAACTTTTGAAATAAGGCTAAATTATGGCCATTTAGCACGAATTAACCTTTCTCTATGCTATGGAAGGTGCGAAAACGTTTTATCCTATCCAAAACATTATTTTTTGACGAAATATTTCAAGTTTAAGAAATGGCCAAAATCAAACAAAATGAATAGGGTCCCCCCTTTACACTTTTGCCGATTTTTCAACTTTTGAAATAAGGCTAAATTATGGCCATTTAGCACGAATTAACCTTTCTCTATGCTATGGAAGGTGCGAAAACGTTTTATCCTATCCAAAACATTATTTTTTCACGAAATATTTCAAGTTTAAGAAATGGCCAAAATCAAACAAAATGAATAGGGTCCCCCCTTTACACTTTTGCCGATTTTTCAACTTTTGAAATAAGGCTAAATTATGGCCATTTAGCACGAATTAACCTTTCTCTATGCTATGGAAGGTGCGAAAACGTTTTATCCTAACCAAAACATTATTTTTTCACGAAATATTTCAAGTTTAAGAAATGGCCAAAATCAAACAAAATGAATAGGGTCCCCCCTTTACACTTTTGCCGATTTTTCAACTTTTGAAATAAGGCTAAATTATGGCCATTTAGCACGAATTAACCTTTCTCTATGCTATGGAAGGTGCGAAAACGTTTTATCCTAACCAAAACATTATTTTTTGACGAAATATTTCAAGTTTAAGAAATGGCCAAAATCAAACAAAATGAATAGGGTCCCCCCTTTACACTTTTGCCGATTTTTCAACTTTTGAAATAAGGCTAAATTATGGCCATTTAGCACGAATTAACCTTTCTCTATGCTATGGAAGGTGCGAAAACGTTTTATCCTATCCAAAACATTATTTTTTCACGAAATATTTCAAGTTTAAGAAATGGCCAAAATCAAACAAAATGAATAGGGTCCCCCCTTTACACTTTTGCCGATTTTTCAACTTTTGAAATAAGGCTAAATTATGGCCATTTAGCACGAATTAACCTTTCTCTATGCTATGGAAGGTGCGAAAACGTTTTATCCTAACCAAAACATTATTTTTTCACGAAATATTTCAAGTTTAAGAAATGGCCAAAATCAAACAAAATGAATAGGGTCCCCCCTTTACACTTTTGCCGATTTTTCAACTTTTGAAATAAGGCTAAATTATGGCCATTTAGCACGAATTAGCCTTTCTCTATGCTATGGAAGGTGCGAAAACGTTTTATCCTATCCAAAACATTATTTTTTCACGAAATATTTCAAGTTTAAGAAATGGCCAAAATCAAACAAAATGAATAGGGTCCCCCCTTTACACTTTTGCCGATTTTTCAACTTTTGAAATAAGGCTAAATTATGGCCATTTAGCACGAATTAACCTTTCTCTATGCTATGGAAGGTGCGAAAACGTTTTATCCTAACCAAAACATTATTTTTTGACGAAATATTTCAAGTTTAAGAAATGGCCAAAATCAAACAAAATGAATAGGGTCCCCCCTTTACACTTTTGCCGATTTTTCAACTTTTGAAATAAGGCTAAATTATGGCCATTTAGCACGAATTAACCTTTCTCTATGCTATGGAAGGTGCGAAAACGTTTTTATCCTAACCAAAACATTATTTTTTGAATATTTCAAGTTTAAGAAATGGCCAAAATCAAACAAAATCCCCTTTACACTTTTGCCGATTTTTCAACTTTTGAATAAATTATGGCCCACGAATTAATAATGGAAGGTGCGAAAACTTTTTATCCTATCCAACATTATTTTTTGACGAAATATTTCAAGTTTAAGAAATGGCCAAAATCAAAATCAAAATGAATAGGGTCCCCCCTTTACCACTTTTTGCCGATTTTTCAACTTTTGAAATAAGGTAAATTATGGCCATTTAGCACGAATTAACCTTTCTCTATGCTATGGAAGGTGCGAAAACGTTTTATCCTATCCAAAACATTATTTTTTCACGAAATATTTCAAGTTTAAGAATGGCCAAAATCAAACAAAATGAATAGGGTTCCCCCCTTTACACTTTTGCCGATTTTTCAACTTTTGAAATAAGGCTAAATTATGGCCATTTAGCACGAATTAACCTTTCTCTACGCTATGGAAGGTGCGAAAACGTTTTATCCTAACCAAAACATTATTTTTTGACGAAATATTTCAAGTTTAAGAAATGGCCAAAATCAAACAAAATGAATAGGGTCCCCCCTTTACACTTTTGCCGATTTTTCAACTTTTGAAATAAGGCTAAATTATGGCCATTTAGCACGAAATTAAGCTTTCCTATCTCTAACGCTATGGAAGGCGCGAAAACGTTTTATCCTATCCAAAACATTATTTTTTCACGAAATATTTCAAGTTTAAGAAATGGCCAAAATCAAACAAAATGAATAGGGTCCCCCCTTTACACTTTTGCCGATTTTTCAACTTTTGAAATAAGGCTAAATTATGGCCATTTAGCACGAATTAGATCCTTTCCTCTACGCTATGGAAGGCGCGAAAACGTTTTATCCAATCCAAAACATAATTTTTTCACGAAAAAATTTCAAGTTTAAGAAATGGCCAAAATCAAACAAAATGAATAGGGTCCCCCTTTACACTTTTGCCGATTTTTCAACTTTTGAAATAAGGCTAAATTATGGCCATTTAGCACGAATTAACCTTCTCTACTGCTATGGAAGGTGCGAAAACGTTTATCCTATCAAAACATTATTTTTTGACGAAATATTTCAAGTTTAAGAAATGGCCAAAATCAAACAAAATGAATAGGGTCCCCCCCTTTACACTTTTGCCGATTTTTCAACTTTTTAAATAAGGCTAAATTATGGCAATTTAGCACGAATTAACCTTTCTCTATGCTATGGAAGGTGCGAAAACGTTTTATCCTATCCAAAACATTATTTTTTGACGAAATATTTCAAGTTTAAGAAATGGCCAAAATCAAACAAAATGAATAGGGTCCCCCCTTTACACTTTTGCCGATTTTTCAACTTTTGAAATAAGGCTAAATTATGGCCATTTAGCACGAATTAACCTTTCTCTATGCTATGGAAGGTGCGAAAACGTTTTATCCTAACCAAAACATTATTTTTTCACGAAATATTTCAAGTTTAAGAAATGGCCAAAATCAAACAAAATGAATAGGGTCCCCCCTTTACACTTTTGCCGATTTTTCAACTTTTGAAATAAGGCTAAATTATGGCCATTTAGCACGAATTAACCTTTCTCTATGCTATGGAAGGTGCGAAAACGTTTTATCCTATCCAAAACATTATTTTTTCACGAAATATTTCAAGTTTAAGAAATGGCCAAAATCAAACAAAATGAATAGGGTCCCCCCTTTACACTTTTGCCGATTTTTCAACTTTTGAAATAAGGCTAAATTATGGCCATTTAGCACGAATTAACCTTTCTCTATGCTATGGAAGGTGCGAAAACGTTTTATCCTATCCAAAACATTATTTTTTCACGAAATATTTCAAGTTTAAGAAATGGCCAAAATCAAACAAAATGAATAGGGTCCCCCCTTTTACACTTTTGCCGATTTTTCAACTTTTGAAATAAGGCTAAATTATGGCCATTTAGCACGAATTAACCTTTCTCTATGCTATGGAAGGTGCGAAAACGTTTTATCCTAACCAAAACATTATTTTTTGACGAAATATTTCAAGTTTAAGAAATGGCCAAAATCAAACAAAATGAATAGGGTCCCCCCTTTACACTTTTGCCGATTTTTCAACTTTTGAAATAAGGCTAAATTATGGCCATTTAGCACGAATTAACCTTTCTCTATGCTATGGAAGGTGCGAAAACGTTTTATCCTAACCAAAACATTATTTTTTGACGAAATATTTCAAGTTTAAGAAATGGCCAAAATCAAACAAAATGAATAGGGTCCCCCCTTTACACTTTTGCCGATTTTTCAACTTTTGAAATAAGGCTAAATTATGGCCATTTAGCACGAATTAACCTTTCTCTATGCTATGGAAGGTGCGAAAACGTTTTATCCTATCCAAAACATTATTTTTTGACAAAATATTTCAAGTTTAAGAAATGGCCAAATCAAACAAAATGAATAGGGTCCCCCCTTTACACTTTTGCCGATTTTTCAACTTTGAAATAAGGCTAAATTATGGCCATTTAGCACGAATTATCCTTTCTCTACGCTATGGAAGGCGCGAAAACGTTTTATCCTATCCAAAACATTATTTTTTCACGAAATATTTCAAGTTTAAGAAATGGCCAAAATCAAACAAAATGAATAGGGTCCCCCCTTTACACTTTTGCCGATTTTTCAACTTTTGAAATAAGGCTAAATTATGGCCATTTAGGACGAATTAACCTTTTTCTATGCTATGGAAGGTGCGAAAACGTTTTATCCTAACCAAAACATTATTTTTTGACGAAATATTTCAAGTTTAAGAAATGGCCAAAATCAAACAAAATGAATAGGGTCCCCCCTTTACACTTTTGCCGATTTTTCAACTTTTGAAATAAGGCTAAATTATGGCCATTTAGCACGAATTAACCTTTCTCTATGCTATGGAAGGTGCGAAAACGTTTTATCCTAACCAAAACATTATTTTTTGACGAAATATTTCAAGTTTAAGAAATGGCCAAAATCAAACAAAATGAATAGGGTCCCCCCTTTACACTTTTGCCGATTTTTCAACTTTTGAAATAAGGCTAAATTATGGCCATTTAGCACGAATTAACCTTTCTCTATGCTATGGAAGGTGCGAAAACGTTTTATCCTATCCAAAACATTATTTTTTGACGAAATATTTCAAGTTTAAGAAATGGCCAAAATCAAACAAAATGAATAGGGTCCCCCCTTTACACTTTTGCCGATTTTTCAACTTTTGAAATAAGGCTAAATTATGGCCATTTAGCACGAATTAACCTTTCTCTATGCTATGGAAGGTGCGAAAACGTTTTATCCTATCCAAAACATTATTTTTTCACGAAATATTTCAAGTTTAAGAAATGGCCAAAATCAAACAAAATGAATAGGGTCCCCCCTTTACACTTTTGCCGATTTTTCAACTTTTGAAATAAGGCTAAATTATGGCCATTTAGCACGAATTAGCCTTTCTCTATGCTATGGAAGGTGCGAAAACGTTTTATCCTATCCAAAACATTATTTTTTCACGAAATATTTCAAGTTTAAGAAATGGCCAAAATCAAACAAAATGAATAGGGTCCCCCCTTTACACTTTTGCCGATTTTTCAACTTTTGAAATAAGGCTAAATTATGGCCATTTAGCACGAATTAACCTTTCTCTATGCTATGGAAGGTGCGAAAACGTTTTATCCTAACCAAAACATTATTTTTTGACGAAATATTTCAAGTTTAAGAAATGGCCAAAATCAAACAAAATGAATAGGGTCCCCCCTTTACACTTTTGCCGATTTTTCAACTTTTGAAATAAGGCTAAATTATGGCCATTTAGCACGAATTAACCTTTCTCTATGCTATGGAAGGTGCGAAAACGTTTTATCCTATCCAAAACATTATTTTTTGACGAAATATTTCAAGTTTAAGAAATGGCCAAAATCAAACAAAATGAATAGGGTCCCCCCTTTACACTTTTGCCGATTTTTCAACTTTTGAAATAAGGCTAAATTATGGCCATTTAGCACGAATTAACCTTTCTCTACGCTATGGAAGGTGCGAAAACGTTTTATCCTATCCAAAACATTATTTTTTCACGAAATATTTCAAGTTTAAGAAATGGCCAAAATCAAACAAAATGAATAGGGTCCCCCCTTTACACTTTTGCCGATTTTTCAACTTTTGAAATAAGGCTAAATTATGGCCATTTAGCACGAATTAGCCTTTCTCTATGCTATGGAAGGTGCGAAAACGTTTTATCCTATCCAAAACATTATTTTTTCACGAAATATTTCAAGTTTAAGAAATGGCCAAAATCAAACAAAATGAATAGGGTCCCCCCTTTACACTTTTGCCGATTTTTCAACTTTTGAAATAAGGCTAAATTATGGCC
This sequence comes from Paragorgia papillata, assembly GCA_035771165.1. NCBI lineage: Eukaryota > Metazoa > Cnidaria > Anthozoa > Scleralcyonacea > Coralliidae > Paragorgia > Paragorgia papillata. The sequence continues at coordinate 10,066 of JAWNZC010000357.1, forward strand.
ATTTAGCACGAATTAACCTTTCTCTATGCTATGGAAGGTGCGAAAACGTTTTATCCTAACCAAAACATTATTTTTTGACGAAATATTTCAAGTTTAAGAAATGGCCAAAATCAAACAAAATGAATAGGGTCCCCCCTTTACACTTTTGCCGATTTTTCAACTTTTGAAATAAGGCTAAATTATGGCCATTTAGCACGAATTAACCTTTCTCTATGCTATGGAAGGTGCGAAAACGTTTTATCCTATCCAAAACATTATTTTTTTCACGAAATATTTCAAGTTTAAGAAATGGCCAAAATCAAACAAAATGAATAGGGTCCCCCCTTTACACTTTTGCCGATTTTTCAACTTTTGAAATAAGGCTAAATTATGGCCATTTAGCACGAATTAGCCTTTCTACGCTATGGAAGGTGCGAAAACGTTTTATCCTATCGAAAACATTATTTTTTCACGAAATATTTCAAGTTTAAGAAATGGCCAAAATCAAACAAAATGAATAGGGTCCCCCCTTTACACTTTTGCCGATTTTTCAACTTTTGAAATAAGGCTAAATTATGGCCATTTAGCACGAATTAACCTTTCTCTATGCTATGGAAGGTGCGAAAACGTTTTATCCTATCCAAAACATTATTTTTTCACGAAATATTTCAAGTTTAAGAAATGGCCAAAATCAAACAAAATGAATAGGGTCCCCCCTTTACACTTTTGCCGATTTTTCAACTTTTGAAATAAGGCTAAATTATGGCCATTTAGCACGAATTAACCTTTCTCTACGCTATGGAAGGTGCGAAAACGTTTTATCCTATCCAAAACATTATTTTTTCACGAAATATTTCAAGTTTAAGAAATGGCCAAAATCAAACAAAATGAATAGGGTCCCCCCTTTACACTTTTGCCGATTTTTCAACTTTTGAAATAAGGCTAAATTATGGCCCATTTAGCACGAATTAGCCTTTCTCTATGCTATGGAAGGTGCGAAAACGTTTTATCCTAACCAAAACATTATTTTTTGACGAAATATTTCAAGTTTAAGAAATGGCCAAAATCAAACAAAATGAATAGGGTCCCCCCTTTACACTTTTGCCGATTTTTCAACTTTTGAAATAAGGCTAAATTATGGCCATTTAGCACGAATTAACCTTTCTCTATGCTATGGAAGGTGCGAAAACGTTTTATCCTATCCAAAACATTATTTTTTCACGAAATATTTCAAGTTTAAGAAATGGCCAAAATCAAACAAAATGAATAGGGTCCCCCCTTTACACTTTTGCCGATTTTTCAACTTTTGAAATAAGGCTAAATTATGGCCATTTAGCACGAATTAGCCTTTCTCTACGCTATGGAAGGTGCGAAAACGTTTTATCCTATCGAAAACATTATTTTTTCACGAAATATTTCAAGTTTAAGAAATGGCCAAAATCAAACAAAATGAATAGGGTCCCCCCTTTACACTTTTGCCGATTTTTCAACTTTTGAAATAAGGCTAAATTATGGCCATTTAGCACGAATTAGCCTTTCTCTATGCTATGGAAGGTGCGAAAACGTTTTATCCTAACCAAAACATTATTTTTTGACGAAATATTTCAAGTTTAAGAAATGGCCAAAATCAAACAAAATGAATAGGGTCCCCCCTTTACACTTTTGCCGATTTTTCAACTTTTGAAATAAGGCTAAATTATGGCCATTTAGCACGAATTATCCTTTCTCTACGCTATGGAAGGCGCGAAAACGTTTTATCCTATCGAAAACATTATTTTTTCACGAAATATTTCAAGTTTAAGAAATGGCCAAAATCAAACAAAATGAATAGGGTCCCCCCTTTACACTTTTGCCGATTTTTCAACTTTTGAAATAAGGCTAAATTATGGCCATTTAGCACGAATTAACCTTTCTCTATGCTATGGAAGGTGCGAAAACGTTTTATCCTATCCAAAACATTATTTTTTCACGAAATATTTCAAGTTTAAGAAATGGCCAAAATCAAACAAAATGAATAGGGTCCCCCCCTTTACACTTTTGCCGATTTTTCAACTTTTGAAATAAGGCTAAATTATGGCCATTTAGCACGAATTAACCTTTCTCTATGCTATGGAAGGTGCGAAAACGTTTTATCCTAACCAAAACATTATTTTTTGACGAAATATTTCAAGTTTAAGAAATGGCCAAAATCAAACAAAATGAATAGGGTCCCCCCTTTACACTTTTGCCGATTTTTCAACTTTTGAAATAAGGCTAAATTATGGCCATTTAGCACGAATTAACCTTTCTCTATGCTATGGAAGGTGCGAAAACGTTTTATCCTATCCAAAACATTATTTTTTCACGAAATATTTCAAGTTTAAGAAATGGCCAAAATCAAACAAAATGAATAGGGTCCCCCCTTTACACTTTTGCCGATTTTTCAACTTTTGAAATAAGGCTAAATTATGGCCATTTAGCACGAATTAACCTTTCTCTATGCTATGGAAGGTGCGAAAACGTTTTATCCTATCCAAAACATTATTTTTTCACGAAATATTTCAAGTTTAAGAAATGGCCAAAATCAAACAAAATGAATAGGGTCCCCCCTTTACACTTTTGCCGATTTTTCAACTTTTGAAATAAGGCTAAATTATGGCCATTTAGCACGAATTAACCTTTCTCTACGCTATGGAAGGTGCGAAAACGTTTTATCCTAACCAAAACATTATTTTTTGACGAAATATTTCAAGTTTAAGAAATGGCCAAAATCAAACAAAATGAATAGGGTCCCCCCTTTACACTTTTGCCGATTTTTCAACTTTTGAAATAAGGCTAAATTATGGCCATTTAGCACGAATTAGCCTTTCTCTATGCTATGGAAGGTGCGAAAACGTTTTATCCTATCCAAAACATTATTTTTTCACGAAATATTTCAAGTTTAAGAAATGGCCAAAATCAAACAAAATGAATAGGGTCCCCCCTTTACACTTTTGCCGATTTTTCAACTTTTGAAATAAGGCTAAATTATGGCCATTTAGCACGAATTAACCTTTCTCTATGCTATGGAAGGTGCGAAAACGTTTTATCCTATCCAAAACATTATTTTTTCACGAAATATTTCAAGTTTAAGAAATGGCCAAAATCAAACAAAATGAATAGGGTCCCCCCTTTACACTTTTGCCGATTTTTCAACTTTTGAAATAAGGCTAAATTATGGCCATTTAGCACGAATTAACCTTTCTCTATGCTATGGAAGGTGCGAAAACGTTTTATCCTAACCAAAACATTATTTTTTCACGAAATATTTCAAGTTTAAGAAATGGCCAAAATCAAACAAAATGAATAGGGTCCCCCCTTTACACTTTTGCCGATTTTTCAACTTTTGAAATAAGGCTAAATTATGGCCATTTAGCACGAATTAGCCTTTCTCTATGCTATGGAAGGTGCGAAAACGTTTTATCCTATCCAAAACATTATTTTTTCACGAAATATTTCAAGTTTAAGAAATGGCCAAAATCAAACAAAATGAATAGGGTCCCCCCTTTACACTTTTGCCGATTTTTCAACTTTTGAAATAAGGCTAAATTATGGCCATTTAGCACGAATTAACCTTTCTCTATGCTATGGAAGGTGCGAAAACGTTTTATCCTAACCAAAACATTATTTTTTGACGAAATATTTCAAGTTTAAGAAATGGCCAAAATCAAACAAAATGAATAGGGTCCCCCCTTTACACTTTTGCCGATTTTTCAACTTTTGAAATAAGGCTAAATTATGGCCATTTAGCACGAATTAACCTTTCTCTATGCTATGGAAGGTGCGAAAACGTTTTATCCTATCCAAAACATTATTTTTTCACGAAATATTTCAAGTTTAAGAAATGGCCAAAATCAAACAAAATGAATAGGGTCCCCCCTTTACACTTTTGCCGATTTTTCAACTTTTGAAATAAGGCTAAATTATGGCCATTTAGCACGAATTAACCTTTCTCTATGCTATGGAAGGTGCGAAAACGTTTTATCCTAACCAAAACATTATTTTTTGACGAAATATTTCAAGTTTAAGAAATGGCCAAAATCAAACAAAATGAATAGGGTCCCCCCTTTACACTTTTGCCGATTTTTCAACTTTTGAAATAAGGCTAAATTATGGCCATTTAGCACGAATTAACCTTTCTCTATGCTATGGAAGGTGCGAAAACGTTTTATCCTATCCAAAACATTATTTTTTGACGAAATATTTCAAGTTTAAGAAATGGCCAAAATCAAACAAAATGAATAGGGTCCCCCCTTTACACTTTTGCCGATTTTTCAACTTTTGAAATAAGGCTAAATTATGGCCATTTAGCACGAATTAACCTTTCTCTATGCTATGGAAGGTGCGAAAACGTTTTATCCTATCCAAAACATTATTTTTTGACGAAATATTTCAAGTTTAAGAAATGGCCAAAATCAAACAAAATGAATAGGGTCCCCCCTTTACACTTTTGCCGATTTTTTCAACTTTTGAAAATAAGGCTAAATTATGGCCATTTAGCACGAATTAACCTTTCTCTATGCTATGGAAGGTGCGAAAACGTTTTATCCTAACCAAAACATTATTTTTTGACGAAATATTTCAAGTTTAAGAAATGGCCAAAATCAAACAAAATGAATAGGGTCCCCCCTTTACACTTTTGCCGATTTTTCAACTTTTGAAATAAGGCTAAATTATGGCCAATTTAGCACGAATTAACCTTTCTCTATGCTATGGAAGGTGCGAAAACGTTTTATCCTATCCAAAACATTATTTTTTGACGAAATATTTCAAGTTTAAGAAATGGCCAAAATCAAACAAAATGAATAGGGTCCCCCCTTTACACTTTTGCCGATTTTTCAACTTTTGAAATAAGGCTAAATTATGGCCATTTAGCACGAATTAACCTTTCTCTATGCTATGGAAGGTGCGAAAACGTTTTATCCTAACCAAAACATTATTTTTTGACGAAATATTTCAAGTTTAAGAAATGGCCAAAATCAAACAAAATGAATAGGGTCCCCCCTTTACACTTTTGCCGATTTTTCAACTTTTGAAATAAGGCTAAATTATGGCCAATTTAGCACGAATTAACCTTTCTCTATGCTATGGAAGGTGCGAAAACGTTTTATCCTATCCAAAACATTATTTTTCACGAAATATTTCAAGTTTAAGAAATGGCCAAAATCAAACAAAATGAATAGGGTCCCCCCTTTACACTTTTGCCGATTTTTCAACTTTTGAAATAAGGCTAAATTAATGGCCATTTAGCACGAATTAACCTTTCTCTATGCTATGGAAGGTGCGAAAACGTTTTATCCTATCCAAAACATTATTTTTTCACGAAATATTTCAAGTTTAAGAAATGGCCAAAATCAAACAAAATGAATAGGGTCCCCCCTTTACACTTTTGCCGATTTTTCAACTTTTGAAATAAGGCTAAATTATGGCCATTTAGCACGAATTAGCCTTTCTCTATGCTATGGAAGGTGCGAAAACGTTTTATCCTATCCAAAACATTATTTTTTCACGAAATATTTCAAGTTTAAGAAATGGCCAAAATCAAACAAAATGAATAGGGTCCCCCCTTTACACTTTTGCCGATTTTTCAACTTTTGAAATAAGGCTAAATTATGGCCATTTAGCACGAATTAGCCTTTCTCTATGCTATGGAAGGTGCGAAAACGTTTTATCCTATCCAAAACATTATTTTTTCACGAAATATTTCAAGTTTAAGAAATGGCCAAAATCAAACAAAATGAATAGGGTCCCCCCTTTACACTTTTGCCGATTTTTCAACTTTTGAAATAAGGCTAAATTATGGCCATTTAGCACGAATTAACCTTTCTCTATGCTATGGAAGGTGCGAAAACGTTTTATCCTATCCAAAACATTATTTTTTCACGAAATATTTCAAGTTTAAGAAATGGCCAAAATCAAACAAAATGAATAGGGTCCCCCCTTTACACTTTTGCCGATTTTTCAACTTTTGAAATAAGGCTAAATTATGGCCATTTAGCACGAATTAACCTTTCTCTATGCTATGGAAGGTGCGAAAACGTTTTATCCTATCCAAAACATTATTTTTTGACGAAATATTTCAAGTTTAAGAAATGGCCAAAATCAAACAAAATGAATAGGGTCCCCCCTTTACACTTTTGCCGATTTTTCAACTTTTGAAATAAGGCTAAATTATGGCCATTTAGCACGAATTAACCTTTCTCTATGCTATGGAAGGTGCGAAAACGTTTTATCCTAACCAAAACATTATTTTTTGACGAAATATTTCAAGTTTAAGAAATGGCCAAAATCAAACAAAATGAATAGGGTCCCCCCTTTACACTTTTGCCGATTTTTCAACTTTTGAAATAAGGCTAAATTATGGCCATTTAGCACGAATTAACCTTTCTCTATGCTATGGAAGGTGCGAAAACGTTTTATCCTAACCAAAACATTATTTTTTGACGAAATATTTCAAGTTTAAGAAATGGCCAAAATCAAACAAAATGAATAGGGTCCCCCCTTTACACTTTTGCCGATTTTTCAACTTTTGAAATAAGGCTAAATTATGGCCATTTAGCACGAATTAACCTTTCTCTATGCTATGGAAGGTGCGAAAACGTTTTATCCTAACCAAAACATTATTTTTTGACGAAATATTTCAAGTTTAAGAAATGGCCAAAATCAAACAAAATGAATAGGGTCCCCCCTTTACACTTTTGCCGATTTTTCAACTTTTGAAATAAGGCTAAATTATGGCCATTTAGCACGAATTAACCTTTCTCTATGCTATGGAAGGTGCGAAAACGTTTTATCCTAACCAAAACATTATTTTTTGACGAAATATTTCAAGTTTAAGAAATGGCCAAAATCAAACAAAATGAATAGGGTCCCCCCTTTACACTTTTGCCGATTTTTCAACTTTTGAAATAAGGCTAAATTATGGCCATTTAGCACGAATTAACCTTTCTCTATGCTATGGAAGGTGCGAAAACGTTTTATCCTAACCAAAACATTATTTTTTGACGAAATATTTCAAGTTTAAGAAATGGCCAAAATCAAACAAAATGAATAGGGTCCCCCCTTTACACTTTTGCCGATTTTTCAACTTTTGAAATAAGGCTAAATTATGGCCATTTAGCACGAATTAACCTTTCTCTATGCTATGGAAGGTGCGAAAACGTTTTATCCTATCCAAAACATTATTTTTTGACGAAATATTTCAAGTTTAAGAAATGGCCAAAATCAAACAAAATGAATAGGGTCCCCCCTTTACACTTTTGCCGATTTTTCAACTTTTGAAATAAGGCTAAATTATGGCCATTTAGCACGAATTAACCTTTCTCTATGCTATGGAAGGTGCGAAAACGTTTTTATCCTAACCAAAACATTATTTTTTGACGAAATATTTCAAGTTTAAGAAATGGCCAAAATCAAACAAAATGAATAGGGTCCCCCCTTTACACTTTTGCCGATTTTTCAACTTTTGAAATAAGGCTAAATTATGGCCATTTAGCACGAATTAACCTTTCTCTATGCTATGGAAGGTGCGAAAACGTTTTATCCTATCCAAAACATTATTTTTTCACGAAATATTTCAAGTTTAAGAAATGGCCAAAATCAAACAAAATGAATAGGGTCCCCCCTTTACACTTTTGCCGATTTTTCAACTTTTGAAATAAGGCTAAATTATGGCCATTTAGCACGAATTAGCCTTTCTCTATGCTATGGAAGGTGCGAAAACGTTTTATCCTATCCAAAACATTATTTTTTCACGAAATATTTCAAGTTTAAGAAATGGCCAAAATCAAACAAAATGAATAGGGTCCCCCCTTTACACTTTTGCCGATTTTTCAACTTTTGAAATAAGGCTAAATTATGGCCATTTAGCACGAATTAACCTTTCTCTATGCTATGGAAGGTGCGAAAACGTTTTATCCTATCCAAAACATTATTTTTTCACGAAATATTTCAAGTTTAAGAAATGGCCAAAATCAAACAAAATGAATAGGGTCCCCCCTTTACACTTTTGCCGATTTTTCAACTTTTGAAATAAGGCTAAATTATGGCCATTTAGCACGAATTAACCTTTCTCTATGCTATGGAAGGTGCGAAAAACGTTTTATCCTAATCCAAAACATTATTTTTTGACGAAATATTTCAAGTTTAAGAAATGGCCAAAATCAAACAAAATGAATAGGGTCCCCCCTTTACACTTTTGCCGATTTTTCAACTTTTGAAATAAGGCTAAATTATGGCCATTTAGCACGAATTAACCTTTCTCTATGCTATGGAAGGTGCGAAAACGTTTTATCCTAACCAAAACATTATTTTTTGACGAAATATTTCAAGTTTAAGAAATGGCCAAAATCAAACAAAATGAATAGGGTCCCCCCTTTACACTTTTGCCGATTTTTCAACTTTTGAAATAAGGCTAAATTATGGCCATTTAGCACGAATTAACCTTTCTCTATGCTATGGAAGGTGCGAAAACGTTTTATCCTAACCAAAACATTATTTTTTGACGAAATATTTCAAGTTTAAGAAATGGCCAAAATCAAACAAAATGAATAGGGTCCCCCCTTTACACTTTTGCCGATTTTTCAACTTTTGAAATAAGGCTAAATTATGGCCATTTAGCACGAATTAACCTTTCTCTATGCTATGGAAGGTGCGAAAACGTTTTATCCTAACCAAAACATTATTTTTTGACGAAATATTTCAAGTTTAAGAAATGGCCAAAATCAAACAAAATGAATAGGGTCCCCCCTTTACACTTTTGCCGATTTTTCAACTTTTGAAATAAGGCTAAATTATGGCCATTTAGCACGAATTAGCCTTTCTCTACGCTATGGAAGGTGCGAAAACGTTTTATCCTATCCAAAACATTATTTTTTCACGAAATATTTCAAGTTTAAGAAATGGCCAAAATCAAACAAAATGAATAGGGTCCCCCCTTTACACTTTTGCCGATTTTTCAACTTTTGAAATAAGGCTAAATTATGGCCATTTAGCACGAATTAACCTTTCTCTATGCTATGGAAGGTGCGAAAACGTTTTATCCTATCCAAAACATTATTTTTTCACGAAATATTTCAAGTTTAAGAAATGGCCAAAATCAAACAAAATGAATAGGGTCCCCCCTTTACACTTTTGCCGATTTTTTCAACTTTTGAAATAAGGCTAAATTATGGCCATTTAGCACGAATTAGCCTTTCTCTATGCTATGGAAGGTGCGAAAACGTTTTATCCTATCCAAAACATTATTTTTTCACGAAATATTTCAAGTTTAAGAAATGGCCAAAATCAAACAAAATGAATAGGGTCCCCCCTTTACACTTTTGCCGATTTTTCAACTTTTGAAATAAGGCTAAATTATGGCCATTTAGCACGAATTAACCTTTCTCTATGCTATGGAAGGTGCGAAAACGTTTTATCCTATCCAAAACATTATTTTTTCACGAAATATTTCAAGTTTAAGAAATGGCCAAAATCAAACAAAATGAATAGGGTCCCCCCTTTACACTTTTGCCGATTTTTCAACTTTTTGAAATAAGGCTAAATTATGGCCATTTAGCACGAATTAACCTTTCTCTATGCTATGGAAGGTGCGAAAACGTTTTATCCTATCCAAAACATTATTTTTTCACGAAATATTTCAAGTTTAAGAAATGGCCAAAATCAAACAAAATGAATAGGGTCCCCCCTTTACACTTTTGCCGATTTTTCAACTTTTGAAATAAGGCTAAATTATGGCCATTTAGCACGAATTAACCTTTCTCTATGCTATGGAAGGTGCGAAAACGTTTTATCCTAACCAAAACATTATTTTTTGACGAAATATTTCAAGTTTAAGAAATGGCCAAAATCAAACAAAATGAATAGGGTCCCCCCTTTACACTTTTGCCGATTTTTCAACTTTTGAAATAAGGCTAAATTATGGCCATTTAGCACGAATTATCCTTTCTCTACGCTATGGAAGGCGCGAAAACGTTTTATCCTAACCAAAAACATTATTTTTTCACGAAATATTTCAAGTTTAAGAAATGGCCAAAATCAAACAAAATGAATAGGGTCCCCCCTTTACACTTTTGCCGATTTTTCAACTTTTGAAATAAGGCTAAATTATGGCCATTTAGCACGAATTAACCTTTCTCTATGCTATGGAAGGTGCGAAAACGTTTTATCCTATCCAAAACATTATTTTTTGACGAAATATTTCAAGTTTAAGAAATGGCCAAAATCAAACAAAATGAATAGGGTCCCCCCTTTACACTTTTGCCGATTTTTCAACTTTTGAAATAAGGCTAAATTATGGCCATTTAGCACGAATTAACCTTTCTCTATGCTATGGAAGGTGCGAAAACGTTTTATCCTATCCAAAACATTATTTTTTGACGAAATATTTCAAGTTTAAGAAATGGCCAAAATCAAACAAAATGAATAGGGTCCCCCCTTTACACTTTTGCCGATTTTTCAACTTTTGAAATAAGGCTAAATTATGGCCATTTAGCACGAATTAACCTTTCTCTATGCTATGGAAGGTGCGAAAACGTTTTATCCTAACCAAAACATTATTTTTTGACGAAATATTTCAAGTTTAAGAAATGGCCAAAATCAAACAAAATGAATAGGGTCCCCCCTTTACACTTTTGCCGATTTTTCAACTTTTTAAATAAGGCTAAATTATGGCAATTTAGCACGAATTAACCTTTCTCTATGCTATGGAAGGTGCGAAAACGTTTTATCCTATCCAAAACATTATTTTTTGACGAAATATTTCAAGTTTAAGAAATGGCCAAAATCAAACAAAATGAATAGGGTCCCCCCTTTACACTTTTGCCGATTTTTCAACTTTTGAAATAAGGCTAAATTATGGCCATTTAGCACGAATTAACCTTTCTCTATGCTATGGAAGGTGCGAAAACGTTTTATCCTAACCAAAACATTTTTTCACGAAATATTTCAAGTTTAAGAAATGGCCAAAATCAAACAAAATGAATAAGGTCCCCCCTTTACACTTTTGCCGATTTTTCAACTTTTGAAATAAGGCTAAATTATGGCCATTTAGCACGAATTAGCCTTTCTCTATGCTATGGAAGGTGCGAAAACGTTTTATCCTATCCAAAACATTATTTTTTCACGAAATATTTCAAGTTTAAGAAATGGCCAAAATCAAACAAAATGAATAGGGTCCCCCCTTTACACTTTTGCCGATTTTTCAACTTTTGAAATAAGGCTAAATTATGGCCATTTAGCACGAATTAGCCTTTCTCTATGCTATGGAAGGTGCGAAAACGTTTTATCCTATCCAAAACATTATTTTTTCACGAAATATTTCAAGTTTAAGAAATGGCCAAAATCAAACAAAATGAATAGGGTCCCCCCTTTACACTTTTGCCGATTTTTCAACTTTTGAAATAAGGCTAAATTATGGCCATTTAGCACGAATTAGCCTTTCTCTATGCTATGGAAGGTGCGAAAACGTTTTATCCTATCCAAAACATTATTTTTTCACGAAATATTTCAAGTTTAAGAAATGGCCAAAATCAAACAAAATGAATAGGGTCCCCCCTTTACACTTTTGCCGATTTTTCAACTTTTGAAATAAGGCTAAATTATGGCCATTTAGCACGAATTAGCCTTTCTCTATGCTATGGAAGGTGCGAAAAAGTTTTATCCTAATCAAAACATTATTTTTTGACGAAATATTTCAAGTTTAAGAAATGGCCAAAATCAAACAAAATGAATAGGGTCCCCCCTTTACACTTTTGCCGATTTTTCAACTTTTGAAATAAGGCTAAATTATGGCCATTTAGCACGAATTAACCTTTCTCTATGCTATGGAAGGTGCGAAAACGTTTTATCCTAACCAAAACATTATTTTTTGACGAAATATTTCAAGTTTAAGAAATGGCCAAAATCAAACAAAATGAATAGGGTCCCCCCTTTACACTTTTGCCGATTTTTCAACTTTTGAAATAAGGCTAAATTATGGCCATTTAGCACGAATTAACCTTTCTCTATGCTATGGAAGGTGCGAAAACGTTTTATCCTATCCAAAACATTATTTTTTCACGAAATATTTCAAGTTTAAGAAATGGCCAAAATCAAACAAAATGAATAGGGTCCCCCCTTTACACTTTTGCCGATTTTTCAACTTTTGAAATAAGGCTAAATTATGGCCATTTAGCACGAATTATCCTTTCTCTACGCTATGGAAGGCGCGAAAACGTTTTATCCTATCCAAAACATTATTTTTTCACGAAATATTTCAAGTTTAAGAAATGGCCAAAATCAAACAAAATGAATAGGGTCCCCCCTTTACACTTTTGCCGATTTTTCAACTTTTGAAATAAGGCTAAATTATGGCCATTTAGCACGAATTAACCTTTCTCTATGCTATGGAAGGTGCGAAAACGTTTTATCCTAACCAAAACATTTTTTCACGAAATATTTCAAGTTTAAGAAATGGCCAAAATCAAACAAAATGAATAAGGTCCCCCCTTTACACTTTTGCCGATTTTTCAACTTTTGAAATAAGGCTAAATTATGGCCATTTAGCACGAATTAGCCTTTCTCTATGCTATGGAAGGTGCGAAAACGTTTTATCCTATCCAAAACATTATTTTTTCACGAAATATTTCAAGTTTAAGAAATGGCCAAAATCAAACAAAATGAATAGGGTCCCCCCTTTACACTTTTGCCGATTTTTCAACTTTTGAAATAAGGCTAAATTATGGCCATTTAGCACGAATTAACCTTTCTCTATGCTATGGAAGGTGCGAAAACGTTTTATCCTATCCAAAACATTATTTTTTCACGAAATATTTCAAGTTTAAGAAATGGCCAAAATCAAACAAAATGAATAGGGTCCCCCCTTTACACTTTTGCCGATTTTTCAACTTTTTAAATAAGGCTAAATTATGGCCATTTAGCACGAATTAGCCTTTCTCTATGCTATGGAAGGTGCGAAAACGTTTTATCCTATCCAAAACATTATTTTTTCACGAAATATTTCAAGTTTAAGAAATGGCCAAAATCAAACAAAATGAATAGGGTCCCCCCTTTACACTTTTGCCGATTTTTCAACTTTTGAAATAAGGCTAAATTATGGCCATTTAGCACGAATTAACCTTTCTCTATGCTATGGAAGGTGCGAAAACGTTTTATCCTATCCAAAACATTATTTTTTCACGAAATATTTCAAGTTTAAGAAATGGCCAAAATCAAACAAAATGAATAGGGTCCCCCCTTTACACTTTTGCCGATTTTTCAACTTTTGAAATAAGGCTAAATTATGGCCATTTAGCACGAATTAACCTTTCTCTATGCTATGGAAGGTGCGAAAACGTTTTATCCTATCCAAAACATTATTTTTTGACGAAATATTTCAAGTTTAAGAAATGGCCAAAATCAAACAAAATGAATAGGGTCCCCCCTTTACACTTTTGCCGATTTTTCAACTTTTGAAATAAGGCTAAATTATGGCCATTTAGCACGAATTAACCTTTCTCTATGCTATGGAAGGTGCGAAAACGTTTTATCCTAACCAAAACATTATTTTTTGACGAAATATTTCAAGTTTAAGAAATGGCCAAAATCAAACAAAATGAATAGGGTCCCCCCTTTACACTTTTGCCGATTTTTCAACTTTTGAAATAAGGCTAAATTATGGCCATTTAGCACGAATTAACCTTTCTCTATGCTATGGAAGGTGCGAAAACGTTTTATCCTATCCAAAACATTATTTTTTCACGAAATATTTCAAGTTTAAGAAATGGCCAAAATCAAACAAAATGAATAGGGTCCCCCCTTTACACTTTTGCCGATTTTTCAACTTTTGAAATAAGGCTAAATTATGGCCATTTAGCACGAATTAGCCTTTCTCTATGCTATGGAAGGTGCGAAAACGTTTTATCCTATCCAAAACATTATTTTTTGACGAAATATTTCAAGTTTAAGAAATGGCCAAAATCAAACAAAATGAATAGGGTCCCCCCTTTACACTTTTGCCGATTTTTCAACTTTTGAAATAAGGCTAAATTATGGCCATTTAGCACGAATTAGCCTTTCTCTATGCTATGGAAGGTGCGAAAACGTTTTATCCTATCCAAAACATTATTTTTTCACGAAATATTTCAAGTTTAAGAAATGGCCAAAATCAAACAAAATGAATAGGGTCCCCCCTTTACACTTTTGCCGATTTTTCAACTTTTGAAATAAGGCTAAATTATGGCCATTTAGCACGAATTAGCCTTTCTCTATGCTATGGAAGGTGCGAAAACGTTTTATCCTATCCAAAACATTATTTTTTCACGAAATATTTCAAGTTTAAGAAATGGCCAAAATCAAACAAAATGAATAGGGTCCCCCCTTTACACTTTTGCCGATTTTTTCAACTTTTGAAATAAGGCTAAATTATGGCCATTTAGCACGAATTAGCCTTTCTCTATGCTATGGAAGGTGCGAAAACGTTTTATCCTATCCAAAACATTATTTTTTCACGAAATATTTCAAGTTTAACAAATGCCCAAAATCAAACAAAATGAATAGGGTCCCCCCTTTACACTTTGCCGATTTTTTCAACTTTTGAAATAAGGCAAAATTATGGCCATTTAGCACGAATTAGCCTTTCTCTATGCTATGGAAGGTGCGAAAACGTTTTATCCTATCCAAAACATTATTTTTTGACGAAATATTTCAAGTTTAAGAAATGGCCAAAATCAAACAAAATGAATAGGGTCCCCCCTTTACACTTTTGCCGATTTTTCAACTTTTGAAATAAGGCTAAATTATGGCCATTTAGCACGAATTAGCCTTTCTCTATGCTATGGAAGGTGCGAAAACGTTTTATCCTAACCAAAACATTATTTTTTCACGAAATATTTCAAGTTTAAGAAATGGCCAAAATCAAACAAAATGAATAGGGTCCCCCCTTTACACTTTTGCCGATTTTTCAACTTTTGAAATAAGGCTAAATTATGGCCATTTAGCACGAATTAGCCTTTCTCTATGCTATGGAAGGTGCGAAAACGTTTTATCCTATCCAAAACATTATTTTTTCACGAAATATTTCAAGTTTAAGAAATGGCCAAAATCAAACAAAATGAATAGGGTCCCCCCTTTACACTTTTGCCGATTTTTCAACTTTTGAAATAAGGCTAAATTATGGCCATTTAGCACGAATTAGCCTTTCTCTATGCTATGGAAGGTGCGAAAACGTTTTATCCTATCCAAAACATTATTTTTTCACGAAATATTTCAAGTTTAAGAAATGGCCAAAATCAAACAAAATGAATAGGGTCCCCCCTTTACACTTTTGCCGATTTTTCAACTTTTGAAATAAGGCTAAATTATGGCCATTTAGCACGAATTAGCCTTTCTCTATGCTATGGAAGGTGCGAAAACGTTTTATCCTATCCAAAACATTATTTTTTCACGAAATATTTCAAGTTTAAGAAATGGCCAAAATCAAACAAAATGAATAGGGTCCCCCCTTTACACTTTTGCCGATTTTTCAACTTTTGAAATAAGGCTAAATTATGGCCATTTAGCACGAATTAGCCTTTCTCTATGCTATGGAAGGTGCGAAAAAACGTTTTATCCTATCCAAAACATTATTTTTTCACGAAATATTTCAAGTTTAAGAAATGGCCAAAATCAAACAAAATGAATAGGGTCCCCCCTTTACACTTTTGCCGATTTTTCAACTTTTGAAATAAGGCTAAATTATGGCCATTTAGCACGAATTAGCCTTTCTCTATGCTATGGAAGGTGCGAAAACGTTTTATCCTATCCAAAACATTATTTTTTGACGAAATATTTCAAGTTTAAGAAATGGCCAAAATCAAACAAAATGAATAGGGTCCCCCCTTTACACTTTTGCCGATTTTTCAACTTTTGAAATAAGGCTAAATTATGGCCATTTAGCACGAATTAACCTTTCTCTATGCTATGGAAGGTGCGAAAACGTTTTATCCTATCCAAAACATTATTTTTTGACGAAATATTTCAAGTTTAAGAAATGGCCAAAATCAAACAAAATGAATAGGGTCCCCCCTTTACACTTTTTGCCGATTTTTCAACTTTTGAAATAAGGCTAAATTATGGCCATTTAGCACGAATTAGCCTTTCTCTACGCTATGGAAGGTGCGAAAACGTTTTATCCTATCCAAAACATTATTTTTTCACGAAATATTTCAAGTTTAAAGAAATGGCCAAAATCAAACAAAATGAATAGGGTCCCCCCTTTACACTTTTGCCGATTTTTCAACTTTTGAAATAAGGCTAAATTATGGCCATTTAGCACGAATTAGCCTTTCTCTATGCTATGGAAGGTGCGAAAACGTTTTATCCTAACCAAAACATTATTTTTTGACGAAATATTTCAAGTTTAAGAAATGGCCAAAATCAAACAAAATGAATAGGGTCCCCCCTTTACACTTTTGCCGATTTTTCAACTTTTGAAATAAGGCTAAATTATGGCCATTTAGCACGAATTAGCCTTTCTCTACGCTATGGAAGGTGCGAAAACGTTTTATCCTATCCAAAACATTATTTTTTCACGAAATATTTCAAGTTTAAGAAATGGCCAAAATCAAACAAAATGAATAGGGTCCCCCCTTTACACTTTTGCCGATTTTTCAACTTTTGAAATAAGGCTAAATTATGGCCATTTAGCACGAATTAGCCTTTCTCTATGCTATGGAAGGTGCGAAAACGTTTTATCCTATCCAAAACATTATTTTTTGACGAAATATTTCAAGTTTAAGAAATGGCCAAAATCAAACAAAATGAATAGGGTCCCCCCTTTACACTTTTGCCGATTTTTCAACTTTTGAAATAAGGCTAAATTATGGCCATTTAGCACGAATTAACCTTTCTCTATGCTATGGAAGGTGCGAAAACGTTTTATCCTATCCAAAACATTATTTTTTCACGAAATATTTCAAGTTTAAGAAATGGCCAAAATCAAACAAAATGAATAGGGTCCCCCCTTTACACTTTTGCCGATTTTTTCAACTTTTGAAATAAGGCTAAATTATGGCCATTTAGCACGAATTAGCCTTTCTCTATGCTATGGAAGGTGCGAAAACGTTTTATCCTATCCAAAACATTATTTTTTCACGAAATATTTCAAGTTTAAGAAATGGCCAAAATCAAACAAAATGAATAGGGTCCCCCCTTTACACTTTTGCCGATTTTTCAACTTTTGAAATAAGGCTAAATTATGGCCATTTAGCACGAATTAGCCTTTCTCTATGCTATGGAAGGTGCGAAAACGTTTTATCCTAACCAAAACATTATTTTTTGACGAAATATTTCAAGTTTAAGAAATGGCCAAAATCAAACAAAATGAATAGGGTCCCCCCTTTACACTTTTGCCGATTTTTCAACTTTTGAAATAAGGCTAAATTATGGCCATTTAGCACGAATTAACCTTTCTCTATGCTATGGAAGGTGCGAAAAAGTTTTATCCTAATCAAAACATTATTTTTTGACGAAATATTTCAAGTTTAAGAAATGGCCAAAATCAAACAAAATGAATAGGGTCCCCCCTTTACACTTTTGCCGATTTTTCAACTTTTGAAATAAGGCTAAATTATGGCCATTTAGCACGAATTAACCTTTCTCTATGCTATGGAAGGTGCGAAAACGTTTTATCCTATCCAAAACATTATTTTTTCACGAAATATTTCAAGTTTAAGAAATGGCCAAAATCAAACAAAATGAATAGGGTCCCCCCTTTACACTTTTGCCGATTTTTCAACTTTTGAAATAAGGCTAAATTATGGCCATTTAGCACGAATTAGCCTTTCTCTATGCTATGGAAGGTGCGAAAACGTTTTATCCTATCCAAAACATTATTTTTTCACGAAATATTTCAAGTTTAAAGAAATGGCCAAAATCAAACAAAATGAATAGGGTCCCCCCTTTACACTTTTGCCGATTTTTCAACTTTTGAAATAAGGCTAAATTATGGCCATTTAGCACGAATTAGCCTTTCTCTATGCTATGGAAGGTGCGAAAACGTTTTATCCTATCCAAAACATTATTTTTTCACGAAATATTTCAAGTTTAAGAAATGGCCAAAATCAAACAAAATGAATAGGGTCCCCCCTTTACACTTTTGCCGATTTTTCAACTTTTGAAATAAGGCTAAATTATGGCCATTTAGCACGAATTAACCTTTCTCTATGCTATGGAAGGTGCGAAAACGTTTTATCCTATCCAAAACATTATTTTTTTCACGAAATATTTCAAGTTTAAGAAATGGCCAAAATCAAACAAAATGAATAGGGTCCCCCCTTTACACTTTTGCCGATTTTTCAACTTTTGAAATAAGGCTAAATTATGGCCATTTAGCACGAATTAACCTTTCTCTATGCTATGGAAGGTGCGAAAACGTTTTATCCTATCCAAAACATTATTTTTTCACGAAATATTTGAAGTTTAAGAAATGGCCAAAATCAAACAAAATGAATAGGGTCCCCCCTTTACACTTTTGCCGATTTTTCAACTTTTGAAATAAGGCTAAATTATGGCCATTTAGCACGAATTAACCTTTCTCTATGCTATGGAAGGTGCGAAAAAGTTTTATCCTAATCAAAACATTATTTTTTGACGAAATATTTCAAGTTTAAGAAATGGCCAAAATCAAACAAAATGAATAGGGTCCCCCCTTTACACTTTTGCCGATTTTTCAACTTTTGAAATAAGGCTAAATTATGGCCATTTAGCACGAATTAACCTTTCTCTATGCTATGGAAGGTGCGAAAACGTTTTATCCTATCCAAAACATTATTTTTTGACGAAATATTTCAAGTTTAAGAAATGGCCAAAATCAAACAAAATGAATAGGGTCCCCCCTTTACACTTTTGCCGATTTTTCAACTTTTGAAATAAGGCTAAATTATGGCCATTTAGCACGAATTAGCCTTTCTCTATGCTATGGAAGGTGCGAAAACGTTTTATCCTATCCAAAACATTATTTTTTCACGAAATATTTCAAGTTTAAGAAATGGCCAAAATCAAACAAAATGAATAGGGTCCCCCCTTTACACTTTTGCCGATTTTTCAACTTTTGAAATAAGGCTAAATTATGGCCATTTAGCACGAATTAACCTTTCTCTATGCTATGGAAGGTGCGAAAACGTTTTATCCTATCCAAAACATTATTTTTTCACGAAATATTTCAAGTTTAAGAAATGGCCAAAATCAAACAAAATGAATAGGGTCCCCCCTTTACACTTTTGCCGATTTTTCAACTTTTGAAATAAGGCTAAATTATGGCCATTTAGCACGAATTAACCTTTCTCTATGCTATGGAAGGTGCGAAAACGTTTTATCCTATCCAAAACATTATTTTTTCACGAAATATTTCAAGTTTAAGAAATGGCCAAAATCAAACAAAATGAATAGGGTCCCCCCTTTACACTTTTGCCGATTTTTCAACTTTTGAAATAAGGCTAAATTATGGCCATTTAGCACGAATTAGCCTTTCTCTATGCTATGGAAGGTGCGAAAAACGTTTTATCCTAACCAAAACATTATTTTTTGACGAAATATTTCAAGTTTAAGAAATGGCCAAAATCAAACAAAATGAATAGGGTCCCCCCTTTACACTTTTGCCGATTTTTCAACTTTTGAAATAAGGCTAAATTATGGCCATTTAGCACGAATTAGCCTTTCTTTATGCTATGGAAGGTGCGAAAACGTTTTATCCTAACCAAAACATTATTTTTTGACGAAATATTTCAAGTTTAAGAAATGCCCAAAATCAAACAAAATGAATAGGGTCTCTCCTTTACACTTTTGCCGATTTTTCAACTTTTGAAATAAGGCAAAATTATGGCCATTTAGCACGAATTAACCTTTCTCTATGCTATGGAAGGTGCGAAAACGTTTTATCCTAATCAAAACATTATTTTTTGACGAAATATTTCAAGTTTAAGAAATGGCCAAAATCAAACAAAATGAATAGGGTCCCCCCTTTACACTTTTGCCGATTTTTCAACTTTTGAAATAAGGCTAAATTATGGCCATTTAGCACGAATTAACCTTTCTCTATGCTATGGAAGGTGCGAAAACGTTTTATCCTATCCAAAACATTATTTTTTCACGAAATATTTCAAGTTTAAGAAATGGCCAAAATCAAACAAAATGAATAGGGTCCCCCCTTTACACTTTTGCCGATTTTTCAACTTTTGAAATAAGGCTAAATTATGGCCATTTAGCACGAATTAGCCTTTCTCTATGCTATGGAAGGTGCGAAAACGTTTTATCCTACCCAAAACATTATTTTTTGACGAAATATTTCAAGTTTAAGAAATGGCCAAAATCAAACAAAATGAATAGGGTCCCCCCTTTACACTTTTGCCGATTTTTCAACTTTTGAAATAAGGCTAAATTATGGCCATTTAGCACGAATTAGCCTTTCTCTATGCTATGGAAGGTGCGAAAACGTTTTATCCTATCCAAAACATTATTTTTTCACGAAATATTTCAAGTTTAAGAAATGGCCAAAATCAAACAAAATGAATAGGGTCCCCCCTTTACACTTTTGCCGATTTTTCAACTTTTGAAATAAGGCTAAATTATGGCCATTTAGCACGAATTAGCCTTTCTCTATGCTATGGAAGGTGCGAAAACGTTTTATCCTATCCAAAACATTATTTTTTCACGAAATATTTCAAGTTTAAGAAATGGCCAAAATCAAACAAAATGAATAGGGTCCCCCCTTTACACTTTTGCCGATTTTTCAACTTTTGAAATAAGGCTAAATTATGGCCATTTAGCACGAATTAGCCTTTCTCTATGCTATGGAAGGTGCGAAAACGTTTTATCCTATCCAAAACATTATTTTTTCACGAAATATTTCAAGTTTAAGAAATGGCCAAAATCAAACAAAATGAATAGGGTCCCCCCTTTACACTTTTGCCGATTTTTCAACTTTTGAAATAAGGCTAAATTATGGCCATTTAGCACGAATTAGCCTTTCTCTATGCTATGGAAGGTGCGAAAACGTTTTATCCTATCCAAAACATTATTTTTTCACGAAATATTTCAAGTTTAAGAAATGGCCAAAATCAAACAAAATGAATAGGGTCCCCCCTTTACACTTTTGCCGATTTTTCAACTTTTGAAATAAGGCTAAATTATGGCCATTTAGCACGAATTAGCCTTTCTCTATGCTATGGAAGGTGCGAAAAACGTTTTATCCTATCCAAAACATTATTTTTTCACGAAATATTTCAAGTTTAAGAAATGGCCAAAATCAAACAAAATGAATAGGGTCCCCCCTTTACACTTTTGCCGATTTTTCAACTTTTGAAATAAAGGCTAAATTATGGCCATTTAGCACGAATTAACTTTCTCTATGCTATGGAATGTGCGAAAACGTTTTATCCTATCCAAAACATTATTTTTTCACGAAATATTTCAAGTTTAAGAAATGGCCAAAATCAAACAAAATGAATAGGGTCCCCCCTTTACACTTTTGCCGATTTTTCAACTTTTGAAATAAGGCTAAATTATGGCCATTTAGCACGAATTGGCCTTTCTCTACGCTATGGAAGGCGCGAAAACGTTTTATCCTATCCAAAACATTATTTTGTTCACGAAATATTTAAAGTTTAAGAAATGGCCAAAATCAAACAAAATGAATAGGGTCCCCCCTTTACACTTTTGCCGATTTTTCAACTTTTGAAATAAGGCTAAATTATGGCCATTTAGCACGAATTAGCCTTTCTCTATGCTATGGAAGGTGCGAAAACGTCTTATCCTATCCAAAACATTATTTTTTCACGAAATATTTCATGTTTAAGAAATGGCCAAAATCAAACAAAATGAATAGGGTCCCCCCTTTACACTTTTGCCGATTTTTCAACTTTTGAAATAAGGCTAAATTATGGCCATTTAGCACGAATTAGCCTTTCTCTATGCTATGGAAGGTGCGAAAACGTTTTATCCTATCCAAAACATTATTTTTTCACGAAATATTTCAAGTTTAAGAAATGGCCAAAATCAAACAAAATGAATAGGGTCCCCCCTTTACACTTTTGTCGATTTTTCAACTTTTGTAATAAGGCTAAATTATGGCCATTTAGCACGAATTAGCCTTTCTCTATGCTATGGAAGGTGCGAAAACGTTTTATCCTATCCAAAACATTATTTTTTCACGAAATATTTCAAGTTTAAGAAATGGCCAAAATCAAACAAAATGAATAGGGTCCCCCCTTTACACTTTTGCCGATTTTTTCAACTTTTGAAATAAGGCTAAATTATGGCCATTTAGCACGAATTAGCCTTTCTCTATGCTATGGAAGGTGCGAAAAACGTTTTATCCTATCCAAAACATTATTTTTTCACGAAATATTTCAAGTTTAAGAAATGGCCAAAATCAAACAAAATGAATAGGGTCCCCCCCTTTACACTTTTGCCGATTTTTCAACTTTTTGAAATAAGGCTAAATTATGGCCATTTAGCACGAATTAGCCTTTCTCTATGCTATGGAAGGTGCGAAAACGTTTTTATCCTATCCAAAACATTATTTTTTCACGAAATATCAAGTTTAAGAAATGGCCAAAATCAAACAAAATGAATAGGGTCCCCCCTTTACACTTTTGCCGATTTTTCAACTTTTGAAATAAGGCTAAATTATGGCCATTTACCACGAATTAGCCTTTCTCTACGCTATGGAAGGTGCGAAAACGTTTTATCCTATCCAAAACATTATTTTTTCACGAAATATTTCAAGTTTAAGAAATGGCCAAAATCAAACAAAATGAATAGGGTCCCCCCTTACACTTTTGCCGATTTTTCAACTTTTGAAATAAGGCTAAATCATGGCCATTTAGCACGAATTAGCCTTTCTCTATGCTATGGAAGGTGCGAAAACGTTTTATCCTATCCAAAACATTATTTTTTCACGAAATATTTCAAGTTTAAGAAATGGCCAAAATCAAACAAAATGAATAGGGTCCCCCCTTTACACTTTTGCCGATTTTTTCAACTTTTGAAATAAGGCTAAATTATGGCCATTTAGCACGAATTAGCCTTTCTCTATGCTATGGAAGGTGCGAAAACGTTTTATCCTATCCAAAACATTATTTTTTCACGAAATATTTCAAGTTTAAGAAATGGCCAAAATCAAACAAAATGAATAGGGTCCCCCCTTTACACTTTTGCCGATTTTTCAACTTTTGAAATAAGGCTAAATTATGGCCATTTAGCACGAATTAGCCTTTCTCTATGCTATGGAAGGTGCGAAAACGTTTTATCCTATCCAAAACATTATTTTTTCACGAAATATTTCAAGTTTAAGAAATGGCCAAAATCAAACAAAATGAATAGGGTCCCCCCTTTACACTTTTGCCGATTTTTCAACTTTTGAAATAAGGCTAAATTATGGCCATTTAGCACGAATTAGCCTTTCTCTATGCTATGGAAGGTGCGAAAACGTTTTATCCTAACCAAAACATTATTTTTTGACGAAATATTTCAAGTTTAAGAAATGGCCAAAATCAAACAAAATGAATAGGGTCCCCCCCTTCCTTTACACTTTTGCCGATTTTTCAACTTTTGAAATAAGGCTAAATTATGGCCATTTAGCACGAATTAACCTTTCTCTATGCTATGGAAGGTGCGAAAACGTTTTATCCTATCCAAAACATTATTTTTTCACGAAATATTTCAAGTTTAAGAAATGGCCAAAATCAAACAAAATGAATAGGGTCCCCCCTTTACACTTTTGCCGATTTTTCAACTTTTGAAATAAGGCTAAATTATGGCCATTTAGCACGAATTAACCTTTCTCTATGCTATGGAAGGTGCGAAAAACGTTTTATCCTATCCAAAACATTATTTTTTCACGAAATATTTCAAGTTTAAGAAATGGCCAAAATCAAACAAAATGAATAGGGTCCCCCCTTTACACTTTTGCCGATTTTTCAACTTTTGAAATAAGGCTAAATTATGGCCATTTACCACGAATTAGCCTTTCTCTACGCTATGGAAGGTGCGAAAACGTCTTATCCTATCCAAAAACATTATTTTTCACGAAATATTTCATGTTTAAGAAATGGCCAAAATCAAACAAAATGAATAGGGTCCCCCCTTTACACTTTTGCCGATTTTTCAACTTTTGAAATAAGGCTAAATCATGGCCATTTAGCACGAATTAGCCTTTCTCTATGCTATGGAAGGTGCGAAAAACGTTTTAATATCCTATCCAAAACATTATTTTTTCACGAAATATTTCAAGTTTAAAGAAATGGCCAAAATCAAACAAAATGAATAGGGTCCCCCCTTTACACTTTTGCCGATTTTTCAACTTTTGAAATAAGGCTAAATTATGGCCATTTTAGCACGAATTAGCCTTTCTCTATGCTATGGAAGGTGCGAAAAACGTTTTTATCCTATCCAAAACATTATTTTTTCACGAAATATTTCAAGTTTAAGGAATGGCCAAAATCAAACAAAATGAATAGGGTCCCCCCTTTACACTTTTGCCGATTTTTCAACTTTTGAAATAAGGCTAAATTATGGCCATTTAGCACGAATTAGCCTTTCTCTATGCTATGGAATGTGCGAAAACGTTTTATCCTATCCAAAACATTATTTTTTCACGAAATATTTCAAGTTTAAGAAATGGCCAAAATCAAACAAAATGAATAGGGTCCCCCCTTTAGACTTTTGCCGATTTTTCAACTTTTGAAATAAGGCTAAATTATGGCCATTTACCACGAATTAGCCTTTCTCTACGCTATGGAAGGTGCGAAAACGTCTTATCCTATCCAAAACATTATTTTTTCACGAAATATTTCATGTTTAAGAAATGGCCAAAATCAAACAAAATGAATAGGGTCCCCCCTTTACACTTTTGCCGATTTTTCAACTTTTGAAATAAGGCTAAATCATGGCCATTTAGCACGAATTAGCCTTTCTCTATGCTATGGAAGGTGCGAAAACGTTTTATCCTATCCAAAACATTATTTTTTCACGAAATATTTCAAGTTTAAGAAATGGCCAAAATCAAACAAAATGAATAGGGTCCCCCCTTTACACTTTTGTGCCGATTTTTCAACTTTTGAAATAAGGCTAAATTATGGCCATTTAGCACGAATTAGCCTTTCTCTATGCTATGGAATGTGCGAAAACGTTTTTATCCTATCCAAAACATTATTTTTTCACGAAATATATTTCAAGTTTAAGAAATGGCCAAAATCAAACAAAATGAATAGGGTCCCCCCTTTACACTTTTGCCGATTTTTCAACTTTTGAAATAAGGCTAAATTATGGCCATTTAGCACGAATTAGCCTTTCTCTATGCTATGGAAGGTGCGAAAACGTTTTATCCTATCCAAAACATTATATTTTTTCACGAAATATTTCAAGTTTAAGAAATGGCCAAAATCAAACAAAATGAATAGGGTCCCCCCTTTACACTTTTGCCGATTTTTCAACTTTTGAAATAAGGCTAAATTATGGCCATTTTAGCACGAATTAAGCCTTTCTCTATGCTATGGAAGGTGCGAAAAACGTTTTATCCTATCCAAAACATTATTTTTTCACGAAATATTTCAAGTTTAAGAAATGGCCAAAATCAAACAAAATGAATAGGGTCCCCCCTTTACCACACTTTTGCCGATTTTTCAACTTTTGAAATAAGGCTAAATTATGGCCATTTAGCACGAATTAACCTTTCTCTATGCTATGGAAGGTGCGAAAACGTTTTATCCTATCCAAAACATTATTTTTTTCACGAAATATTTCAAGTTTAAGAAATGGCCAAAATCAAACAAAATGAATAGGGTCCCCCCTTTACACTTTTGCCGATTTTTCAACTTTTGAAATAAGGCTAAATCATGGCCATTTAGCACGAATTAGCCTTTCTCTATGCTATGGAAGGTGCGAAAACGTTTTATCCTATCCAAAACATTATTTTTTCACGAAATATTTCAAGTTTAAGAAATGGCCCAAAAATCAAACAAAATGAATAGGGTCCCCCCTTTACACTTTTGCCGATTTTTCAACTTTTGAAATAAGGCTAAATCATGGCCATTTAGCACGAATTAGCCTTTCTCTATGCTATGGAAGGTGCGAAAACGTTTTATCCTATCCAAAACATTATTTTTTCACGAAATATTTCAAGTTTAAGGAATGGCCAAAATCAAACAAAATGAATAGGGTCCCCCCTTTACACTTTTGTCGATTTTTCAACTTTTGAAATAAGGCTAAATTATGGCCATTTAGCACGAATTAGCCTTTCTCTATGCTATGGAATGTGCGAAAACGTTTTATCCTATCCAAAACATTATTTTTTCACGAAATATTTCAAGTTTAAGGAATGGCCAAAATCAAACAAAATGAATAGGGTCCCCCCTTTACACTTTTGCCGATTTTTCAACTTTTGAAATAAGGCTAAATTATGGCCATTTAGCACGAATTAGCCTTTCTCTATGCTATGGAATGTGCGAAAACGTTTTATCCTATCCAAAACATTATTTTTTCACGAAATATTTCAAGTTTAAGAAATGGCCAAAATCAAAACAAAATGAATAGGGTCCCCCCTTACACTTTTGCCGATTTTTTCAACTTTTGAAATAAGGCTAAATTATGGCCATTTAGCACGAATTAGCCTTTCTCTACGCTATGGAAGGTGCGAAAACGTTTTTATCCTATCCAAAACATTATTTTTTTCACGAAATATTTCAAGTTTAAGAAATGCCAAAATCAAACAAAATGAATAGGGTCCCCCCTTTACACTTTTGCCGATTTTTCAACTTTTGAAATAAGGCTAAATTATGGCCATTTAGCACGAATTAACCTTTCTCTATGCTATGGAAGGTGCGAAAACGTTTTATCCTATCCAAAACAATTATTTTTTCACGAAATATTTCATGTTTAAGAAATGGCCAAAATCAAACAAAATGAATAGGGTCCCCCCTTTACACTTTTGCCGATTTTTCAACTTTTGAAATAAGGCTAAATTATGGCCATTTAGCACGAATTAGCCTTTCTCTAGGCTATGGAAAGTGCGAAAACGTTTTATCCTATCCAAAACATTATTTTTTTCACGAAATATTTCAAGTTTAACAAATGGCCAAAATCAAACAAAATGAATAGGGTCCCCCCTTTACACTTTTGCCGATTTTTTCAACTTTTGAAATAAGGCTAAATGATGGCCATTTAGCACGAATTAGCCTTTCTCTATGCTATGGAAGGTGCGAAAACCTTTTATCCTATCCAAAACATTATTTTTTCACGAAATATTTCAAGTTTAACAAATGGCCAAAATCAAACAAAATGAATAGGGTCCCCCCTTTACACTTTTGCCGATTTTTCAACTTTTGAAATAAGGCTAAATTATGGCCATTTAGCACGAATTAGCCTTTCTCTACGCTATGGAAGGTGCGAAAACGTTTTATCCTCTCAAAACATTATTTTTTCACGAAATATTTAAAGTTTAAGAAATGGCCAAAATCAAACAAAATGAATAGGGTCCCCCCTTTACACTTTTGCCGATTTTTCAACTTTTGAAATAAGGCTAAATTATGGCCATTTAGCACGAATTAGCCTTTCTCTATGCTATGGAAGGTGCGAAAACGTTTTATCCTATCCAAAACATTATTTTTTCACGAAATATTTCAAGTTTAAGAAATGGCCAAAATCAAACAAAATGAATAGGGTCCCCCCCTTTACACTTTTGCCGATTTTTCAACTTTTGAAATAAGGCTAAATTATGGCCATTTAGCACGAATTAGCCTTTCTCTATGCTATGGAATGTGCGAAAACGTTTTATCCTATCCAAAACATTATTTTTTCACGAAATATTTCAAGTTTAAGAAATGGCCAAAATCAAACAAAATGAATAGGGTCCCCCCTTTAGACTTTTGCCGATTTTTCAACTTTTGAAATAAGGCTAAATTATGGCCATTTACCACGAATTAGCCTTTCTCTACGCTATGGAAGGTGCGAAAACGTCTTATCCTATCCAAAACATTATTTTTTCACGAAATATTTCATGTTTAAGAAATGGCCAAAATCAAACAAAATGAATAGGGTCCCCCCTTTACACTATGCCGATTTTTCAACTTTTGTAATAAGGCTAAATTATGGCCATTTAGCACGAATTAGCCTTTCTCTATGCTATGGAAGGTGCGAAAACGTTTTATCCTATCCAAAACATTATTTTTTCACGAAATATTTCAAGTTTAAGAAATGGCCAAAATCAAACAAAATGAATAGGGTCCCCCCTTTACACTTTTGCCGATTTTTCAACTTTTGAAATAAGGCTAAATTATGGCCATTTACCACGAATTAGCCTTTCTCTACGCTATGGAAGGTGCGAAAACGTTTTATCCTATCCAAAACATTATTTTTTCACGAAATATTTCAAGTTTAAGAAATGGCCAAAATCAAACAAAATGAATAGGGTCCCCCCCTTTACACTTTTGCCGATTTTTCAACTTTTGAAATAAGGCTAAATTAAGGCCATTTAGCACGAATTAGCCTTTCTCTATGCTATGGAAGGTGCGAAAACGTTTTATCCTATCCAAAACATTATTTTTTTCACGAAATATTTCAAGTTTAAGAAATGGCCAAAATCAAACAAAATGAATAGGGTCCCCCCTTTACACTTTTGCCGATTTTTCAACTTTTGAAATAAGGCTAAATTATGGCCATTTAGCACGAATTAGCCTTTCTCTATGCTATGGAAGGTGCGAAAACGTTTTATCCTATCCAAAACATTATTTTTTACACGAAATATTTTCAAGTTTAAGAAATGGCCAAAATCAAACAAAATGAATAGGGTCCCCCCTTTACACTTTTGTCCGATTTTTCAACTTTTGAAATAAGGCTAAATTATGGCCATTTAGCACGAATTAGCCTTTCTCTATGCTATGGAAGGTGCGAAAAACGTTTTATCCTATCCAAAACATTATTTTTTTCACGAAATATTTCAAGTTTAAGAAATGGCCAAAATCAAACAAAATGAATAGGGTCCCCCCCTTTACACTTTTGCCGATTTTTCAACTTTTGAAATAACTTTTGTAATAAGCTAAATTATGGCCATTTAGCACGAATTAGCCTTTTCTCTACGCTATGGAAGGTGCGAAAACGTTTTATCCTATCCAAAACATTATTTTTTCACGAAATATTTCAAGTTTAAGGAATGGCCAAAATCAAACAAAATTAATAGGGTCCCCCCTTTACACTTTTGCCGATTTTTCAACTTTTGAAATAAGGCTAAATTATGGCCATTTACCACGAATTAGCCTTTCTCTACGCTATGGAAGGTGCGAAAACGTTTTATCCTATCCAAAACATTATTTTTTCACGAAATATTTCAAGTTTAAGAAATGGCCAAAATCAAACAAAATGAATAGGGTCCCCCCTTTACACTTTTGCCGATTTTTCAACTTTTGAAATAAGGCTAATTATGGCCATTTAGCACGAATTAAGCCTTTCTCTACGCTATGGAAGGTGCGAAAACGTTTTATCCTATCCAAAACATTATTTTTTCACGAAATATTTCAAGTTTAAGAAATGGCCAAAATCAAACAAAATGAATAGGGTCCCCCCTTTACACTTTTGTCGATTTTTCAACTTTTGAAATAAGGCTAAATTATGGCCATTTAGCACGAATTAGCCTTTCTCTACGCTATGGAAGGTGCGAAAACGTTTTATCCTATCCAAAACATTATTTTTTCACGAAATATTTCAAGTTTAAGAAATGGCCAAAATCAAACAAAATGAATAGGGTCCCCCCTTTACACTTTTGCCGATTTTTCAACTTTTGAAATAAGGCTAAATTATGGCCATTTAGCACGAATTAGCCTTTCTCTATGCTATGGAAGGTGCGAAAACGTTTTTATCCTATCCAAAACATTATTTTTTCACGAAATATTTCAAGTTTAAGAAATGGCCAAAATCAAACAAAATGAATAGGGTCCCCCCTTTACACTTTTGCCGATTTTTCAACTTTTGAAATAAGGCTAAATTATGGCCATTTTAGCACGAATTAGCCTTTCTCTACGCTATGGAAGGTGCGAAAACGTTTTATCCTATCCAAAACATTATTTTTTCACGAAATATTTCAAGTTTAAGAAATGGCCAAAATCAAACAAAATGAATAGGGTCCCCCCTTTACACTTTTGCCGATTTTTCAACTTTTGAAATAAGGCTAAATTATGGCCATTTAGCACGAATTAGCCTTTCTCTATGCTATGGAAGGTGCGAAAACGTTTTATCCTATCCAAAACATTATTTTTTCACGAAATATTTCAAGTTTAAGAAATGGCCAAAATCAAACAAAATGAATAGGGTCCCCCCTTTACACTTTTGCCGAATTTTCAACTTTTGAAATAAGGCTAAATTATGGCCATTTACCACGAATTAGCCTTTCTCTATGCTATGGAAGGTGCGAAAACGTTTTATCCTATCCAAAACATTATTTTTTCACGAAATATTTCAAGTTTAAGAAATGGCCAAAATCAAACAAAATGAATAGGGTCCCCCCTTTACACTTTTGCCGATTTTTCAACTTTTGAAATAAGGCTAAATTATGGCCATTTAGCACGAATTAGCCTTTCTCTATGCTATGGAAGGTGCGAAAACGTTTTATCCTATCCAAAACATTATTTTTTCACGAAATATTTCAAGTTTAAGAAATGGCCAAAATCAAACAAAATGAATAGGGTCCCCCCTTATACACTTTTGCCGATTTTTCAACTTTTGAAATAAGGCTAAATTATGGCCATTTAGCACGAATTAGCCTTTCTCTATGCTATGGAAGGTGCGAAAACGTTTTATCCTATCCAAAACATTATTTTTTCACGAAATATTTCAAGTTTAAGGAATGGCCAAAATCAAACAAAATGAATAGGGTCCCCCCTTTACACTTTTGCCGATTTTTCAACTTTTGAAATAAGGCTAAATTATGGCCATTTAGCACGAATTAGCCTTTCTCTATGCTATGGAATGTGCGAAAACGTTTTATCCTATCCAAAACATTATTTTTTCACGAAATATTTCAAGTTTAAGAAATGGCCAAAATCAAACAAAATGAATAGGGTCCCCCCTTTAGACTTTTGCCGATTTTTCAACTTTTGAAATAAGGCTAAATTATGGCCATTTACCACGAATTAGCCTTTCTCTACGCTATGGAAGGTGCGAAAACGTTTTATCCTATCCAAAACATTATTTTTTCACGAAATATTTCAAGTTTAAGGAATGGCCAAAATCAAACAAAATGAATAGGGTCCCCCCTTTACACTTTTGCCGATTTTTCAACTTTTGAAATAAGGCTAAATTATGGCCATTTAGCACGAATTAGCCTTTCTCTATGCTATGGAAGGTGCAAAAACGTTTTATCCTATCCAAAACATTATTTTTTCAAGAAATATTTCAAGTTTAAGAAATGGCCAAAATCAAACAAAATTAATAGGGTCCCCCCTTTACACTTTTGCCGATTTTTCAACTTTTGAAATAAGGCTAAATTATGGCCATTTAACACGAATTAGCCTTTCTCTACGCTATGGAAGGTGCGAAAACGTTTTATCCTATCCAAAACATTATTTTTTTCACGAAATATTTCAAGTTTAAGAAATGGCCAAAATCAAACAAAATGAATAGGGTCCCCCCTTTACACTTTTGCCGATTTTTCAACTTTTGAAATAAGGCTAAATTATGGCCATTTAGCACGAATTAGCCTTTCTCTATGCTATGGAAGGTGCGAAAACGTTTTATCCTATCCAAAACATTATTTTTTCACGAAATATTTCAAGTTTAAGGAATGGCCAAAATCAAACAAAATTAATAGGGTCCCCCCTTTACACTTTTGCCGATTTTTCAACTTTTGAAATAAGGCTAAATTATGGCCATTTAGCACGAATTAGCCTTTCTCTACGCTATGGAAGGTGCGAAAACGTTTTATCCTATCCAAAACATTATTTTTTCACGAAATATTTCAAGTTTAAGAAATGGCCAAAATCAAACAAAATGAATAGGGTCCCCCCTTTACACTTTTGCCGATTTTTCAACTTTTGAAATAAGGCTAAATTATGGCCATTTACCACGAATTAGCCTTTCTCTATGCTATGGAAAGGTGCGAAAACGTTTTATCCTATCCAAAACATTATTTTTTCACGAAATATTTCAAGTTTAAGAAATGGCCAAATCAAACAAAATGAATAGGGTCCCCCCTTTACACTTTTGCCGATTTTTCAACTTTTGAAATAAGGCTAAATTATGGCCATTTAGCACGAATTAGCCTTTCTCTATGCTATGGAAGGTGCGAAAAACGTTTTATCCTATCCAAAACATTATTTTTTCACGAAATATTTCAAGTTTAAGAAATGGCCAAAATCAAACAAAATGAATAGGGTCCCCCCTTTACACTTTTGCCGATTTTTCAACTTTTGAAATAAGGCTAAATTAATGGCCATTTACCACGAATTAGCCTTTCTCTACGCTATGGAAGGTGCGAAAACGTTTTATCCTATCCAAAACATTATTTTTTCACGAAATATTTCAAGTTTAAGAAATGGCCAAAATCAAACAAAAATGAATATGGGTCCCCCTTTTACACTTTTGTCGATTTTTTCAACTTTTGAAATAAGGCTAAATTATGGCCATTTAGCACGAATTAGCCTTTCTCTACGCTATGGAAGGTGCGAAAACGTTTTATCCTATCTCAAAACATTATTTTTTCACGAAATATTTCAAGTTTAAGGAATGGCCAAAATCAAACAAAATTGAATAGGGTCCCCCCTTTACACTTTTGCCGATTTTTCAACTTTTGAAATAAGGCTAAATTATGGCCATTTAGCACGAATTAGCCTTTCTCTATGCTATGGAAGGTGCGAAAACGTTTTATCCTATCCAAAACATTATTTTTTCACGAAATATTTCAAGTTTAAGAAATGGCCAAAATCAAACAAAATGAATAGGGTCCCCCCTTTACACTTTTGCCGATTTTTCAACTTTTGAAATAAGGCTAAATTATGGCCATTTAGCACGAATTAGCCTTTCTCTACGCTATGGAAGGTGCGAAAACGTTTTTATCCTATCCAAAACATTATTTTTTCACGAAATATTTCAAGTTTAAGAAATGGCCAAAATCAAACAAAATGAATAGGGTCCCCCCTTTACACTTTTTTGCCGATTTTTCAACAACTTTGAAATAAGGCTAAATTATGGCCATTTAGCACGAATTAGCCTTTCTCTATGCTATGGAAGGTGCGAAAACGTTTTTATCCTATCCAAAACATTATTTTTTCACGAAATATTTCAAGTTTAAGAAATGGCCAAAATCAAACAAAATGAATAGGGTCCCCCCTTTACACTTTTGCCGATTTTTCAACTTTTGAAATAAGGCTAAATTATGGCCATTTAGCACGAATTAGCCTTTCTCTATGCTATGGAAGGTGCGAAAACGTTTTAATCCTATCCAAAACATTATTTTTTCACGAAATATTTCAAGTTTAAGAAATGGCCAAAATCAAACAAAATGAATAGGGTCCCCCCTTTACACTTTTGCCGATTTTTCAACTTTTGAAATAAGGCTAAATTATGGCCATTTAGCACGAATTAGCCTTTCTCTACGCTATGGAAGGTGCGAAAACGTTTTATATCCTATCCAAAACATTATTTTTTCACGAAATATTTCAAGTTTAAGAAATGGCCAAAATCAAACAAAATGAATAGGGTCCCCCCTTTACACTTTTGCCGATTTTTTCAACTTTTGAAATAAGGCTAAATTATGGCCATTTAGCACGAATTAGCCTTTCTCTATGCTATGGAAGGTGCGAAAACGTTTTATCCTATCCAAAACATTATTTTTTCACGAATATATTTCAAAGTTTAAGAAATGGCCAAAATCAAACAAAATGAATAGGGTCCCCCCTTTACACTTTTGCCGATTTTTCAACTTTTGAAATAAGGCTAAATTATGGCCATTTAGCACGAATTAGCCTTTCTCTATGCTATGGAAGGTGCGAAAAACGTTTTATCCTATCCAAAACATTATTTTTTAACGAAATATTTCAAGTTTAAGAAATGGCCAAAATCAAACAAAATGAATAGGGTCCCCCCTTTACACTTTTGCCGATTTTTCAACTTTTGAAATAAGGCTAAATTATGGCCATTTAGCACGAATTAGCCTTTCTCTATGCTATGGAAGGTGCGAAAACGTTTTATCCTATCCAAAACATTATTTTTTTCACGAAATATTTCAAGTTTAAGAAATGGCCAAAATCAAACAAAATGAATAGGGTCCCCCCTTTACACTTTTGCCGATTTTTCAACTTTTGAAATAAGGCTAAATTATGGCCATTTAGCACGAATTAGCCTTTCTCTATGCTATGGAAGGTGCGAAAACGTTTTATCCTATCCAAAACATTATTTTTCACGAAATATTTCAAGTTTAAGAAATGGCCAAAATCAAACAAAATGAATAGGGTCCCCCCTTTACACTTTTGCCGATTTTTTCAACTTTTGAAATAAGGCTAAATTATGGCCATTTACCACGAATTAGCCTTTCTCTCTACGCTATGGAAGGTGCGAAAAACGTTTTATCCTATCCAAAACAAATTATTTTTTCACGAAATATTTCATGTTTAAGAAATGGCCAAAAATCAAACAAAATGAATAGGGTCCCCCCTTTACACTTTTGCGATTTTTCAACTTTTGAAATAAGGCTAAATCATGGCCATTTAGCACGAATTAGCCTTTCTCTATGCTATGGAAGGTGCGAAAACGTTTTATCCTATCCAAAACATTATTTTTTCACGAAATATTTCAAGTTAAGAAATGGCCAAAATCAAACAAAATGAATAGGGTCCCCCTTTACACTTTTGCCGATTTTTCAACTTTTGAAATAAGGCTAAATTATGGCCATTTACCACGAATAATTAGCCTTCTCTACGCTATGGAAGGTGCGAAAACGTTTTATCCTATCCAAAACATTATTTTTTCAACGAAATATTTCAAGTTTAAGAAATGGCCAAAATCAACAAAAATGAATAGGGTCGCCCCTTTAGACTTTTGCCGATTTTTCAACTTTTGAAATAAGGCTAAAAATGGCCATTTAGGACGAATTATCCTTTCTCTACGCTATGGAAGGTGGAAAAGCGAAATATTTTTTGCCAAAAATTATAGTATTTTGCCGATTTATCAAGAAACTAAAAAATATATTTTTTCGATTTATTAAAAAAATCCGATAAAACTAAAATTTTTAGTGCCGATTTTTTCAAAAAATCAGAAAAAATTTTTAGCCAAAATACAGCCTTCTCCTTTTCACAGAAGGTTTAAAACGACTTTATTTAACCGTTTTTTACCCTAACTCAAAAGTTTCAAAAGTAACCAAAATCGGTCAAAAAGTAAAGGCTAACCCCTTTACTTTTTTTTTCCCGATTTTTTTCAAAAAATCAAAACAAATATTTTTAGCCAAAATACAGTCTTCTCCTTTTCACACAAGGTTTAAAACGACTTTATTTAACTGTTTTTGACCCTAACTCAAAGTTTCAAAAGTCACCAAAATCGGTCAAAAAGTAAAGGCTAACCCCTTTACTTTTTTTTTCCCGATTTTTTTCAAAAAATCAAAACAAATATTTTTAGCCAAAATACAGCCTTCTCCTTTTCACAGACGGTTTAAAACGACTTTATTTAACCGTTTTTTACCCTAACTCAAAAGTGACCAAAATCGGTCAAAAAGTAAAGGCTAACCCCTTTACTTTTTCTTTTTCGGATTTTTTTCCAAAAAATCAAAACAAATATTTTTAACCAAAATACAGCCTTCTCCTTTTCACAGACGGTTTAAAACGACTTTATTTAACCGTTTTTGACCCTAACTCAAAAGTTTCAAAAGTGACCAAAATCAGTCAAAAAGTAAAGGCTAACCCCTTTACTTTTTTTTTTCTGGATTTTTTTCAAAAAAAAAAAAAAAAAAGTAATACAGCCTTCTCCTTTTCACAGAAGATTTTAAACGACTTCGCAGGTCCGGGGTGGGAAAAAATCTGAAGGTCCAGGGTGGGAAAAAATCTGAAAATTCTTTGCAGATCCGGGGTGGGAAAAAACCAACCTCGTACCCAGGGTCTTACCTCCGCTTCCCCGCCCCGCCCACCGCTGCGGTGGGTGGGGGCGGGGGAAGCGGAGGTAAGACCCTGGGTACGAGGTTGGGAAAAAACCTGAAAATTCTTCACAGGTCCGGGGTGGGAAAAAATCTGAAAATTGAACACAGATCCGGGGGGGAAATAAATCTGAAAATTCTTCATAGGTCCGGGGTGGGAAAAAAATCTGAAAATTCTTCGCAGGGCTGGGGCAGGAAAAAATCTGAAAATTCTTCGCACATCTGGGGTGGGAAAATATCTGAAAATTCTTCGCAGGTCCAGGGTGGGAAAAATCTGAACATTTTGTGCTTCTGCTACAATTTAAACAGTTAGAATAAAGAGGTATAAAAACACTTACAGATATTTTCTGTGAAAATAGAACTCCATTATCCTTTTAATATAATTTTTTCTCACCAACTTGTTGAAAGTTGTTCTTTATAGTTGTGCACAAAGCGACACAAAATGTCTTATCCACTCTTTAAAATCATCATTCCCTTGCGTTGTTTGTGTTATAAATTCCTCAAGTACATGTAACATTCCTTGAAATAAATTTTCCTTTTTTAAATTTAGTTCCCACTTGATTTTTCACAACGTTTTATACAGTTGACGATGTAGCAGACGAGGCACAAAGCAACACAAAATATCACATCCACTCATCAAATTCATCATTTCTGGGGGGAAAAAACAGTGTGGCCAAGACCATACCAAAATTCTGAAAATTTTGTATCCTTGGCAGTCAGGTGCCGGCAGTCCGGTGCTGAGCGTACAAAAATTCTGAAAATTTTGTACGCTCGGTAGTCAAGTGTCGAGCGTACAAAAATTCTGAAAAATTTGTACGCTCGGCAGTCAGGTGCTGAGAGTACAAAAATTCTGAAAATTTTGTACACTCGGCAGTCAGGTGCCGAGCATAAGCATACAAAAATTCTGAAAATTTTGTACGCTCAGCAGTCAAGTGCCGAGTGTACAAAAATTCTGAAGATTTTGTATGCTCGGCAGTCAGGCACCGAGCGTACGTAGGCAGTCAGGTACGAGCATAAAAATTCTGAAGATTTTGTACGCTCAGCGGTCAGGTGCCAAGCATACAAAAATTGTGAAAATTTTGTACACTCGGCGGCAGTCAGGTGCTGAGCATACAAAAATTGTGAAAATTTTGTAGGCTCGGCAGTTGGGTGCTGAGTGTAAAAAAATTCTGAAAATTTTGTACGCTCATTAGCCAGGTGCCGAGCGTACAAATATTCTGAAAATTTTGTACACTCAGCAGTCAGGTGCTGAACGTACAAAAATTCTGAAAATTTTGTACGCTCGGCAGTCAGGTGCTGAGCGTACGCTCTGCTAAAATATAAACAGCTACAATAAAAAGGTATAAAAACACTTACAGATATTTTCCGTGCAAATATAACTTCATTATCCTTTTAACATAATTTTTTCTCCAACTTGTTGAAAGTTGTTCTTTATAGTTGTACGCAAAGCGTCACAAAATGTCTTATCCACTCTTTAAATTCATCATTCCCCTGCGTTGTTTGTGTTATAAACTCTTCAATTACGTGTAACATTGCTTGAAATCAAGTTTCCTTTTTGAAATACAGTTCCGACACTTGTCGGACACGAGCGACGAGGCAACACTATTAAATATCACATCCACTCCTGGAATTCATCGTTTCCCTTCGTTGTTTGTGCTATAAACTCCTCAAGTACATGTGACATTCCGTTAAAATGAAGTTTCCTTTTTGAAATATAATTTCCAGTTGGTTTTTCTTGAAATATAAAGTCCCAACACTTACTGTTCATGTCACTTCTTGAACAATTCGCACACTTTCCACGGCTAAGTCTCAAAATTATCCCGTAGGATCCCTCAAGTTGCGCCCAGGCTTCAACGCAACCCCCCCCTCCCCCCCCCCCCCTTAGTATATCCAGATTCTGGGAGGCACGTGACCAGACCATGCCAGGTCATGATGATGTTTGTAAATGATGTACAGATAAAGTAGTGATGGTGATGACCACTACAACCATAAACGATGGTGTTTACTGTATAATGATGACTACGATGTGAACGAGAATCAGATAACCATGTGATTTGATCGAAATATAGTAAGGTTAGTTATACTGCCGAAACAGAGGACGTAGGAGTCTAACGTTTCGAGCGAAGGCCCTTCGTCAGAGAAGAACGTAAAGGGTGTAAACAAACAACGAGCTTATATGGGAAAGATAATCATGTGACCAAAATAAGATAATCAGATAAAATAACAATAACAAATTAATGAGATGCGAAAAAATTAGCCAATCATTTTCGGCGCGGAAAATGTGGCGCGCGAAAATATGGCGCGCGAAAATGTGGCGCGCGAAAATATGGCGCGCAAAAATAAGGCGCGCGAAAATAAGGCCATGAGAAAATAAGGATGAGGATGACGTGTGATGAAGATGACCAATATGACTACAACCATGATTAATGATTGAAGGTCATGATGTTTGTAAATGATGTACTGCAGATAAAGTAGTGATGGTGATGACCACTACGGCGATAATGATAATGACTATGATGAGAACGAGAATCAGATAACCATGCGATATGATCGAAAAATAGTAAACCATGTGATACTGCCGAAACAGAGGACGTAGGAGTCTAACGTTTCGAGCGAAGGGCCCTTCGTCCAGAGAAAAACGTAAAGGGTGTAAACAAACAACGAGCTTATATAGGAAAGATAATCATGTAACCAAAAACAAGCCAATCAGATAAAAATAACAATAAAAAATTAATGACATGCGGAAGAATTAGCCAATCAAAGCAATATAACAATAACAAATCAATGATGAGATGCGAAAGACATTTGCTATTCCTACAATCCTGGTCAAAATCACTCGGACACCTTGCCTTAAATCACATCTGATATCAAATTTCCTTCTAAAAACCATTCCCCCCGCTCCCCCCATTCAATGTTGATAAAAATTTGCGCTGAACATACTTTGCATTTCATTTTCTAACCAACATTGAACGGGGGTAGTGGGGGGCGATGTTATTTGAACATAATCTTAGCAATTGATGCGCTTAAGTTCGTTTTACGCGACTGTCCGAGTTAATTTTGGCCAGGATTGTACCGTCGATGAGCAAAAAAGGAGGGGGTGTAAAAAAAAAGGCGCGGGGAAATAAGGCATGATGCGCGCCGCATTATCTACAGTACATGATTTACAAACATCATGACCTTCAATCATTAATCATGGTTGTAGTCATATTGGTCATCTTCATCACATGTCATCCTCATGGCCATATTTTCGCGCGTCACATTTTCGCGCGCTTCTTAATATAACAAAACAAAAACTGCCCGCCATTTTGTTTTGTCCGCAGGTGAATAGCGCAGGTGAATAGTGCAGGATATCCCGAGCTAGAGGAACCAATCAGATTGCTTGAAAAGCACTATTCACCTGCGAGGTATATGCTATATATATATATATATATATATATATATATTAAGAGATTATTAACCTCGTTTACTCGGTCTGTACGGGAAAATATCAGACCGACGTCCTTGACAGTACGGACCGAGCCGCAGGCGAGGTTTGCACAAAAAAGACCGAGGTCTGATATTTTCCCATACAGACCGAGTAAACGAGGTTAATAAAGCGTTTATTATATGGCTATTTCAAGTTTTTCGATAATTATTTGTATCAAACTTAGTGTGAAAACCTTAGAAATTCACGCGAGCAAAACCAACATCCGGGACAGCGATCCGGATACGGAAAAAGACGGACCGTAGTCCGGATACGCATTTTTACGGACCGTGCGTTGACCAATCAGAACTCAGGATATTACAAATATATAAGTTGATTACGAAGCTAGATTAGTTGTTTAAAAACATTTAATTGCAACTATGAGTTTCATGCTTCTTGCGAAGCAATCATCAGGCAACTGCCAAGAATAGCTAATTACAATTAATTTCGCCTCCCTCGCTTTTTCTACACGCGTGTAAAATGGACTCCACGCGTGTCGAGATTAGGAGATAAAACCATGTTATAACCCGGGTTAGGGGATAAAATCATGTCTTGTCCAAGCACATATCGGTCGCGATGGAAAACGTCCACCCTCTTTGCTTGAAAAATCATGTCTGTACAGACTCCTAAATCTCTTAATTTGATAGAAGATAGTCTTATGTTCATCAGAATAAATGTTTTGATACAGAAAGAAGCTGCTTTGATACAGATGCGAAGAAACACTACTAAAATCAATAAAGTACGAGAATAAAAATACATTGCAGCCTAGACTCGGTCCCCAAGTAACTAGGCTTAATAACAATATATACAATGTTAATTTTAAAGTATATCTTTATTCCAACTGAATTATGTGCCTAAGAAATTACAAATTGCCACCACCATGCATATCAATTGTTTAGACGTATTAATTAAACTGATAATATTAAAAACAAACTATACCAAGAATTCAGCGTTTTTGTTGACTCACTAGACAATTTGAGGTGGAAAATAATGAATTTTAAGCCAACAGGACTAAAAGTATTGATCTTTGTGACCTGAAAAACATTGTCCAGCATTTCAGATAAATATTTAATATACATTACAGTCGCTTGCACCTAAGTGGAAACACCACCCATCAAAACATGTTCTATGCCAACGTCAAACATAAAAGGTTTCCTTGGAAACCGTATTATGTTTTCCTTCAATACGTACATGTTTGTGATCTTAGCCAATCACATCTTGCTAATCCCACGGTGTCAATTTAAAAACCGTTAACTTTTGAACATGTTTTGACGGGCGGTGTTTCCACGTAGGTGTAAACGACAGTATTCTTATATAATTCGCTGTATGAAAGTATAAAATGTATATGTAGAATTCATAGGTATCTACTCGTCGATAGATGAAAACGCTTAGTTTTTTGAAGTAATTCGGTAATATAATTTGAAGTAATAAGGTACAAAAGTTAGTTCCTATTAAAACAATCGCGCTCACTATAAACTATTCCCTCGAACGAACTAACTATACTATAACTATACTATAACTAACTATAATTCAAAAACTCATTAATAATTCATGAGGAAAACACAAAGGAAATCAGTACCATGTCCGTGGTTTTATACCTGATAAAACGTCTTGACGTCAGAAAGAATACTAATGAACATGCAATTTTATATAAAGAATACTAATGAACATACAATTTTATATAAAGAATACTAATGAACATAACATCCAATAACGAATCGTTTTTGAAGCCATTCAAAACACTCGCATCACGTGTTTTATCAGATCTAAACACTCGGGCTGCGCCCTCGTGGTTTTAAATCTGATAAAACACTCCTGCTCGTGTTTTAAATATTACATAAAAACTAACTACAACTAACTATAACTATAACTAACTATAACTATAACTAATTATCACTAACTATAACTAACTATAACTAGCTATAACTATAACTAACTATAACTAACAATAACTAATTACTAACTAAACAAATAAATAAATAAATAAATGTATACTTACTCTTATGTGCATCTCTCAAGACAATCTTTCCGTGTGCGAAAGTTGTTCGCATTACCAAAACATCCTCCATATTTAAATATCTTGCAAGACTCAGTGGCAGCATCATAATAGAATCTGTTTTTGTTTTTGTCGCAAGGACCAGTCTCTGGCTTCAAATGGCAAACATCTACATTCAATAAAGCAACGATATCACTTAAAAAATTATTCCTGGCTTGGCGTACTCCATCGGTTATAGATGCAAGAGGGACGTTGGGAGAGCACGAAAAAAAAGCGTAGCTTTAGATTTTTATTGCTCCTCCAAGTTCTCAAACGCATAAAAAATCGATGGAGCACGCCAAATTATAAACCATTTCTTTTATAATATAAAACAAGACTAGAGAACACCCAGAGACTACATATACCCCCGCCAGCGGGTTATTATTAGACAGTGCTGGAAAATGTCCGGCAGCGCCGGCAGCCCCGCAATCAGGAAATTTTTTGTAAAAGTTGTTCGCAGGAAATTTTTTGTATCTTGCAGGAAATATTTGTCATTTTTTTTAATCCAAGTCAAAGTTTAAAGATAAATTTCCTATTCTTCAAAAAATCGAAAAGCGTCACGGTCACAATTTTGACGGGCATCACTTTTGATCGAATATCAAGTTTCATATTCGATGACTCATCTTTCTATATTCTTGCCAAACCCAGCGGCGATTTGTAAACAGTTCAAAAGTGTTTTGAAGGTTTATTACATGAGCTTAACCTGTCTAAGTTTCGTATATCCTTGGGCACTAATGATGCAACGATTTGTTTTAGAAAACAATGAAATATTTATCATTTTAGTATGGTGTTGCTGTTGCAGGCTGCAGCTGTCATTGTGCATTTGCAAGAATGCAAGCTGCTTTTATCTTATTCAACTGTTTCAGCATTTCGATTTTTGACGCTAGTACTTGTATTACGTAGCATTGAATTGAAGAAAGTTCGCTATTTCAAAGTATGTATATATACCACATTCAGATAAATTATGGTTTTGAGATACAAACGTGCAATTCTGGTCGTATCACAACTTATAAAATTGAAAAATTATATCAGGCAGGAAATCGTTAATTTAGTTTAGCAGGAAATATTTATTTTTGGATTTTGCTGCCAGGAAGTAAAATGCTTTATCTAGGACTGGTATTAGAGATGTTTAAAAATGCCAGATTACACTCATACAGGAATTATGCAATTGCAAAAATGTTTGCATAAAATAATAATAATAAGCCAATCAAGCATTTCTTCTACACGGACAATCTCTCCCGGTCAGATTTGTATAAAATTCTCATCCATTTCTCAATCAAATTTAATCAAAATTTAATGAGTTGGTCCTTTGTCCACAAGCATTCGTTCATGAAAAAAATGTGCAGTACTTTGTGAGATATCCTGGCAGACAGACAGACAGACAGACAGACAGACAGACAGACAGACAGACAGACAGGCAGGCAGACAGACAGACAGACAGACAGACAGACAGACAGACAGACAGACAGACAGACAGGTGTGAAAGCATAACCTCCTCGCGGAAGTAATAGACACTTCCCGAATACGCTTCAATGGCAACAATCCAACCTCGATTTCAAACCGTTGTTCGTGCTTACTGAAGCAAATTCGGGAAGTCTCTATAAAGCCCAAATCAAACGAGAACGCAAGTCATCGCAAGTTGGCAGTCACGCTATCTCAGCCAGCCGCTTTGAATAGTTTCCCGAAAATATCATGTGCCGTGACAAAGTTAAAACTTATTTAAAACACTCATGAAACCTTTATTTTGTTAATTTGGGTGTTCAAACGACCGCCACAGAAATTCTGACTGCCAACTTGCGATGACTTGCGTTCTCGTTTGATTAGGGCTTAAGACTCAAAATAGTAAAATGTTTTTTGCCAGAGGCTTTTTGTCGGTGGTTTTTTTTGTCGGCGGATATTTTTTTATCTTAGGCTATGTGCACACGGTAACGTTTCCGAGCGTTTTCGTATTGTTTCAAATAATGAGCTGATTGTTCTCGATTCCCTTGAGAACAGTAAACAATACGAAAACGCTCGGAAACGTTACCGTGTGCACATAGCCTAAATGTATCTACAAGTTTACAATAAAAACGTAAATTTCTAACGTGAAAAACACACCTGCCATGCATCTATTCT
Source organism: Paragorgia papillata (assembly GCA_035771165.1). NCBI lineage: Eukaryota > Metazoa > Cnidaria > Anthozoa > Scleralcyonacea > Coralliidae > Paragorgia > Paragorgia papillata. Next base: position 53,794 of record JAWNZC010000357.1, read on the forward strand.
TGCAATCATCCTGCGTCCAGAATCCATTCCATCCGCTAGGATGACACCCGCCAGCGATTATAGGTCTACAACGTTTCTTGCTGACGTTATAATAAAAGACGTCGAATGATGCTCGACAGTTACTCACTGGCACAATGCTGCAGATGTCACCTGAAGCGAAAGAGTCTTCGTCAAAAGCCCCACTCAGAAACCATTTTATTATACGGCTGTGTGTCGCGTGAGCACTCTTAAAGGCACAGCGTCATGTATTAAATTACCGCTTAATTAATAGTTTTGCGCAAGACAAAAATTATATTTGTGTGCAAAGGAAAGGAATAATATTCTTTACACGTTAAAAGAGCAAGTTATTAGTGCGTTTTCTTACGGACTATTTAGTGCAAGTTTTGACGTGTGTGATATTCACGATAATTTTAATCATGTAAACTTTGAATTTGTCCACGAAGTTTTTCAAGTTTGCGGCATGGTGACACTGTGCCTTTAACGCGACTTTCCTGCAATTTGATTGGTTCCTGAGCGGTCTTTACAAACTGGTAAAGATCGGTTATTAAAAACAAAATCAGAACATTTAGGAAGTCATAGTAAGTGTGTGTGTGTGGGGGTGGGGGGGGGGGGGGGGGGGTGGGGGGTTGGAAACTCGGCAAAAGTCATTGTTCTCTAGTTTTGTTCAATTTGTCTAATTTCACGGTCACTGAACGTGTTGTATTTTCTGTATAATGAAGCAGTCATCCAAAAGATTATTTTTGACCAAATATCGAAAGTTGAAGAAATGGCCGAAATGAATAGGGTCCCCCCTTTACATTTTTTCCGATTTTTCAAATTTTGAAATAAGGCTAAATTATGGCCATTTAGCACGATGAAGTCTCTCTCGTTGCTACAGAAGGAGTAAAAAGCCTTTACCCGATCCAAAACATTATTTCTTGACCAAATATCGAAACTTGAAGAAATGGCGAAAATGGCCAATATTTTCCGATTTTTCAACTTTTAAAATAAGGCTAAAACTATGGCCATTTAGCACGATGAAGTCTCTCTCGTTGCTACAGAAGGTGTAAAAAGCCTTTACCCGATCAAAAACATTATTTTTTGACCAAATATCGAAAGTTGAAGAAATGGCCAAATGAATAGGGTCCCCCCTTTGTGTAATTTTGTGTATATAATAATGTAATCTGTGCGAAAAGTTTTAAAAAAGCTACAAGTGTCGGCGAAATGTATCTAGCGGATAATAAATTTTACGGGGATGTCTGGGTAATTGTCACTGTTCAAGATACTGTTTACCGTACACTGTCTTTGATTTTCTTCTAAATGGCCACTAAAATTATTATAATAGTAATACAGTTAATGTTCTTGGGCATAAATATGTTTTTGGCCCTCCTCAGAGCTAATTTTAACCCTCGCCTTGGGCTCGGGCTAAAATGAGCCTGAGTCGGGCCAAAAACATATTTATGCCCGCGAACATCAACTCTCCTCCGCAGAGGTTCTTTCGGAGATCGGCTATGTCGGGGATCGTCGGAGATGCGTCGAAATCGTCAGCTGGACATAAGGAGTGCGGGCGGATAACGAAAGAGAAAGCGAAAAAAGAACCTCTGCCAGATTTCTGTGTCAATATGGCGGCATCAGGGGGGTGTCAATAACTTTTGGAACTGCGGGTTGTAGAAAACATGTCGAATATAGCAGAAGGTTACACGACCACAGTTAATTGAATGTGTGGACAAACTAGGAAAGTTCGTTGTTTCAATGTGAGCTACACGTCGATCGGCCGATATAAGTATGTTATCCTCTGGTTCGTCAGTCTTCGTCTGATATATTAAACGGCAAAACTGAGTATATTTTGTCTTTTTTACAAAAAAGACATATTATAAACATGTCATGATCACTTACCAACAAATATGTTACTAATATAGACGTGGATGGCTTAGTTATCCGTGAATTAGCAAGTCATGCAAGAAACCGACATCTTGTGCAAGAAACCGACAGAAATCTGGCAGAAGCTAAATGTTATTTCCCGTTGGACCAGTTTCGCCCGCACTACTTATGTCCAGCCGACGCCTCCGAGTATCTCTGACGACCCCCGAAACCTCCAATCTCCGACCTCTGCGGAGGAGAGAGTCGAACATCAACTCTATTGTTATATTAACGGAGTTTGAGGTCTGTACGGGACGCCTGAGGTTTTCGTAGAGACCGAGCGACGATGAAAGCAAAGAAATACAAAGTGTGAAATTACCTGGAATACATCTACCACTCTTGATTTTTCGGATATCATAGGTTCGACAGGCAGTAGCGTTCAAAATGCACTCGTTATTGTAACTTGTTCCATCTGAACCGCAAACAGTGTCTAAGTTGGATGGACAATCCATATTATCGCGACACTCGCACACTGGAGAAAGACCATTAAGTTTACATCTCTGACCTCTACCACACTTAAACTTCGCACAACGATCTGTTAAAAAACGTAAAGGTCAGTACATCTTTGGAAATGATGCTCATCTGTTTGTTTATGTGTTTGTTTCTGTGTTTGTGGGTTCTGTGGTTGCTTGTGCTGGTTATTTTTATTTTTGGTTATTTTAGGTTATTGCACCTGGCGTACCATATATGGTGGCCATGTGGTTGCGCTTTGGTTGCGCTTTGGTTGCGCTTTGATTGCGATTTGGTTGCGCTTTGATTGCGCTTTGGTTGCGCTTTGGTTGCGCTTTGGTTGCACTTTGGTTGCGCTTTGATTGCGATTTGATTGCGCTTTGGTTGCGCTTTGATTCCGCTTTGGTTGCACTTTGGGTGCGATTTGATTGCGCTTTGGTTGCGCTTTGGTTGCGCTTTGGTTGCGATTTGGTTGCGCTTTGGTTGCGCTTTGGTTGCGCTTTGATTGCGCTTTGGTTTCGCTTTGGTTGCGCTTTGGTTGCGCTTTGGTTGCGGTTTGGTTGCGCTTTGGTTGCGCTTTGGTTGGCTTTGATTGCGCTTTGGTTGCGCTTTGGTTGCGCTCTGGTTGCGCTTTGGTTGCGCTTTGGTTGTGATTTGGTTGCCATTTGATCGCCATTTGGTTGCAATTTGATTGCGATTTGATTGCGATTTGGTTTCCATTTGGTTTCCATTTGGTTTCCATTTGGTCGCCATTTGATTGCGATTTGATTTCCATTTGGTTTCCATTTTGTTGCTATTTTGTTGCCATTTGTTTGCCATTTGGTTACGATTTGGTTGCCATTTGGTTACCATTTGGTTGGTTTTTATATAACTCAATAGTCTAGTATAGGTTTCTAGTATGAGATTTGGCAACCGTGCATTAATTCCCATGCGTTATAACATTTACTGCACGATAAATAACGCACGGAGAGCGTTGCCATGACGTAACATGGTATCACGTGGTGAAAATTATCCAATCAGAACTCACAAAATACATCAGTGTTGGAAAATTGAATATTAAATATTTCGAATAATTATTATGGGACAGTGAACTCGGGTAGAGTATAATAATAAGGTATAATACTTTTAAAGCTCTGTGATAACAGTTTTTCGCTGAAATGATACCATTACGATTACGATTACTACCACTACCACTACCACTACCACTATTACTATTACTACTACCACTACCACTACCACTACCACTACCATTACCACTACCACTACCACTACCACTACTATTACCACTACCATTACCACTACCACTACCACTACCACCACCACCACCACTACCACTACCACTACTATTATCACTACTATTACCACTACCACTACCATTACCACTGCCACTACCACTACCACTACCACTACCACTACTATTACCACTACCACTACCATTACCACTACCACTACCACTACCATTACCACTACCACTACCACTACTATTACCACTACCATTACCACTACCACTACCACTACCACTACTATTATCACTACTATTACCACTACCACTACCATTACCACTGCCACTACCACTACCACTACCACTACCACTACTATTACCACTACCACTACCATTACCACTACCACTACCACTACTATTACCACTACCATTACCACTACTATTACCACTACCACTACTATTACCACTACCACTACCACTACCACTACCACTATTACTATTACTACCACTATTACTACCACTATTACTACCACTATTACTACCACTATCACTATCACTATCACTGTCACTGTCACTGTCACTATCACTATCACTATCACTACCACTACCACTACCACTATCACTATCACTATCACTACCACTACCACTATCACTGCCACTATCACTATCACTATCACTATCACTACCACTATCACTATCACTACCACTACCACTACCACTACCACTACCACTATCACTATCACTATCACTATCACTATCACTATCACTATCACTATCACTATCACTATCACTATTACTATTACTATTACTATTACTATTACTATTACTATTAATACGCGCCAAGCTATGGCAACACAAAAGCATTGCTGCTTCATTCCGAAGACAGGAACAAGCAAAGAAGAGAGAATATTGCGACAGGATTATAGAAGTCGAGCATGCCTCCTTTACACCTTTGGTTTTTGCAACAACAGGAGGACTCAGTAAAGAAACAACGATAGCGTACAAACGGTTAGCCGAACTATTGGCCATGAAACGAAAAATTGAATAGTGAATACAGCACTACTCTAGCCTGGATGCGATGCTCCCTCTCATTTGCTCTACTTAGGTCCGCTATTTCATGTATCAGAGGCTCGAGAGCATCATCACATCGAAGTCCGAATACGAACACGAACATTGAACTTAGTATTGCAGAAAGTCGATTATCTTATACGTAAATTTTTAATTAATTAATTTTTTTTCTATATAATATTTAAAACACGAGCAGGAGTGTTTTATCAGATTTAAAACCACGAGGGCGCAGCCCGAGTGTTTTAGATCTGATAAAACACGCGATGAGAGTGTTTTGAATGGCTTCAAAAACGATTCGTTATTGGATGTTATGTTCATTAGTATTCTTTATATAAAATTGTATGTTTATTAGTATTCTTTCTGACGTCAAGAAGTTTTATCAGGTATAAAACCACGGACATGGTACTGATTTCCTTTGTAAAATTGTAAATAGTATGCAGTAAAGAAGATGGTTTTAATAAAATATTATTGTTATTATTATTATTATTATTATTATTATTATTATTATTATTATTATTATTATTATTATTATTATTATTATTATTATTATTATTATTATTATTATTATTATTATTATTATTATTATTATTCATTCATTACCACATTTTATGAAGGTCTTTTTCTTAACCAAATTGAATTAAAATGTTTTGTTATGTTATGTGTTGGAAAAATTTTGTTGTTTGTCGAGAAAATTGTGCTCTTGGTCACCCCTAAAATCTCAGAATCTAGCGATTTAACGATGTCACAGACGATGTTTAGAGGAGTTTAAAGTAAAAAATCTAAAGATAGAACAGCGCAAATGTATAAAAAAAAGTCCTGTTTAATGAGGATGTGCTAGCTGTACTCCGTACTGGTTATAGCAAGAGTTTAATATACCAACTTCTCCCAAGCGTCTACGAAGAAACGTATAAGCAAGCTCGTGGAGGAATTAACAATCCTCGATTGTTGTCGTGAGTCCTTTTGAATATCTAAGGAAACAGCAAATTCCAAACTTGGAACGCCTCGGCTGTGCGATTAAAGCTGCGTCGATTCAGAAAATTCATTTGGGGGCGGAAAGCAGCCAGGTAAAGAATTGTATCAGGCTATATTTTTCTCGCCTGCCCACCTGCCTCGCCCGCACTCGCTCCTTTTAACGGAAGACGAGAATAAAGCCCGACACTCAAGATAGGGACGTCGGAACCCCGGTCACCTTCCGCTGGTGGGACCCGCGGCCAGAAAATAGATATAATTACCTTGACAGATAGGGGCTTTTGCAGACCATTCTCCATTTGAAAGACAGGTAAGCTTTGCCTCCCCCATCAGATCACGTTTTGGTATACATTTGAAAGTCACTACACCACCGATGGTAAAGTCGTTACCCATTCTTTTACCATACTTCGGTGCTACTGCATCCAACTCATCACACATGTATTCTGAAAATTGTTTAAAATCAATCAATCAATCAATCAATGATCAAGTGAGGTGAAGTGAAGTAAGGTGAGGTGGAGTAAGGTGAGGTAGAGTGGAGTGAGGTAGAGTGGAGTGAAGTGAGGTGGAGTGAAGTGAGGTGGAGTGAAGTGAGGTGGAGTGAAGTGGAGTGAAGTGAGGTGGAGTGGAGTGGAGTGAGGTGAGGTGAAGTGGAGTGAAGTGAAGTGGAGTGAAGTGAGGTGAGGTGGAGTGAAGTGAGGTGGAGTGAAGTGAAGTGAAGTGAGGTGGAATGAAGTGAAGTGAGGTGGAATGAAGTGAAGTGAAGTGAGGTGGAATGAAGTGAAGTGAAGTGAGGTGGAGTGAAGTGAAGGAGTGAAGTGAGGTGGAGTGAAGTGGAGTGAAGTGGAGTGAAGTGGAGTGGAATGGAGTGAGGTGAAGTGAGGTGGAGTGAGGTGAGGTGAAGTGAAGTGAGGTGGAGTGAAGTGAAGTGAAGTGAGGTGGAGTGAAGTGAGGTGGAGTGAAAGGTGGAGTGGAGTGAGGTGGAGTGAAGTGAAGTGGAGTGAAGTGAGGTGGAGTGAAGTGAAGTGAGGTGGAGTGAAGTGAAGTGAAGTGAGGTGAAGTGAAGTGAGGTGAGGTGAGGTGAAGTGAAATGAAGTGAGGTGAAATGAAGCGAGGTGAAATGAAATGAAGCGAAATGAAGCAAAACAGAACAGAACAAAACAGAACAGAAACAGATACACGACAGAACAAAACGAAATGAAACGCAGTGCGGTCCAGTGTAGCGTAATACTTACTTTCGCAAATTGGTTGCACTCCTGACCAACTCCCGTTAGGAAAACATGTTCTTACAGGTGAGCCAATGATTCGGTAGGTAAATTCACATGTGAAGATGATCTCCATCCCAGGAAGAAAAGACTGGAGATTGTCTTCCCTTGAAGCATATTTTGGTGTTCCAGGATCTTGGCAAGACACCAAGGGCTTGGAAACTAAGAGAAATACATAAAACTTTTTTCTCACACACCGCATTTCTCTTATGTACTTCTCACTAAACAAAGATATCCTTCCAATAAACATGCTCTATTATAAATCAGTGTCGATAAATCAGTCAATAAGTAAGGGTTAGGGAATGGTCACGTGTGCTCTAAGGGATATAGAGTCCCGTCTTAGAGAATGGTTGCAACCACGAAGAAGTTTCAATTTTAACTATAAATGTTTTTGGGTTTTTTCGTCTAGCATGTTTACCGGAGAATTTACTCTATATAGACTACAGTAGTAACTCTATTGAATTAATTAGTGACTCTATATATAGAGTTCACTGTGCAATGATAAAAGAAAACAAAAGATCTTTGCAGTGGACTCTATATAGAGCTCACTAGTATGTCTAATCTTGATGAATCAAAACACTATGGAATATAGAGCGAGTTGACCAAGTGGGTGCAACCATGCTCTAATTATATGCATATACATTCGTACATATGCCCATATACACATACGTACCAATGCATATATATGTATTTCTTTAATTGTTTGGGGTTTTTTTATTTTAGAAACCTTATTGATTATCTCAGAGACAACAAGATAAGAATCCTCGTGCATTACAAGAGTTTTATGAACATTTTTCGTAAACGATATTTTAGATTGCTTTCGTAAATGATAAGGCATCTCATTCCATACTTTCGTGCCGATACGGGAAAAAGGATGACGCTGATAATTAAGTCTGGAGTGTTGGTGATACAATTTTCCAGGTTTTGATGCTGTGGTATTAGAAGAATGTACCGAGCTTACCCGATAGGAGGAGTTACATTATTATTATCACGCATAAGAATCGACACTGATTTATAATATATATATATATATATATATATATATATATAAGCTGTTTACCGAACAGCTCAGCGAGAAACTCTATGTGAATGCATCATTACGCATGGCGGAAGTATTAGTTGCCTATGCCGGAAGTTTGTTGTTTCAAACATTTCGCTGTAATTTTGTCTCTTGTACAGTGCTTGGCTATATAATAAAACAGTTATACCATTCGCTCTCGTTGTATACGAACTAATAGCCAACTCGGTGAAGCGCCTCGTTGGCTATGAGCTCATATACAACTCGAGCTCATGGTATAACTGTTATATATATATATATATATATGCAACGCTCACTACCCTTGTGGAAGTTTGAGCACTCTGGGCCCATGCGCACTTCACGCTATCTGAATGTACTTCACCGATGCTGTCCCACATGCGGTTGTCACCGACGATCGTATGTGTATAAGTAATTGGTGAAATTCATTCAGATTGTTCCAAGCTACACTGATGAGCTGTTGTACAGCGAAACACCGTGTCTGTAGATTGAACTATATATATATATATATATATATATATATATATATATATATATATATATATATATATATATATATATATATATATATATATATATATATATATATTTCTAAAATTCATTAATAATTCATGAGGAAAACACAAAGAAAAATCATGAGCGTATCGGATCTATATATGTGATATAGACTCGCTCTAAGTTTCTCGCTGGTTTTTAACGGCTGAGATAAGCTTAATTTTCAAAATTACTACGCCAATGAACGTATGAAGTGATTCTTTTTAGAAGCCATTTAAAAACCTTGCAGTACGGGCTTTATCGGCTCTAAAACACTCGGCTATCGCCTCGTGTTTTATATCCGATAAAGCCCTCCTGCGCGGTTTATAAATATTACTTATATATATATTTCTCAAACTCATTAATAATTCATGAGCCGAAAACAAAGGAAATCAGTACCGAGACGGTGGTTTGGATATCGGAGGAAGAAATTACATAAATTAAGCCAACTTTCGCCTCGATTTTCTCTTAAAATACTGATCTGTTTGAGAAGCTATATCATACACTCGGAAGAATGTTTCATCAGGATTCCAAACACCTCGAAATTTGTTAAAAAACCTCGGCTTCGCCTCGGTTTTCAACAAAAGTCTCGGTGTTTGGATATCCTGATGAAACACTCCTCCTCGTGTATGATATATTACATATATATATATATATATATATATATATATATATATATATATATATATATATATATATATATATATTGCATGTATAATTATGCGGGTTTTATGTATCATATAGATAAATCTTCTTTCTTCTTACTTCATTTTCAATGTTTTCTATTTGTTTTAAATTTACCTTAATATTTAATATATTATTAGTCTACCTGTAGAGCAATACCACTCATGGGTCTACAGGGTCCTTAGGCTAATGATACACGAGAAGCCGTTTCTTACCTGATTTGAAAACACCGGGAAGTGTGTTGAAAAACGAGGCGATAGCCGAGTTTTTGTATCTACTGCGCATGCCCTAGTAGATACTATGCTATCGACGGGTTGAGTAAGTTAAGTTAGTTAAGTTAAATTAACAATAGAATAACTTTGGAGCCAATGAGAATGCAGGGTTAAACGACAATGTACCGAATGTTAGCGGATGATGCCTTCGGAGCCAATGAAAATGCAGGGTGGCACAACAACTTACCGAGTGATAGCCGAATACTGTAGATCTGGTCGTTTTCCGAATTGCCACGAATCTAATAGTTCGCGCTGAGTTGAACATAGACTTGCGAAATGCTGTGTTTTAATAAAGTGTGTTGTGAACGTGTTCGCGCTGAGTTGAGCACTGAATGGCGATCTGAAATACGATCAGACGACGTGTTGTGTCTATATGGTTTGTTGTGCCATTCCATGTTTAGTGTATTGTGAATAGTTTGTTGTTATCCCTAATCATAAAATGACAATTTTAGATAAATTTGGAAAAACAGGAAACGCGGTCGCTAATCGCATTGTTAAAAGAATGTCACACTATATCGCTTTCGTTCTATTAATCTTTACTATATGTTAGACTCTGGTAACACATTCATTGATTTGCCTCAACAATGATCAACGCGCTTTTGGAATAAGTATTTTATACGCCTACATATAACTCAAGCAGTGCCAAGTACAGTTGATTTCCGCGTATAAACTTATACTTGAAACATTAGTTAAAAGGCTATTCAGACTTCAGAAAGATCTTGATTCGAAGCCAAAACAATGCTAAAAAGGCTAAGCGGTGCCCTGTTTGACGTAAAAAATGTCGTTTGCTCTTGATTCCGCACCAACGAACGAATTAACAGACGAACAAACGACTCAACCAGAATAAACACAAATTTGCGGAATGTTTTGCTTCTCGGACATGTCGTCAAAAAGCCGCCAAAATAATCCCTGGCCTCAAAAACGTCGCTTGCATTCTCGTTCCCAGAGCCCAAGTTTCTGTGTCCGTGGTGTACGATTCCGCGCGCTGGCATGCGCACACGATTCGGCGCGGGCTAGCGTTATACGGATTCCACAAAATGTGACAGCCAGAATATAAAGCTACCTTAACGTGAGTCGTTCAGCGGCTACTCGCAGAACCGATTTAAGTATACGGCAATAGAGGCATATGCGGTGGGCCCCACGCTTTATGGGGCCCCGCGCCGCCTATGTACCGCCGAAATTGCGAGTTACAAGTCGAAATTTCCAATTATAAGTCGAACGTTCGAGTTATAAGTTGAAATTTCGATTTCTAAGTTGAAATTTCGAATTATATAAGTTGAAATTTCGCGTTATAAGTCGGAATTTCGCGTTATAAGTCGGAATTTCCAATTATAAATCGGAATTTCCAATTATAAGTCGAAATTAGTTATAAGTTGAAGTTTCGAGTTGTAAGTTGAAATTTCGAGTTATATAAGTCAAAATTTCGAATCAGTATAAGTCGAAATTTCGAGTTATATAAGTTAAAATTTCGAATCAGTATAAGTTGAAATTTCGAATTATAAGTTGAAATTTCGAGTTATGTAAGTTGAAATTTCGAGTTATGTAAGTTAAAATTTCGAGTTATATAAGTTAAAATTTCGACTTATAACACAAAATTGCGACTTACATAACTCGAAATTTCGACTTACATTTACTAACCAAGGGCAATTTAAGATGTTGTCAAGGACAAATTTAAAAGTTTGGGCAACGCCTTAATTTCTATTGTCCAAAATGTTCAAACATCTAAATTTCCCATGGGAACGTTCCAAATTGCAAAACGATCAAACCTTTGGATACACTTCCTGTATCTAAGCTCAAGCGAAAATCCCAGTAACATTCTTATATTTGCACTTCTAGTCCTACACTGCCCACGCATCTTTCCCACTGCTCTTTACATACTTCAAATAAGTGCAAACTTTTGTATTGCTTGACATCTAACGTCACGGCGGCCATATTGGCTTTATCGTATCCAATAGCGCTCCATCGTGATGACGTCAGCATTGATGTTTGTCCGCTTTTACACATAATTCTTGCAGTCCGAACAATAGATATTTGGCTCATTTGCAATCATTTGAATGTCAATTTTGCTTTGTTTGTCCGCTTTTTGTGCTATTAATAGCAGCTCGACGGTACGCTATTGTCCAACCTTTTGCTACACCACATGAGATAGTCTCTGAATACAGGATACTTCCTCTACGTTTGTGATGCCGAAATTTTAACATTGTTGTCAGGCATTGTAACGCCTGCATTGGTGTTATAGTATTTTTTTGTTATAATTAATATTAACATGATAAGTAATAGATAAAGCATTCGCAGCCGATCTGTATCTGATTTACAACGGCTCGCTGCGAATCGTACTTATCAAATGGACGAAAAAGTTTATGTAAATCAGGACGAATCTGTATGGGATTCACAGATATTGATTAAATATTCATTTCTTTTGAATTTTCTTCATAAATTGATAAGTATTAATATTAGTCATAATAATAATTATATATATATATATATATAGCTATAAGTGAGTTATGGTTCACGAAATGTTAGAGAGTGCTCAATACCATATAGATAAAGCAAAATACAAAGTATGAAGTATAGTTTTACCTTAAAGTCTTCGCTACCAGAGGTTTCACCCTAAACGGGATCATCAGGCGCCTGATGATCCCGTTTAGGGTGAAACCTCTGGTAGCGAAGACTTTAAGGTAAAACTATACTTCATACTTTGTATATATATATATATAAATAAATACGCATATCAAAACATACCAACCACCAAATCAACTAAACACGATTTATATTTTAAAGCTTCACGTCCTTCGAACGCTTCGGCTTCACTGAACCCTACTTCGCTATTTTTTTAGTAGAGTAATGTATTTTCTTCCATTCTTCAACTTGCGTTTCGCTTTTTCATTTTGAAGTGATAATAAGTCTTAGTTTAACGCGAGAAATCTCTTTTCTTCTTACTTCTTGGGAACAACAACTTCACCCTGCCGTTCAAATCGCGTCATTCGACGCACGAAATATTAAAAGCTTCCTCTATAAATATATATTTCTTTTATTTACCTTTAACATTTGTAAGCTTGGCTCCTTCGCTCCGTGAACAGAGAAACAGCAAGCAAGTCACAACCTGTAGTAGATAATACATTATTAGCATGAATTTATCCTTCAAACAAATACTGTTTCCTCTTTCAGTCAAGCGTTGAATATCTGTTCTAGTGTTGTAAGGTTAAACCTCCTATGACGTTGCAATACGACATTGTCAGCATGTAGTCTGACTGTTTACATCCTCTCTCAGACGCTTGCTGAAGCAGGGTGAAGGGCTTAATATATTTTCCGGTGAACTTCCACCAAAAAAGGATCCCTCAAAAACGTCGAACCGCAAGACACGGAACTTAGAAAAACAATACTCGCTTTATAACAATCCGAATAGGGCATTGGTTATGGTTATAAATAATATATGTCAAAATACTTCACGGCGATTTAGTGAATAATCCAAACAGTGAAATAAAAGTAGTGTGCTGCGTAGGCAGTGTTGAAATACAAATCGAAATATAGTAAGGTTTGAGTACTGCGGAAGTTACTTAACGTAGTTTCTAACGTTTCGAGCGAAAGCCCACGCTTCTCTCTGACGAAGGGCCTTCGCTCGAAATGTTAGAAACTACGTTCAATAATTTCGGCAGTACTCGGACCTTACCATATTTTAATTTAGTGAATAACCGGACACTGTTGCATGCCAATGACTTTTTAACCCCGTTTCATCCGAAGCTTGGTTTCAGCCGCACGTTGCCAACTACGAAATTACCAAAAAAAACATACAGAAAAACGTGTTGAAAAGTTGTTGTGCCCATTGAGTTGATTAATAATCTTCATTTTCGCAGCTCTATGGCGGTTTTTTACGCTTTGGTTCCCTTAAATCGATACATTTTAACATTTTCGGAACTATTTCAGATTCAATTTACTTTCGAGGTGTTGAAAGAGTCAAATACAGGAAAATAGATAAAAACAGATATAGAGTTACGGGAAGTTGATTTATTTGGAGACCTTCAACGTCGTTCCAAAAGCATTTCTATCGTATTTCGTTACGAGGAGGGCAGTAACTGTAGCGTGTATAAACGAGGTAAGTGAGGTGCTCATACACTAGAGCATTCAGTTCTACTCAGATGTTCAAGTATAGTTTTGACGAGTGCAAGCATGCTGCATGCATGTTTAGACAAGCGTCGCGGTTTGCGCGTTGCGACGTCAACACATTTCTCTGACGAAGGGCCTTCGCTCGAAACGTTAGATTCCTACGTTCTCTGTTTTGGCTGTATATCTAACCTTACTATATTTCGAAATTGTACACTATAAAAACTGATTGGTTGAAACAACCTATTTGAATTGGTTGTCTCAGACTCACGTTTTGACCAATTTTTAAAGGTTAAAACAACTTAAATTATTGGTTGAAACAACCAAAATATGGTTATTTCAACCAAATGTTTTGGTTGTTTCAACCAATTCAAATTGGTCCGAGTCTGAGACAACCATTAAAATTGGTTGTTTCAACCAATCAGTTTTTACAGTGTGTATGTTGTCGCCAGTACAGTTTTAAGAGCGTTTATAATGTAATGTATCTCAAATCATTGATAATTCATGAGTAAAACACAAATGAAGTCAGTACCATGTCCATGGTTTGTATATCGGAGGAAAAAATTACACATAAGTTAAGCAAACTTTTGCCTCCAACGATTTTCTCTTAAAATAGTGATTTGTTTCAGATGCTATATCAAACACTCGGAAGAGTGTTTCATCAGGATATTCAAATGCCTGGAAGTTTATTCAAAAATCTTGGCTTCGCCTCGGTTTTCAACAAACGTCTCGGTGTTTGGATATCCTGGTGAAACACTCGTCCTTTATGATATATTGCATCAAACACGAGGAGTGTTTGATATGATATCAAACACCGTGTTGCAAAACCACAAACACAACTTCCGAGTGTTTGATATAGCTTCTCAAATGAGTCAGTAGAAATTGAAGGTAATTGAAGGTAAAAGTTGGCTTTGTTTATGCAAGTGGTTGATCACATATCGAAATTCCGTCTCGGTACCGATTTCCTTTGTTTTAATCTTATGAATTATGAATTAGTTTAGAAGTAAATAACGTAGCCAAGAAGCCAAGTATAACGTTGTCAAACATGTGTAGGATTTATAAATAAGTTTTGTGGAATACACCACGTAAATATTTATTTGCTAAGGTGGATGAGGTGGATATATAGCTGATCTAAGCCTGAGGTGGAGTACATCGGGGAAACGGGAAGAGATCAGTCAACTCGCCTAAAGAAGCACAAGACATGTTGCATAAAAGCCCAACATGATAAATCTGCTGTTGCCAAACACGCTCGGAAGTATGACCATCGTGTTAAGTGGGAAGAGTCGTCACTCTTAGCCAGCGACAAGCAATACTTCACGCGAAGAACAAGGGAGTCTATTGAGATTGCAAAACATCGCACTATTTCTCAGGAGGGACAGCCATTAAACAGCACGTGGTGTGCCCTATTCGGAGAACATTCTTGATTTTGTTTTCTAATTAATAAAATTAACCGTGATACGCAACAGCTTGTTGTTTGCTCTGATGAAGGCCTGAGTCAACAGGCCGAAAGCTTAGCAAATAAACATTTTACGTGGTGTTTCCACAAAACTTATTTATATTACATTATCCCATGAAAACTTTCAAAGAATTAATTTGTAGGATTTACAAACAAAAGCTTTGTATAGGCACCACTCATTGAGCTGCTGCTGATTTGTACTGCTGCATATTTTTTACGTGCGTGTTACTTGTGGAAAACTTGAAACATGTTGTACTTTTACGTACAAATCTTAAGCCCTAATCAAACGAGAACGCCAGTCATCGCAAGTTGGCAGTCACGCTATCTCAGCCAGCCGCTCTGAATAGTTTCCCGAAAATATCATGTACCGTGACAAAGTTAAAACTTGTTTAAAACACTCATGAAACCTTTATTTTGTTAATTTGGGTGTTCGAACGACCGCCCAGAAATTCTGACTGCCAACTTGCGATGACTTGCGTTCTCGTTTGATTACGGTTTTACATAACACTGTGAGGCCTGGACCCCTCCCTGTGCTGAATAAAATCGTCTGGCGTTAGTCAGGCTTCAAAGTGTTAAAGAGATAGGTTTTAACACTTTGAGGCCTTGGACCTCTTGTGCTGAATAAAATCGTCTGGCGTTAGCCAGAATAAACCTTAAAGACTCGTCGTTAGGCTTCAAAGTGATCAGTCTGATTGTCATTGCCGACATTGGCATATACAGTTGAAGTTCTCGCAAGCGACCAAATTGGAGTTGTGGAGAAGTAGTCGTTGTGAGAGCTGGTCGCTTACGAGAGCTCGAAACAGAGAGAAAGTCCTCAAACGTGGTTGATGTGAGAGCTGGTCGCTTACGAGAGCTTAGAAACAGAGAGAAAGTCCTAAAACGTGGTCGTTGTGAGAGTTGGTCGCTTACGAAAGCTCGAAACAGAGAGAAAGTCCTCAAACGTGGTCGATGTGAGAGCTGGTCGCTTACGAAAGCTTAGAAACAGAGAGAAAGTCCTCAAACGTGGTCGTTGTGAGAGTTGGTCGCTTACGAAAGCTTAGAAACAGAGAGAAAGTCCTCAAACGTGGTCGTTGTGAGAGTTGGTCGCTTACGAAAGCTTAGAAACAGAGAGAAAGTCCTCAAACGTGGTCGTTGTGAGAGTTGGTCGCTTACGAAAGCTTAGAAACAGAGAGAAAGTCCTCAAACGTGGTCGATGTGAGAGTTGGTCGCTTACGAAAGCTCGAAAGAGAGAAAGTCCTCAAACGTGGTCGTTGTGAGAGTTGGTCGCTTATACGAAAGCTTAGAAACAGAGAGAAAGTCCTCAAACGTGGTCGTTGTGAGAGTTGGTCGCGTACGAAAGTTTAGGAACAGAAGTCCTCAAACGTGGTCGTTATACGAGAGCTGGTCGCTTCGGAAAGCTTAGAAACAAAAGTTCTCAAACGTGGTCGTTATGAGAGCTGGTCGCTTACGAGAATGATCGCAAGGAGAGCGTGAAAATAATAAATAAATAAATACAAAGTCCATATTAAAAGTTAAATACAATACAGCGAAAGGAGAAAGAAACAGGGCAAAGTGCCCCAATTGACATCAGACTCTTTATCTCAGTTCGTTCTGTCGAACGCGAGACAATTTTAGTTACTCGACAAGCGGGGAGCTGTCTCGGAAAGCCACGGCAGAGAAGGCTGTCTGCAACCTCGTTCCCAGATAAGGGCCCTGGGAACGAGGTTGGGGTGTCTGTTGCTGCAACATGTCCTCCTACCTAGAATTACCAATAATCAGTAAGTGTGAAACGGCCTTGAATTACCAATAATTGGTAATTGTAGGTGATTCTCTGTCCCACATGCGGGATGTTAAACTAAATTGCATATAACTAAAAAACCAGTAGAGGTGTTGTGGTAGGGGTCTGAGAGGTGGGACTTTTTCCCCGGGGTGTGTGGTTAGGTTTAGCGTTTCCAGGGGGGTTGTGGTTAGGGTAAGGTTTAGAGGTTGGGGTCGAGGTTGGGGGTTGAGAATTAGTTCTTTAAAATTAACAATTATTGTTAATTGTAGGCCATTGCACACTTACTGATTATTGGTAATTCTAGATGAGAGGATATGCTGGTTTCTCTTGCCTTGCGAGCGGACAGGGGTGGCGCCAGAGAGGGAGCAGGGGGGCTAGGGGGCAACCTCGTTCCCAGCTAAATATTGATGTATATACGTTTTAGGCTTATATATATATACTTTATACTCTATGTAATTAGACTTGTACATGTACATACATACTTTATACCGTGTAATTCAGTTTAACACTGCAATACGAGTTATTCAACAGATTATTATTATTATTATTATTATTATTATTATTATTATTATTAATATTATTATTATTATTAGATTATTATTATTATTATTATTATTATTATTATTATTATTATTATTATTATTAATTATTATTATTTTATTATTATTATTATTATTATTATTATTATTATTATTATTATTATTATTATTATTATTATTATTATTATTATTATTATTATTATTATTATTATTATTATTATTTATTATTATTATTATTATTATTATTATTATTATTCATTATTATTATTATTATTATTATTATTATTATTATTATTATTATTATTATTATTATTATTATTATTATTATTATTATTATTATTATTATTATTATTATTATTATTATTATTATTATTATTATTATTATTATTATTATTATTATTATTATTATTATTATTATTATTATTATATTATTATTATTATTATTATTATTATTATTATTATTATTATTATTATTATTATTATTATTATTATTATTATTATTATTATTATTATTATTATTATTATTATTATTATTATTATTATTATTATTATTATTATTATTATTATTATTATTATTATTATTATTATTATTATTATTATTATTATTATTATTATTATTATTATTATTATTATTATTATTATTATTATTATTATTATTATAACATCGAGCAGAGCCGTTCAGACGCGCTCTGTACATGTTTACAGTTTTATCGAAAATTTCTTACTTGAATCACGTTGAATTTCCAAAATTTTATATCTACCAAGTACATAAGTAACCTTTAATCATGATTCGTGCACGTTTTATTGGTATGTTGCTGATTGGAGTCGTGTGTTCATTCTGTGATAAAGATTTTGTCACGCTTGGCCGACATTCGTGGCGATGTAAACAACGAGTTCATCCAGGCGAACAAGATAATTCCGTCAATAATACAGCGAGGCGAACGCCTGTGGCGAACTCTCCTAATGTTGTTATCTCAAGCCGTAATATGGTAAAGTGTTGCTGTGGTAAAATATGTAAAGGTGCGCGTGGTCTTAAAATGCATCAACGCAGTTGTAGAGTTGTAGATGGCTTAAACCGCGAACTGTGCGAAGACCTGGAGGAACAAATTGACGATTACACCGCGGATATCACTGACAATAATCAACCAACATCTAACACGGCACCTATAGTTAACGAGGAAGATGCTCCTACTTTAAAATCTGGTATAAGACTTCCTAAAAGTAATTCTGAATGGTCAACGGCTAACGAATATTTTAAATTTGCTCTTCAAGCAAATGAGCCAATCACATCACAAGATTTAGATTCAAATATTAAGCTACTAAATGACATTATATACAAATATTTTGGTCAGAACTTTGGTTATGCTGAATCAGTACCCGATAATTCTCTGGTAAATAAGTATAAGGAATATACAGTCAAAGATCTAAAGAAAGCTCTAAAAACTCTCAAATCATCTACTAATGCTGAACCCAACGAAATCAAATATGTGTCACATGCATTGCGTGATAAGCTCCGTGCAAATAACAACAGCCAGTCGAGTGAGCCAAGTCTAGACAACAGCCAATCGTTCAATCATGACAAATACATTGGCAAGAATTTCTGGGGTTACGTTAAAAACATATTAGACAAGAAGGACGCTGTACTTCCATCTTTCAACATGACCGAATGCCTCTCTTACTTCACTAAAACCCTTGCTGCAATTCATCCTAACAAACTGTTTAACATTCCCAGCTGGATTCCTAAGTTATCTGAGCCAGAAATTCAATTTGACCTTGACCCACCATCATATCAACAAGTCACGAATATAATACGTAAAATGAAAGCATCTGGTTCCCCGTGTCCCCTTGATCAGCTCTCCATTATCTGTTTCAAACGTTGTCCTTTTCTTAGAACTTATTTAACTGACCTTATACGTGCTGTCTGGTTGTCCGGGAGCATCCCCTCCGAGTGGAAGAAAGCTTGCACAATATTAATCCATAAGAAGGGCGAAGCTGAACCATCCAATTTCCGACCCATTACACTCGAAAGCATTCCCTTAAAAGTGTTTACTTCATGTCTACGCAACGCAATGTACTCATTCCTTACCGCCAATAACTTTATAGAAATAACATCCAAAAAGGCTTCACACCTAATATGTCTGGCACCTTAGAACACACAGCTCAAATGGCCAACATTCTCAACAAAGCACGGATTAAGCAACGCTCTGTTGTCATCACCCTACTTGACCTCAAGAATGCGTTTGGCGAAGTTCACCACAACCTAATCCAATCCGTTCTCGAGTACCACCATATCCCTGACCACATAAAATTAGTTATAGAAAGTTTGTATAAAGATTTTAAGACCTCAATAATCACACCTGAATTCCGTACTCCGTTCATAACTGTTGGCCGTGGTGTATTGCAAGGCGATTGTCTCAGTCCTCTTCTATTTAATATGTGTTTTAACACCTTTATTCAACATATCAAAGATGAGAAGTATCGTCAATTTGGTTTCTCCTTCCAATTTATAAATCCCATCCACTGGTTTCAGTTTGCCGATGACGCTGCCGTAATAACTAGTCAAGAAAAAGAAAACCAACATCTTTTGAACCGTTTCGCTATTTGGTGCCAATGGTCCAGCATGATTATCCGGGTTGATAAATGTAGTTCCTTTGGCATTAAAAAAGCTGTAACAAAATCTATCCAATACCTACCTAAACTCCTTATTGGCAACCAGCTAATTCCAGCTACCAAAATTGGAGAATGTTTTCGATATCTTGGGAGATATTTTGATTTTAAGATGACAGACCAGCAACATAAATCTGAACTTACCACGCTCATTGACGAACTAATGACTGATATTGACTCGAAGCCACTCCATCCAAAAAATAAAATCCTACTGTACACTCGTTTTGTTTTATCCAAAATCTCTTGGCATTTCACCGTTACTTCTCTGTCAAAAACTTGGATATCAGAAAATATCGACTCCGTAGTGAACAGTTACATTCGGAAGTGGCTTGAAATACCAATATCGGGAACATTAAGTACCGTTTTCTTAACCCGAAACAAATTCGGCCTTAGTATCTGTCCGCCATCAGTCAAATTCACCCAATGCCAAACAGTACTTCGAACAGCTCTTAAAACATCTCCCAACAAACAGATCAATGAACTATGGAAGTCAACTAGCAACAGCTCAAACATCCAGTATGACGTCTATACCTCTACCAAGCAAGTTCTTAAAGATTTTCGCTCTGAGCACGAGGATAGACTTCATAACCATCTAATCTGTCAAGGCTCGTTTTTCACTAACATTACAAAGTTCTCCTTCTCTCAATTAACGAAGTTATGGTGCGCGGCTCAATCTAAACTACCTAAGAATATCTTCAATTTTACGATACGTTACATGAATAACTCTCTACCCACACGCCAAAACCTTGCAAGATGGGGTATATCACCAACACCGGATTGTTCCCTTTGTCTAGGACCAGAAACTCTACTCCACGTCGTAGCAGGTTGCCAATCGTATCTCGAAAGGTTTACGTGGAGACATGATTCAATTTTGAACTTTCTTGCGTCAAACCTAAAGACGGTCAGCGGTTCAAATCTCTATGTCGATCTTCCGGGATACAAAAGTCCATCCATATTAACCGGCGACTCATACCGTCCAGACTTGCTCCTGACAACAACTAGTGGATGCTTATACATTGTTGAACTAACTGCTGGTTTTGAATCTAATCTTCAAAAGAATGTGGAACGAAAAAAAACTAAATATTTAGAATTAATTAGAGAACAAAGGAAATTATTTATATCCGTAAAATTTATAAATTTATCAATTAGCTCTCTTGGTGTCTTTGCGAAAGAATGTTCAACATTTCTAAAAATGCTAAATGATCTTCATTTTGACAAAGTTCACCAAAACTATTGTGTGAAACGAATGACGACAATTGCCATCAGAACCACGTATTATATATTCTGTTGCCGAAATAAGGAATGGACAAACCCAGATTTATTAACTTTTTAATGTTGTATTGTATAAGTTTGTTATGTGTTTTTATAGTTATATATTAGAGTGTACCATCGATTCAAGTAGCCGGTTGTAAATTACCTTAATAAGTGAGATTTACAATTGTATATGTAAGAACTAAATTTAATCAATAAAGTTTCCATTATTATTAGATTATTATTATTATTATTATTATTATTATTAGATTATTATTATTATTATTATTATTATTATTATTATTATTATTATTATTATTATTATTATTATTATTATTATTATTATTATTATTATATTATTATTATTATTATTATTATTATTATTATTATTATTATTATTATTATTATTATTATTAGATTATTATTATTATTATTATTATTATTATTAGATTATTATTATTATTATTATTATTATTATTATTATTATTATTATTATTATTATTATTATTATTATTATTATTATTATTATTATTATTATTATTATTATTATTATTATTATTATTATTATTATTATTATTATTATTATTATTATTATTATTATTATTATTATTATTATTAGATTATTATTATTATTATTATATTATTATTATTATTATTATTATTATTATTATTAGATTATTATTATTATTATTATTATTATTATTATTATCATTATTATTATTATTATTAGATTATTATTATTATTATTATTATTATTATTATTATTATTATTATTATTATTATTAGATTATTATTATTATTATTATTATTATTATTATTATTATTATTATTATTATTATAATTATTATTATTATTATTATTATTATTATTATTATTATTATTATTATTATTAGATTATTATTATTATTATTATTATTATTATTATTAATATTATTATTATTATTATTAGATTATTATTATTATTATTATTATTATTATTATTATATTATTATTATTATTATTATTATTAGATTATTATTATTATTATTATTAGATTATTATTATTATTATTATTATTATTATTATTATTATTATTATTATTATTATTATTAGATTATTATTATTATTATTATTATTATTAGATTATTATTATTATTATTATTATTATTATTATTATTATTATTATTATTATTATTAGATTATTATTATTATTATCATTATTAGATTATTATTATTATTATTATTATTATTATTATTATTATTATTAGATTATTATTATTATTATTATTATTAGATTATTATTATTAGATTATTATTATTATTATTATTATTATTATTATTATTATTATTATTATTATTATTAGATTATTATTATTATTATTATTATTAGATTATTATTATTATTATTATTATTATTATTATTATTATTAGATTATTATTATTATTATTATTATTAGATTATTATTATTATTATTATTATTATTATTATTATTATTATTATTATTATTATTATTATTATTATTATTATTATTATTATTATTATTATTATTATTATTATTATTATTATTATTATTATTATTATTATTAGATTATTATTATTATTATTATTATTATTAGATTATTATTATTATTATTATTATTATTATTATTATTATTATTATTATTATTATTATTATTATTAGATTATTATTATTATTATTATTATTATTATTAGATTATTATTATTATTATTATTATTATTATTATTATTATTATCATTATTATTATTATTATTAGATTATTATTATTATTATTATTATTATTATTATTATTATTATTATTAGATTAATTATTATTATTATTATTATTATTATTATTATTATTATTATTATTATTATTATTATTATTATAATTATTATTATTATTATTATTATTATTATTATTATTATTATTATTATTATTATTAGATTATTATTATTATTATTATTATTATTATTATTAGATTATTATTATTATTATTATTATTATTAGATTATTATTATTATTATTATTATTATTATTATTATTATTATTATTATTATTATTATTATTATTATTATTATTGATTATTATTATTATTATTATTATTATTATATTATTATTATTATTATTATTATTATTATTATTATTATTATTATTATTATTATTATTATTATTATTATTATTATTATTATTATTATTATTATTATTATTATTATTATTATTATTATTATTATTATTATTATTATTATTATTATTATTATTATTATTATTATTATTATTATTATTATTATTATTATTTATTATTATTATTATTATTATTATTTATTATTATTATTATTATTATTATTATTATTATTATTATTATTATTATTATTATTATTATTATTATTATTATTATTATTATTATTATTACTATAGCTATCAGAACTACGTATTACATTTTCTGCTGCCGAAATAAGGAATGGGGAAATCCCGAATTATTAGCTTTTTGAAATATTTGTATATAAATCTGCATGTTTTATTATATAGTCATTAGTTGTTATTATACATTATTAGTTGTGATTCAAGTAGACAATTGTAAATTACCTTAATAAGTGAGATTTATAATTGTATATGTAGAAAAGAAAAAACATTTAATAAAGTTTCCATTATTATTATTATTAATTTGTTCTGTTGTTTTATAAAAGTTAATACTGAATATAATCATATGTGATTCAAGTAGCCAATCGTGAGTTACCTCAAGAAGTGAGATTTGCAATTGTATATATCTAAGAAAAACATATATTAATAAAGTTTCCATTATTATTATTATTATTATTATTAATTTGTTCTGTTGTTTTATAAAAGTTAATACTGAATATTGTTAGAATATGTGCTCTGATATTCCAACAACGTGATTAACACCTGGTGAAACATGTGTAGCAGATTTAGCTAAAATAAATTGTATTAGTTATGAGATAAGAACACTCGGAAATGCATGACACGCATTCCGGTATAAGTAGCATAACATTATATCCTGTAGTAATTATAGTCCTTTTATGGAAGTCTTAATATAAAATCCTTGTACATATATATGATTGAAATATACAAAATAAAGTCAGTTGTGACTCCTGAATAGAAGTTGTGTATTGCGCTTCGTATCAAGATAGAGCGATGGCAACAGCACAAAACCCAACAGGTTTAATCATATGTGATTCAAGTAGCCAATTGTGAGTTACCTCAAGAAGTGAGATTTGCAATTGTATATATCTAAGAAAAACTTATATTAATAAAGTTGCCATCATTATTATTATTACCAGAAGAACAAAAACTAAACGCTGTCAATTTCAGTCAATTCTCACGGTCGTCTCCTGTATTAATACAGTGGATTGGAAGCTCTCGTAAGCGACCACCCTCGGGAACTGTAAAAAGTGGTCGCAACTAGAACTGGTCGCTTACCAGAATTCGTTCTCGAGTGCGACCACCCACTGAAATGGCTGAAGTTGGTCGCTTACGAGAGATTGGACCAGAAGAACACTGCGTTTCTATTGTGGCATGCATTTTATAATCACATTACTGTATTAAAAGTTATCAAATTGCTTTTTAGCGCAGTGTTGACTCATTGCAAAGGGTTTTTCAAGGGTGGTCGCTCACAAGAGCTTAAAAACAAAGAAAAAGCTCAGTTTGTAAATCTGAAAGGTGGTCGCTTAATACGGGAGTGGTCGCTTACGAGAGCTTTTAGTAACAGAGTTTAATAAGCAATTTAAACAGGGTTTCGTGAGGGTGGTCGCTCACAAGAGCTTAAAAACAAAGAAAAAGCTCAGTTTGTAAATTTGATAGGTTGATAGGTGGTCGCGGTCGCTTAATACGGGAGTGGTCGCTTACAAGAGCTTTTAGTAACAGAGTTTAATAGGGAATTTAAACGGTCTTCTCGGACGAAAGGGGCTTCGCTCGCGTTCTGTAAAATTTTGTCGCAGTTTCCTAAACTTTCTCGTGGATTCGTCCTTCCTTGGGTGGGCAAAAAGAAAGTGGATGGCAGTAAGTTTGGAGTGGGTTTCGTGAGGGTGGTCGCAACTACAGCTTTTAGTAACGGAGTTTAATAGGGAATTTAAACAGGGTTTCGTGAGGGTGGTCGCAACTAGAGCTTTTAGTGACAGAGTTTAATAGGGAATTTAAACAGGGTTTCGTGAGGGTGGTCGCAACTAGAGCTGGTCGCTTACGAGAGTGGTCGCAAGGAGAGCTTCGACTGTACGAGAAGTGACTGAATAAGTTGCTCAACCATTTCGAGTGAATTTAAGCGATGGATGTTTTACAAAGTACTATCTTTCTGCTTTGTACTATCTTGTACTACCTTGTATTATTGTTGTCCAAGTTGCTGTATTATAAATGTGTCAGAAAACAAGTTAGAAACGTAGTTTAGCGATGGACTTGTGCATCATTATCAGATGGTTCATAAACCTTTACGATGTACAGAATCGACATTAAAAGAAGGAACAGCTTTGCTCAGAAAAGCGGCCACGTCTGAAACATTACAAAATTTGTTGAAACTCTCCGGCCAAATGCCAAAACATAACCCCCCCCGGGGGGGGGCTCCAGATATGGACCATTTGTGCCAGATATCGACCGAAAGTTGGCAGAGGTTTCCCTTAATCTTTCTCTCGTTTTCACTTCCGCCCACAAACATATCTGTCAGCGGTTTCTTCGTCAGCCTCAGAATACTCACGGAAACCTCTGCGGAGGAGAGAGACCAGCTGATGCCAGGGTTTTCTCCACTGATCTCTATATAAACTGGATCGGCCATTCCCTATGGCCAGCAGTCAAACATTTCGTGCCAGTCGCCGCCATCTTACGTAGTGGAACATATGCGCATTGCGGCCTTAGAACTTGTTCCCAATCCCAAAGTTGACTGGCATAAGCAATCTTGACGTCACCACGGTCAGATTATCCGGGGGTAGGAATATTAAGTACTAGAAGTTACTATCGCAAGGAAGTGCTGCCTGGTTAATAGTTGGTAGGTTGTTCAGCGACAACAATTCTTCGCGTGGGATAAGACCATTGTGAAAAGCATTCAAGTACATATTGTCTCCTTCCACGAAGACTCGGTCGATAGTAGATGAATTCCAATCGTTCACTTGAATAGTTTGTGCTGTTAACAGCGCTGATACTCATAAAAGAGCACTGTTTTCCTCGAGACTGACCACTAAAACGTTCATGGCCTTGATGAATACTTCCACAAGCAAGTATAAAAGACATGATCATTGACCGCACTTTACTTAGCGCCAGTGGTAGCGCACTTTGCTGCAGCCTCGTACCCAGGCTCTTTACTGCTATCATACCCATCTGTTGCATGGTCAGGGGGTTCAGAACCAACATCTCCAAATCTCCAAATGCGAAAATTGATATACGCAGCCATACATAGCTCGGCAAAAAGACTGAGCACGAGTAACGCATAGTAACCCAAGAGAGATGCAAGAATAGTCCCACCATATAATAAAATAATTTTTAAAATAATTTTAATTCGGCGGCCATTTTTGAATAAGGTATACTATACCGTCTCGTGTTTTAAATCTGATAAAACATCTAATTCAGCGTTTTATAAAAAAAAACAGTTGTCTGAAAAATGAAACTGGTTCTTATTTGCAAGAATAAGTTAAAATGCTTAAAGGGCAATGGCACTAAAAATTAAGTTTGTCTAATTTGAAAGAACTCATAAAATTGTAATAGAAGATCCTTTACAACGTTTTCGTATCTCTCTTCGTTTTCAAGATATTTCAATTTGTTTGATATGTAAATGAGATGGTCTCTGACGTCAGGTGTGGGGTAAAATATTTTCACATGTAGCAAAACCAGTTATATCTCTAAGTTTGTTCAGCGAAATCATTTGAAACTGTGCACATAAAAAATCCTTGCGACGCTGAACATTTCATGTTAGATTTGTAAGTGATTTTGCTCTGTATGAAAATATTTTACCCCACTCCTGACGTCAGAGACCATCTCATTTACATATCAAACAAATTGAAATATCTTGAAAATGCAGAAAGATACAAAAAAGTTGTAAAGGATCTTCTATTACAATGTTATGAGTTCTTTCAAATTAGACAAACTTAATTTTTAATGCCAATCCCCTTCAAAAAACAACGGGTTAATCGTTTGCTGCATGGACTTTTCGAGACCTCTTCCCATTTGGTATATTTGATTGATATCATCCTTATTAGATTACTTCGACGTA
This sequence comes from Paragorgia papillata, assembly GCA_035771165.1. NCBI lineage: Eukaryota > Metazoa > Cnidaria > Anthozoa > Scleralcyonacea > Coralliidae > Paragorgia > Paragorgia papillata. Next base: position 81,150 of record JAWNZC010000357.1, read on the forward strand.
TTTGAAACTGTTATTTTTTCTGTAGAAAAATGGGGAATATTAACATCGGAATGTGGAAGATGTATTTTCTTTTCGGCGTACTTTCTATTATTTCCAGTCAATCTGGTAAGTTTCATGCCTTCAATTTAATAATCATGTTTAGATAAATATGACATGTTGTTGTTGATGATCGATTGTTAAAATAGCAAATGATTTAACATTTTTGGATCTCATTAATTACCAGTTTGTTTAGCCCCAAGCGTTTGACTGGAAGGAAGGAAGGAAGGAAGGAAGGAAGGAAGGAAGGAAGGAAGGAAGGAAGGAAGGAAGGAAGGAAGGAAGGAAGGAAGGAAGGAAGGAAGGAACAGCTAACTCGTATGACTCGTTACGGCACCGCAATTCACTGGGAGTAAATCATGTTTTATGTCTTATTTTACAGGGGTGAACGCCAAAGCATCCTGCCGAAAAGTTGTGAAGGACCTCATACTTCCTCCATATACAAAATTAGCGCAGAATTCGAAAAACAAAGGCAGATTCAGAGATGTAAAACTCGTGTGCGAAAACGGATATTTTTTTTCGAAAAGAATATCTAGGAAAGTGATAAAGTGTAAGAATGGAGTAATACTGACAAACCCAATACCAAAATGCGGAGGTAAGAATCGTTACGGTGTACGTTGAAACGTGGTGATGGTGGTGATGACAATGATGGGGATGGTATTGATGGTGATGGTAGTATTGGAAATGGTGTTGGGGATGGTGATGATGATGATTGTAGTGATGGTATTGATGGTGATTATTATGGTGATGGTGGTCTTGGAAGTGGTGTTGGGGATGGTGATTGTAATGGCGATGATGGTGATGATGATGATTGTGGTGATGGTATTGATGGTGGTCTTGGAAATGGTGTTGGGGATGGTGATTGTAATGGTGATGATGATAATGATTGTGGTGATGGTACTGATGGTGATGATTATGGTGATGGTGGTCTTGGAAGTGGTGTTGGGGATAGTGATTGTAATGACGATGATGACGATGATGGTATTGACGGTGATGATGATGATGATGATGATGATGATGATGATGATGATGATGATGATGATGAAGATGCTGCTGAAACACATCTAATATAGTATATATGGTACAGCAACGTTTTCAAGCACTGCAGTCAAGTCCCACGTGACATATTCTTGCGATGTTGGTTTCACATTGGTTGGTCAAAAAGAAAGGAGATGTCGACATCGATTGAGGTGGAGCGGAAAAGAGCCATTCTGTGAACGTAAGTAAAGGCATATGTATGTATGTATGAATGATGTATATTTTTATAATAGGGAAATATATCAACATACCGTATTTCCCCGAATAGGCGCCCTAATGTTGTTGTTATTGTTGATGTTGTTGTTCTTGTTGTAGCTGTTGTTTCTGTTGTCGTTGTTGCTGCTGCTGCTGTTATTGTTGTTGTTGTTCTCGTCCTTGCCGTTAAATCAAAGAATTGTTCTCTCTTTATAGGAAACAAATGTCCAGCTCCTCGAAGGCTTATTATACGCAACGGCAATGTGACAAGTACTGATCCTTTTTACCACGACTTTGCCACGTTGTCTTTTGAATGCAACGATGGATATGAATTGCGCGGCGAACGGGACATTGTGTGCCAAGACAAAGTATGGTCGGGCAGATTCCCCTACTGTAAAAGTAAGACATTTTTCTTCTTTGGTTTAGTTGCTCATTTTTTATTGTGATAAGAAGCCAGTTGGATAAAACTCTAAATCACGATTTAATTGGGCAGCCTTTCGTGATAAATTTAGGTATGTGTTTAAACCGCAGTTACATTATAGATTGTTGCCGTTGTTGGTATTGTTGTTTTTAATGTTGTTGTTGTTGTTGTTGTTGTTGTTGTTGTTGTTGTTGTTGTTGTTGTTGTTGCTGCTGCTGTTGTTGCTGCTGTTGTTCTTGCTGTTGTTGCTCTTGTTGTCGCTGCTGCTGCTGCTGCTGTTATTATTATTGTTGTTGGTATTGTTGTTGTTGTTGCTGCTGTTGTTGTTGTGTTGTTGCTGCTACTGTTGTTGTTGTGTTGTTGCTGCTACTGTTGTTGTTGTTCTTCTTCTTGCTGTTGTTGCTCTTGCTGTTTTCGGTTTTGTTGTTGTTGTTGTTGCTGCTGCTGTTATTATTGTTGTTGTGCTGCTGTTGTTGTTGTTGCTGTTGTTGTTGTTCTTGCTGCTGCTGTTGTTGTTGTTGCTGTTGTTGTTCTTGCTGTTGTTGCTCTTGCTGTTGTTGACGCTGTTGTTGTCGCTGTTGTTGTTGCTGCTGTTATTGTTGTTGGTATTGTTGTTGACGTTATTGTTGTTGCTGCTGTTGTTGTGTTGTTGCTGCTACTGTTGTTGTTGTTCTTGCTGTTGTTGCTCTTGCTGCTGTCGTTGTTGTTTTTGCTGCTGCTGCTGCTGTTATTGTTGCTGCTGTTGGTATTGTTGTTGTTGTTGTTGTTGAAGTTGTTGTTGTTGTTACGGTTGTTGCCGTTGTCGCTGTTGTTGCTGCTGCTGTTATTGTTGTTGCTACTGTTGCTGTTGCTGTTGCCGCTGCTGCTGTTATTGCTCATATTGGTGTTCTTGCTGCTGCTGTTCTTGCTGCTGCTGTTCTTGCTGCTGCTGTTGAAGTTGCTGTTGAAGTTGATGTTGGTGTTGTTGTCGTTGATGCTACCGTTGTTGTTGTTGTTGTTGTTGTTGTTGTTGTTGTTGTATTGCAGCTGCTGTTGTTGTCGCTACTGTTGTCCTCGAATACGTTACATCTCTTACCTGACTATTATCTTTCTCAAACTAGAAAAAAGATGTCCCAACCCAGGAAGTCCAGATAATGGTCGAATATACGGCAATAAATTTTACATCGATTCAACAGTTGAATTCTTCTGTAACTCTGGTTTTACGTTGTATGGTTCGCCTAAAAGAACATGTCAAGCAGATCTTAGTTGGAGCGGAACTCTATCAACATGCGATGACGGCCGTAAGTAAGACAGTTAATGACAGTTAAAGTGTCACTAAGACGAAAAAATCGTGAATATAGTATTGATACGAGTAAAGTATAATTTCCAAATGAGGAATACCGGCGTTTTCAGTTCCACAAAATATTGTGTCGTTCTCGAGATACAGTAAAAACCCGCTAACAAGAACCTACCACTATTAAGAACCTCAGGCTGAAATTAAGAATCTATTTATGTAAGAATATATAAGAATATAAGAACCTATCCCTGGCTGATTTGGTAAAATGTATAAGTTTCTGAAACATGTAAATTAGGTGCCTCGTGACGTCATTTACTCACACAGGCAAAAATAAGATTTACAAAATGACTAATATCTCTCAACCTCGTACCCAGGGCATTTTGCCTCCACGCCGGGAGGTCGGCGAAAATGGCCCTGGCATCGGCTGGTCGATTCTATAATCTGATTGGCCGGTTTAAGAACTCGATTAATTCAGATAGAGTATAATTTATTTATGAAAATTTGAATTGTGATAGACCGACTCTGCGAAGTTTACCCAAAGAATGGAAACGATTAACGATAGCTTTCGTTAAAGTCAAGAACAACATTAGATATATGTTTGTTCATGACATTTACATGTATCCTGGATAATCGTGGGAGTATGAAGAATAACGCTAGCCAGTTGCTTTTATGATAAAGGTTCACATGAGTGAGTCGGCAGAGCGTTAAATATTTCTCATTTATTATTCATGTATACGTATTATACAAAAACAAAACACAAAGACCGCATAAAGTTTCTTGCCATAACACCCCAAAATGCTGGGTGTCACGTGACCAGCCGATGCCAGGGCCATTTTCGCCGACCTCGCAACGTGGAGGCAAAATGCCCTGGGTACGAGGTTGTAATATCTCTGAAACTAAGAGGTAAAAATAATTCAAACTTTGCACAATAGTTATGGGGAAAATACACTCCAACGTTCACATTATGTTGTTTCCATTGATACTGTTTGCAAACAGGCGCCTTGTTTATTTTTTCTCCATAAAACAACTTTTACTGCAATACATTGACATGAATATTTGTAGACACACAGATATTGTATTTTGAATGTTTCAATCATCACATTCTTTTTAAAAGAAACATAAAATTAATATTTTAATTTTTTAGTAATTCTCGTGGTTCTAAACGGTTTCCATAGCAACATGATGCGCACAGCGGAGTGTACTTTTATGATAACTAGACTTGTGCAAAGTTTGGATTATTTCCACTTCATAGTTTCAGATATATTACTCATTTTGTAAATCTTATTTTTGCCTGTGTGAGAAAATGACGTCACGAGGCACTTAATTTACATGTTTCAGAAACTTAAATATCTCAAGAACGAGACAATATTTTGAGAAACTGAAAATGCCGGTATTCCACATTTGGAAATTATAGTTTACTCGTATCAATACTAGATTCACGATTTTTTCGTCTTAGTGACACTTAGAGCAAACAGTTGTAGCAAACGTTCTACCTAGAGCAAACAGTTTATTGGAGCTATTCTTCAATGTTTTTTTGGCGATTCGCATTTTTTGTATGGTAATGAGATGACATCTATGTAGGCTGGCATTTGGCTTTCTTTCTCTTTTTTGAACATATTGTTCAAACACAATAATAATTAATAGAAGAATTGGGTCATGTCACTCCTGCAAATAAATATTGTATAGATAATGATGACTACTTTGGCGTCATCACATTACCATTTTGAAAACAAAAATCTCTATTAAAGCAATAAAGGCTTCTCCAATCTAAAAAATATTTCGTTGTTTAACTATTTGCCAAAAGTAGAACATATTTAGATGATAAAAAATTTGGGGTTATACTTTAAGTAATATTTCATAAACGAGTGCAAGTGCTTTACCAGGGGTTACAAACACGAGAGGAGAATGAAAATCGCGACGCCGTTTATTAACTCTGCGTAGACCAAGTATTAAATTTTTATTGTTCTCGAGTGTTTGTAAAATTCTGGTGTTAGACAGAGTAAAATAGTCTGGTGTTAGCCAGAGTAAAATAGTCTGGTGTTAGCCAGAGTAAAAGAGTCTGGTGTAGAGTAAAACAGTCTAGCGTTAGCTAGGTTAAAATAGTATGGTGTTAGCCAGAGTAAAATAGTCTGGTGTTATAGACAGAGTAAAATAGTCTGGCGTTAGTCAGAGTAAAATAATCTTGCGTTAGACTGACTAAAATAGTCTGGCATTAGCCAGAGTAAAATAGTCTGGCGTTATAGACAGAGTAAAATAGTTTAGTGTTAGACAGAGTAAAATCGCCTGGCATTGGGCAGAGCTATGCTAGTCCGACGTTAGCCAGAGTAGATACATAAGACGTGAGAGTTGGATGAACACATTTCTGAGCGCTTTAGTATTACGTGTTAGTTGATGGGTGAATGGTGATACACTACTTCAGGCTATGGCAGAACAGGTGATAACATTTTATGAACAGACCTGACATAATTTGACATTCAGACGTATGTAAATATGTTTGGTTTTACATATCTAGCTAATATTTATAGGGTTCCACTGCCGTGATCCAGGAACACCAATTGGATCAACGAAGGATGGGAAGATATACAATCTCGGTGATACGGTGAAATACCGCTGCAAAGCAGGATACAGACTTGAAGGCTCACACACCAGAACTTGTTTACAGAATAAAACCTGGTCTGGTGATCAGCCAAAATGCGTTGGTAAGTTAAGGTTATACTGTAGACCTTCGGTTACCTTTTAGGGAAAACACTGTAGCGCTCCGTCCGTTTATTACATATACCAAAACCTACACATTATTCGAAAGCTGATCAGTAAACCATAATATAACTGGCTACAAGACTGCAGGAAAACATTTGGTCATTTTATGAACGCAAACAAGCGCTTCTGTTCATTAAAGTTTTCATTGCAATTCGAAATGCTATAAGCGAACAACTATTTACGATAAAGCTCTGAAAATTGGCAGTTTGGTAGATAAATATCACAGCAAAAAAATTGTTTCTGGGTTTGTAAAAATTCCAAATACTTTTATCGAGTTTTTTTATTGAGTTATCGAATTTTTACCATATGTTTTTACTATTACAGCTAAAAGACGATCTCGCAGGAGGTTGAATTAATGGGCTTGCATAAAAGGCCGTAAAACGATAAATATTGAAACTTTTACAATACCAGACACACTTTTGTCACCAGAGTATTAATTTACTCGAATATCAATTTTTAGATGATTCTGATAAATTCGTGTTCACTTACAGCTTTTTTTAGCTTTTCACTTACTTTAGCTCAAAACATTTCTTTGAGAAAAAGCCGTGTGAAAGAAACGTCTTGTCACTTATTAACACAAAGTAAATAATGCGATTTTTCCTGGTTTAGAAATTTAAAAAAAACATCTTTCCTTTTCAGAATCTGAAAGCCCTCATAAAATGCTTCACTTTCAGCAAATAAAAAAAATATATAAAAAATTATAGTTTTGAAGGTCTACAGTAACCTGAAGTGCTTTTAGTTGGCTATGAAACGAAAATTAAGTTTGTCTTATTTGAAAGAACACCTAAAATGATAAGTAACAACTTTTGCAGTTTTTTGTTTCCTTGCTTCGTTGTTGAGATATTTCAGTTTGTTTGATATGTAAATTAAACACTTTGACGTCACGTGTGCATAATGAGTTATCAGAGAATATATATCGTTTCTATTATCAATTTTATATCAAACCAAATTAATTCGAGTCACAGGCGAGTGGGTGTGTTTTCCCACAACACCAAATATATAGATTTTCAAGTGATTATATGCGTTTGATAATAGCAAGGATATATAACCGTACTGATAAGTCATTAGGGAGCTTAAGCAAGCTAGCACGGCGACGATAATCTAAAGTTCAGTATCCAGCAGAAACCACGAATCATTTACGTAGTATTGAATACGTAACGTATGTTTTTCGACATCCAAAAGCTTATAGAGTTCTAAAAGGATTTTGTTGCATGGTTTGAAGTCAAACTCAACTAACAGGTTTCGCCGTTTCACCAGTTAACGTTGTCCTGAAGACGTGAAAATGATCTGAATAACGTTGTATGTAGAACGAGGACGGCGTTAGGATTACTCTTGGGACTAAAAATTATTCATCTTCTTTGTTGTGCGAGGAAAATTCCATTGTATTAAGACGTTGTCCTTGACGTTTGCGTTGTATTTGCTTAAGCTCCCTAGTATGCACGTGTGACGTTAACTTGTTTAATTTACATGTCAAACAACTTGAAATATCTCAACAACGAAGCAAGGAAACGAAAAATTGCAAAAAGGTGTTACTTTGTCATTTTAAAGTACCTATGCAACGAAATTTCACCCCAGTTTTTCATTATTGCATTTGAAAGAACACTTAAAATGACAAAGTAACATCTTTCGTAGAATTTCGTTTCCTTGCTTCATTCTTGAGATATCCAGGTTTGTTTGATGTGCAAATGTCATACTTATATGACATCACACTGTATAGACTTTTTGAAAGAGCATCAAAATGCTCATCAAAATTTTGAAAGATGGTCCAAATATTTTACACCCAGCTACACACGTTTAGTTACCAGTCATGGCTACATACATGCAAGTGCAAATTTTTATTAAGTACTCTCAAAGAAAATCATACTTTTCTAAAAAGTCATTATGCAGTGTGAGGTCATAAGTATGACACTTGCATATCAAAAAACCCTAAATATCTCAGTAATGAAGCAAGGAAACGAAATTCTACAAAAGATGTTGCTTTGTCATGCGGCCATGCAAAAAATTTTCAGATTTTTTTCCAGCCCTGGGCATGCAAAAAATTTTCCGATTTTTCCCAGCCCCGAACATGCAAAAATGTTCAGATTTTTCCCAGCCGCGAACATGCAAAAAATGTTCGGATTTTTTCCAGCCCCGAACATGCAAAAAATGTTCAGATTTTTTCCAGCCCCGAACATGCAAAAAATTTTCAGATTTTTTCCAGCCCCGGACATGCAAAAATTTTCCAGATTTTTTCCATATGGAGGATGCCAGCCCTCTGCCGAGATCCCGCATCTCAACGTAATTCCCACAGGGAGCCCATCTTGGCAATTCGTCATGCCAAAAAGCGCGTGGGCACCCTGTGGCGGACTCGAAAGACGCGCGGGGGACTGTGGCACACTCGATCGTGGTGGTGTTTAGGAAAATAATAAAGGGATGAAACACGAATTCTTCCTTGTTTTGAACATCGTTTTAAGCGCCTATAGGTATTAAAATTGTAAGACAATTGAGCGAAGTAGTTGTGATAATGATTCATTTATCAAAATATAAATCAAAATGATGCAAAATCTCAACTTTTAACCGTGATTTTGCAGCTAAATTACATACCGTATTTTCTGGAGATGTGTTCCGCAAGTAGCTAGGACACTACATCATCGTTGACACTTCGGATAGCTACGAAATCCTACGATAAGCTTTTCTGATAGAGCGGGAAGTCTCAGGATTATTGATTTATTGCACATTCATCTGACTCTGAGTTTCAGTATAGACCTCTTTCATACTGATGGCCGCCGCTTTAAATTTTTTTTTATGTGCATCTAAATTAGCCTTTTTAGCCTCGCTAGGGAGCAAAGATTCTTTGGAATGGCAGACACGCCAACGAGGCCAGAAAGGCTTATTGAGATGCACACAAAAGAATATTTAAATTGGTCGTCATTATGAAAGAGGTCTATTCTGAGCTTGGCTCCCGACGATACGAGATGTCCTGGCTACTTGCGGAACACATTCCACGTTGAACGTTTGGTGTTTCATCCCTTATATTTTTTCTTCTCCCTCCCTCCCTTTCCCCCCGTTTTTCCCTTTTTCCCCTTTTTTGTTACCTTCCGGTAACCGTTTTCCCGCTTCCGTTTAAATCCCCTGCCACAGTCCCCCGCGCGTCTTTCGAGACCGCCATAAGGTGCCCACGCGCTGCCAAGATGGGCTCCCTGTGTAACTCCTTGTAAAAATTTGTTTGCGTTTACATGACAAGAGGGCCAGCCCTCCTAGGCGAGATCTCGCTATTGACAACCAAAGATCTCTCGCCTAGGATGGCTGGAAATTTCTCGTGTAAACGCACTCAAGAGGGCTGACCCTCTTAGGAGGGCTGTAGCAAATCGAAGCTCAGTATACACGGTAAAGTTTGCCTTTACTAATATTTTTTACAAGTTGCGTTTGTTCATGCGTTTGTTATAAATTCAAATCGTGTTTGCGAAAACATGATTTCGGGCTTCGTGGGAAAGCTCCAGGGTGCATTCCGTGCATGCTACGCCGGATATCTCCGGCGTGGACTTGTCCTCGTGCTTGGCGTGCTGGCGTGAGTTACCCAAAATTTGATATATTGGCGTATTGGCGTACGCACTTGTTCAGCCTTCTTGGCGTGTAAACGAATGTGACCAGCACTTTGCCTCTTTTGGCGTATTATTTTCTTATTATTTCGCGTATTATTACTTATTATTTTCAAATGTGCATGGTGTACCAAAAGGTCCGATAAAAAATAATTGGTAGCCTTGGCGTAAAGCTCTGAGCTTCGTCGCCAATCTTCGGCGTGAGACTTGCACGGAATGCACACTGGGGAAAGCTGCACAAGTCAGTAAACAAGCCAACGCAAGGTAAACTCCAGCCCTCTTACTAGAGCTAGCCCTACCAAGTGGGCTGGCCCTCCATATAAACATCCCCTTAAAACAAAAAATGTGGTCTGATGAGTTTTTTTGTCTCTTTAGATGCCAACAAAAGAGTTTTCCCTTCACTAAACGAAACCATGGAGTTCCTACGCGAAGGTTTTGTGGATTCACTATTGCAGACCACTTGTTCGGGAAAGAATATTTCGTGCCCTGAACTAGACCCACGAGCAAGAGCGTTAAATAGAAATTACAAGGCAGGACTCGACTTGATATTCGTTCTGGATGGATCCAGTAGCATTAACCAAAAAAACTTCAGAATTGCCAAAGGTTTTCTCAAAACGATCGTGAACATTTTTGGTGTTAGCAAAAGGTATGGGGGAAGGGCAACTGTAGTAAAAACTTTAAAAAAACTTAAAAAGGCTACATACATACGCCAGTGGGTTATTGATACATCCATCCATCCCTCCATCCATCCACCTATCCACTCTCCCATCTCCATCCACCGACCAATCATTTTCATTCTATTTTTAGACCGGACGGTACACGTATTGCATGTGTAGTATTTGGAACTGAAGCCCACGCGGAGTTTTCGTTTAATGACTATTCTGTAAGCACAAAGGAAAGGGCCTTGAAAAGGATCGACGAGATTGTTCAAATAAGTATGTTGTGGTTGATGATCATCACCACCATCACCATTACCATCATTACTATCACCACCACCACCACCACCAACGTCACCACCATCACCACAACCTTCACCACCATCACCACCAACGTCGAAAAGTTTTCGTTCCGAATATTCTATACAATTGCGAGGTTATGTAAATCGACGGTCTCATTGTGTAAGCATTTCAATTTGCCCTAAACTTAAACTCAATTGAGAAGGCGGGTATACCCGTCCTGGATTTATGATTATTACGATTATTATTATTATTATTATTATTATTATTATTATTATTATTATTATTATTATTATTATTATTAGAGTCCTCTTCTGTTCAATATGTGCTTTAACACGTTTATTCAACATATTAAAGCTGACAAGTACCGTCAATTTGGTTTTTCTTTCAAACTATTAAATCCAATTCACTGGTTCCAGTTTGCTGATGATGCTGCTGTAATTACTGGTCAAGAGTCAGAAAACCAGCATCTTTTAAATCGTTTTTCCATCTGGTGCCAATGGTCGAATATGTTAATCCGGGTTGATAAATGTAGTACTTTTGGCATCAAGAAAGCCATTACAAAGTCAGTACAATACTTGCCGAAACTCCTTATCAACCAAAATCTTATACCAGCAATCAACATTGGAGAATCATTTCAATACTTAGGACGCTACTTTGATTTTGACATGTCGAATCAAAATCATAAGACTGAGCTGACTACTCTCGTTGATGAACTAATGTCTGACATTGACTCAAAACCACTTCACCCAAAAAATAAACTTCTCCTGTATAGTCGCTACGTCTTATCCAAATTATCCTGGCATTTCACCGTTGCTACACTGTCCAAAACTTGGATTTCTGAAAATATTGATTCTGTAATCAACAAATACATCCGTAAATGGCTTGAAATACCAATATCAGGAACACTAAGTACTATATATCTAACACGTAACAAATTTGGTCAAAGTATCTATCCTCCATCAGTAAAATTTATTCAATGCCAAGCTGCTCTACGCAAAGCCTTAAAATATTCTCCAAATGAAGCAATTAACGAACTGTGGAAATCCACTAATAATCATACTAATATTCAATACGACGTCTATAACTCTACTAAAGAAGTTCTGAAAGATTTCCGTTCTGGGCATGAAGATAGACTTCAAAACCACTTGACTTGTCAGGGATCCTTTTTCTCTAACGTTACAAAGTTCTCCTTATCAAAGCTTAAGGTGTGGTCAACTGCTCAATCAAAACTGCCAAAAAACATTTATAACTTTACTATACGTTATGTGAACAATTCTACTCCGACACGCAAAAACCTTCACAGATGGGGAATATCTTCAAGTCCAGAATGCTCCTTTTGTCTGAGCCCAGAAACACTACTACACGTTGTTGCCGGTTGTCAATCGTATCTTGAACGCTTTACATGGAGGCACAATTCAATTCTTAACTTTCTTGCAAATACCTTACAAACTGTTAACGGTTCAAACCTCTTTGTCGATCTGCCTGCATTCAAAAGCCCATCTATCCTAACTGGTGACACGTATCGTCCAGATTTGCTATTGCATTGTTCAAACGGCCGTCTTTATGTTCTCGAACTTACTGTTGGTTTTGAATCAAACCTCCAAAACAACGTCAAACGGAAAGAAGATAAATATAGTGAACTAGTAAAACAGCAAAGTGAACATTTTAATGATGTAAAATTTATAAATCTCTCCATGAGCTGCCTAGGTGTTTTTGCGAATGAGTGTTCTACTTTTTTAGATATGCTAGATAAGGTTGGTCTTGATAACAAGCACCAAATGTACTGCGTAAGGAAAATGATGACTATTGCTATCAGAACTACGTATTACATTTTCTGCTGCCGAAATAAGGAATGGGGAAATCCCGAATTATTAGCTTTTTGAAATATTTGTATATAAATTTGCATGTTTTATTATATAGTCACTAGTTGTTATTATATATTATTAGTTGTGATTCAAGTAGCCAATTGTAAATTACCTTAATAAGCGAGATTTATAATTGTATATGTAGAAAAGAAAAAACATTTAATAAAGTTTCCATTATTATTATTATTATTATTATTATTATTATTATTATTATTATTATTATTATTATTATTATTATAAAACACTACAACCTGTCAACAACTCTAATCTCTTCGTTGATCTTCCTGGATATAAGAGCCCATCAATAATAACTGGTGAAATGTATCGCCCAGATGTGCTTCTTTCCATTTCCACTGATTGTCTCTATATCCTTGAACTCTCCGTCGGATATGAATCTAATCTCCAAACTAACGTTGATCGCAAAAGAGCAAGATACAGGGATGTAATTACACAGCAAAAGAAACATTTCAAAACTGTCAAATTTGTAAATTTATCAATCAGTTCCTTAGGTGTTTTCTCAAAAGAATGTCGTACCTTTTTGGAGATGTTAAACGATCTAGGTATTGATAAAAAACACCAAAATTTTTGTATCAAGAAAATGTCTATCGCCATCAGAACAACATACTATATATTTTGTTGTACAAACAAGGATTGGACAAACCCCGACTTAATGAACATTTGAAGATACATTTTAAATTCAAATTTTTCTATATAGTTGTAAACAATAAATAGGTTCAAGTAGTCAATTATAAATTACCTTAATTAGTGAGATTTATAATTGTATATATATATATATATATATATATATAAAGTATTTCAATAAAGTTTCCATTATTATTATTATTAATAATGTTCCATGGGCTCTTTAAGGAGCCCCTTGGTGCTTCATGTTCTGACGTTCGCTAATAACATGCACCTAATAAGGTGCTTCATGTTCTGACGTTTCATTAATAATCCGATTTTCCACCTCCCATATCGATCGTTAAGCGTAAAAGTAAAGTAATAGCTTGCTTAACGACTTAGAGTGCTGGAACAAAATATTAAAAAATGCTAATCACCATTACCATAACCACCATCATCATCACATCACCACCACCGCCACCACCATCCTGATCAAAATATGTCATCAGTGTTGAATCTATCGCCTCGGCTCGCAGACGTTCTCTTATTTGCCGTCAAGTAAGGTTGGACATTAGAGTCGTCTGCATTCACATGGTATAGTGTTTGTTGCTGCTTTATACAGTAACACAATCATTTACCTTCTTAGGAGGCGGTACAGCCACCTGGGCTGCGTTGGATGAAGTGAGAAAAACAATTTTACCCTCTGGAAAGAATGACGAAAAGAATGAGGAAGAGAGTGAGGAAGGTAGAACCCAGGCTCTTTTTCTTATCACGGATGGCAACTCAAACATTGGTGGTGAACCACGGGATGCTGCAGAAGTTCTTCGAAAAAAAGGCGTCGAAATTTACGTCGTGGGTGTTGGCAATGAAGTAAATCATCAGTCTCTGAAGGGTATTGCGCCGAAGAAGGGTACTGCGTCGAAGAAGTACATTAAGGAACATTTCTTCACAATAGAAAATTATAAGGAGCTAGAAAAAGTTGAAAAATGGATTGCAATTACTTCAGGTCGAGGTGAGGATGAATGAAACATAATATGGATACAGTAACTATTGTTTACTATTATTATAAATTTACAAGTTTCTATCACGAATCCTTGAATTTCGTTGGCTATCGCAGGAGTTATTATGTACTGATAGAAACCTCTGGCGATAAGCCAATGAAAAGCCTTCTTTTAACGAAATTAACCAATGACAAAATGCGTAGTATATCACGAGCAATGATCATTAGAGTTAGTGGGTAGATGACAGAAGAAATTGAACATTTAGGCGAAGCAATAGTTCTACAGAAAACAAAAACGGCTACAAAAATAGTTAGAATGGAACTTATTAATGGTAAGATCGTTAAATTGTTGGGTTTTTCTGTTCCTTTAAAACGAAGTAACTGGAAACGAAACACATTTAAAAATTACGCTTGCTATTGACAAGATTTCGTGATGTAAATTGTAAACCTATACAAGCTAAAAGGAATGTTTCTTTCAACTTTTTGTCACTTTTAAATACCAAATGAATGGAAATATACTGTTTACATATTGTACATGGAAACCCATGCTAAATTATGCAAGAAAACTTTACTTTTCCATCAGTTACCGTACGGGATCAAAGAAATGTCCGAAATGACTGTTGAACGTTTGTTGCAGTTAAAAATGTATTATTTCAAAGAATACGAAATTTCAAAGAATTTATTTAATTTTTGTTGGTAAATTTATACTAAAACAATTAGACAACTCGCCATCGTTTTCTATGAGCGATAACTCGGCTTCGCCTCGTTGACTATTCACTCATAGAAAACTCGGGCTCGTTGTCTAATTGTTAAATATATCTCGAAGAAAGGAGGGAGGGAGGGAGTGAGTGAGGAAGGGAACGAACGAAGGAGTGTGATGACTTTAATTTTGTTTGCATTGAATAAAGTTCCTAGAGTGAGTGAGAAGGAGAGAGGGACGGACGGATGTAAGGAGAGAGGGAGGAAGTGAATGAGCGACGAACGAACCGGAACGGAACGAACGAGAACGAAACGAACGAGAACGAAACGAACCGAAACGAGACGAAACGAACCGAAACGAACGAACCGGAACGAACGAACGAACGAAACGACCGAACCGAACGACCGAACCGACCGAACCACCGAACGACCGAACGAACGGAACGAAACGAACCGAACCGAAACGGAACCGAAACGGAACGGGACGGGACGAACGAAACGAACGAACGAACGAACGAACGAACGAACGAACGAACGAACGAACGAACAAACGAACGAACGAACGAACGAAAATAAAGGCAACTGCATTCTTCCATAGAAACGATGAAAACGAATTTTTTTTCTCATTTCTTGTATGGAAACCCCAAACAACATTTATTTTTAAATTCGGAACGATTGTTTAATAATCTCTTTTCGTAATCAACAGATTACTCGCAATGTGGACGTGCGTATTTTAATAACGCAGTAGTACTGGACAACAGAGCTCGTATAGTTGGAGGATCAAACACGAAAGAAAACCTCTGGCCTTGGGCAGTAAGAATATATGTAAAAGGTGAGTTTAAACAGAAACTAATGAGTTTCAACAGAAACTAATGAATACAGTAAAAACCCGCGTATAAGAACCTGTGAATTAAGAACCTTAAGGCTAAAATTTGCCTTTTAGATCCCCATTTTATAAGAACCTTTTTAGCCTAAAATTTGTAACAGGTTCTTATTTGAAAAACCTCAGTTGAAATAACTGAAAATAAAAACAAGAAATTTTGCACATTTTGTATTTTTGGTAATGACATTATGTTAAATTATTTTTAAAAGATTTCCCAGTGACACTGCAACACAGTTCAAATTTTATTATTTTCCTGCAAGCAATTGGCAGTCAAAGGTTGCAACATTATTGTAATTTCTACAGAGTTACTTTAATACATGCAATATATATATAGGGGCCACACCCATTTTGAGCTTGTTGTTAAACCAACAGCAAGTAGCCTTTCCTTGAAAAAAATAAGAACCTATTTAAGAACCTAATAGCCTAAAATGCCAGTAAATACCACTTATATAAGAACCTCGAGAAATAGTGGTTCTTTATACGCGGGTTTTTACTGTAGGCCATTTGCACGATGACGTGGATGGCGTTGGGTGACTACAACTACCAGAATGCTTTGCCAGTATTCTAGAGTATCGGCTAAATAGGATGACTCAAAAGGACTTGATTTTGCCCCGTTGGGCCGCCATTTTGGAGATCAAAAGTGGTCACACTATCGAACTAGTGATCCTGTTGCGAGACCGTAATCTATTATATAGAAGCTTTGAATAAAAATAAAATATCAAGATATTCATGTTACTGGCATGAATATCTTGCTATTTTATTTTTATTCAAAGCTTCCCGAGGTTTGGTTGTAACTGATGCTGATATTCTGCCTAAAGAAGCTGACAAAGTGAACTTAACCATGAACCTTCGCACAACGAACAATTCACTCATTATACATACAACATACCTAAAACTAGAATGCTATGTTTTCAGAACAGTTATGTAGTGGGAGTGTCGCGTATCTGGAATACCCTCGCAAACGAACTTCGCGAACCGGATATTTCTCTGCGAAAGTTTAAATCACTCCTCTTCGATTACTACTTCTCAGCTACCACATCAATTTTTGATGTAGAAAATCAACGGTCGTGGAAAAATCGATATGTCCGAAATGCCAGCAAGCAAGGCAGTTAACAGTTTCAATGAAATGTTGTTTTTAGTGGTATACAGTTGTGGGTGAGAGGGCGAATTTGTACTGTAACTTATTAGTTTACTTATTATTTTAATAGGTCACTAACGTAATTGGCTCACGCTGTGTTAGTGCTCCTGAACTGTTAGTTAAATATGTATATTTTGTGTATTATTATCAGCTAAAGTAATTTAATAAAATAAATAAATATATCTATGATCTTAAAGCCTCTAATATGTAACAAAGATGCGTAGATGTGCTTTTGCCATCAACATGCATGTAATCTAGTTTTTCGCCCTTTCTATGTGTGACGTTTCGACAAAAACCCACCAGGTTTTTTCCAACTCGGCTTTTACGATATGTAAATTATCTCTAACGCGAAACTTGTATTCTATTTTTCTCTCAAGATAAAAAAAAATGTGGAGGAACGTTAATAAATCAAGAATTTGTTTTGACAGCAGCTCATTGTTTTAAAGACGAAGAACCACAACAGTAAGTAGACATTCCGAAACTTGTTTGATGACTGATGAGGTCGTGTTGCAATGGTCCGTATATAACTTCTCTCGTGCAATATGTACTCAACATGCTACACTGTGCAATGGTTCATTGCATGCAACTTGTCTCACAATGATTTTGACTATTACGTGGCATGTTACACTGTGTTCATGCAACTTGTCTCACACTGATTTTTACCATTACACAACATGTTACACTGTGCAATGGTTCATGCAACTTGTCTCACGATGATTTTGACCATTACACGGCATGTTACATGGCATATGTTACACGTATTCTTATCAATATTTATTACTGTATTATATATCCATTCTTAACATATGGAGTGATAATATGAAATGGGGAATACCTATGACTCTAATGTCAGACCTTTAGTAACTCTTCAAAAACTGGCTATACGCATAATTACGTTTTCTAATTACCAAGCACATACAAGCCCCCTTTTCTCTAAATTAAAAATTCCGAAATTTCCTGATATTTGTATTCCATGCAGCACTATTTATGCATCATTATAGCCACGGTAAACTCCCAGATATTTTTTATGATATGTTTACGTTGGTGAATCGGAAGCACCTTCCAAAAATTCGAACAAATTATGGCAAATTTAGTATTAGATTTCAAGGCCCCAAAATTTGGAATTCTATTGATGAATCTACCAAGACTCTTAACAAATATTCTTTCAAACGAAAACTCAATAACCACTTCATCAATCTCTATGATAATACCTAGTAATTAACTGCATGACCTCATTTTGTCTCATGGCTTGTATTTTGTGCTTGTGTTGTATTTGTTTCGTATTTTGGCTTCACTGACTTTCAAATATTATGGCGTATAGCTTCATTGTCACCTGTTTAGGCTAGCCCTTAAGTAATAGATAAAGCATGAGCGGCCGATCTGTATGGGGATTTACAAGGCGAGCCGCAGGCGAACCGAAGTAAATCCCCATACCGAGATCGGCCGCGAATGCTTTATCGTACTTGTGAAATGAAACAATAATCTTAACTTTTGATACAGATCACTTTGTCCAAACGATGATCTTTATTGGGATTTACAGACGTATACATGTGACTTGAATGCTATGTTTTGATTGCTTCTTAACCTCATTAAGTATTCATGAATTTCACAATGGTTATTACAGGTGACATGTACTTGTCAATTATTTTATTTTATTTTTTTCTAATATTTCTGTGTAAAAAATCATAGTTGAAGTACAATAAAGCTGTTCTGTTCTGTTACACTGTGCAATGGTTCATGCAACTGGTTCATGCAACTTGTCTCAATGAATTTTGACCATTCAACACATTTCAAAATAACGCAAACAGACGCGTCTATTATGCACCAGTCAATATAAACCCCACACCCCCCTGGCCAGGACATAGCGGGGCATTTGACATGCACACAGGTCAAATATCGTCGAATGCCCCGCATCCCAGGGCAGTTTCTTTATTCTAATAGCATAAAAAGCCCCGGTCAAATGCCCCCACCCTTTAAAACACAACACAACATTTTAATGAAAACTGTTTTAGCTTTTCATGAAAGGGCTCTGGGGACGAGAATGGAGGTTATACGTCCATGTCCTATTTACACGAATTGCCATCCTTAGGTTAGGTTGTGTGTTGGGGTAAGGCTTTCATGAAGTACTTGGGTTATGTAGGACATGGAATTATTACCCCCAGAGCCTTTTCAGCGCGCCAGCACGGGAGAGGCTCTGGGGACGAGAATGATCCGAGACGAGAAAGGACACTCACTCACTCACTCAGTTGAAACTGGTCAGGCATAGATATAGTCACATGCCTCAGTTTCGCAAAGCTTATTGGTCAATATCGCCAACGGCCGCGCGGAGGACTAATAACGCGACGCAAAAAAATAAAAATAAAAATAATCGCGAAACCTAGACTCGTCCATTCTCGTCCCCAGAGCCTCTCCCGTGCTGGCGCGCTGGAAAGGCTCTGGGGGAATCCATATATCATCGCGATCTGATTGGTTGTTCAAATTCAAAGGCCTATATAACGATGGAGCTAGTCAATGTTTATAAATAAACAGTATTTGAGACATGAAAACAGACAACGAAAGCACAATTCTAATCATAGTTCTAATCCGAACAATTTAAACGAACATTTTTCAAAGCAATCAACCCGTTTCCCATTATATAATTAAATCAAACACGTACAGAAGACAGACAGCAATTTGAAATCGATAGGCGATATTAGACAGCAGTCACAGCACACTGCTGGCTGTTCGTGCATGGTACATATTAATAAGAATCTCATTGAAATATACACGTCAAATATAAACGAACGGTGCAACATATTAAAGAGAACTACCTTCACTAAAAGAAGCCGTAAATACGAAGAAATTCCGACGCGGCTCTAGTATTGCCAAGCTCTGAAGCGAACTCGTAAATTTTAATGCCTTTTGCCCCGCCGAATAAACGCGGCGATGAGCTACACTCAGCAGGGACCTTCTTCGAACGGAATATACCACAATCAGAATTGTTCCAAAGTCAAACGAGTCAATACGAGACAGCCAAACCGCCAGAATCGAAAACGAAAGGAAAATTATATTGCAAACAACTGCCGATGATCTCGTGTCCAACTCCCAAACCGCGAATTTAAACGCATGCGCTTTAGAAAGAACACCAAAGAATCTTGGTGTTCCGGTTTGGATTCCCCCAGAGCCTTTCCAGCGCGCCAGCACGGGAGAGGCTCTGGGGACGAGAATGAGACTCGTCTACCTACGGTAGCCCGAGTAATAAGACGGTTGCAGATTCGAACCCTGTTTGTAGTCCAGGCCTGTTTCAAACGTCGCTCTTCTCATGCGCCGAACCTAATGAGCTAAATCCTTTGTTTGTGCTGATTTGCATTAAAGTCAACAATAAAGACAGAATATGGCAGATTGCCTGCCGAGACTGAGAGGGTGTTTTAAAATGCCTTGATATGTCTAATGGGGCTATACAGCACAAGGTGTATGATAGGTGTTCTTCCCCAAGATGTGCATATAGAAAAAACTACCTTAGAAGAGCACAGTAAGCCAATATTTTTTGCTACGAAGGTCCCTTTTCGTGAACGGCCCCGGACGGAAAAATCCTTAAAAGAGGCCCTGTGACAAACGTCTACCAAACGACCACCAATCTTTATGTTAACGCCACTAGAAACATTTTTGTCGTTGCAGAGTAAGAGTGGCTTTCGGCGACAAGTTTCGAACAAGGAAAACCAGTGTCAAAATCTATAAACACCCGAAATACGACGCTCGTAGGCTTTTAAACGACATTGCACTTGTCAAGATCAAGAAATTAGAACGATATAGCCGCGGTATCCAGGCCATATGTCTTCCTCGGGGGTTAAACACAACGCACATAATGAAGCCTGGGAATAGTTTGTTTGCCGTTGGTTGGGGGACAACGAAAAGGGTGAACAAAGGAGCGAAAGGTCAGAAGAAGGATTACTCGAATGAGCTCAAACAAGTCGAGATCCCGTTTATAAATGATACAAAGTGTGCTGATAATGTTGATAACAAGAAGGCGGAAAGAGTAGTAGACAATTGGGAGGACTGGTACTTCAGCAGTGATACGCAGTTTTGTGCTGCGGATATATCTGGTCAAAATGACACGTGCCAAGGGGATAGCGGTGGTCCAGCCATGGTCTTAGTCAAAGAGCCAGTGACTAACAAGCCGAGGTGGTACCAAGTTGGAATAGTGAGTTGGGGACATGGTTGTGCTCAGCCTGGTGAATATGGTTACTATTCCAAGCTTCCAGCATTTCTGGACTGGGTTGATAAGAAGATCAAACTTTAAACCAATAACCCGATTAGCGTTATTTTCTGCAGTTTTTTCTCGTCTGGATACTAAAATTTACTTTCATAATGTTCATCGTCATTTATTTCATTTCTTTTCGTCGGTTTGCGCGGCAATAAAAGTTTCGTAAAAAATTTCTTTTTAGGGTCAATTCCGTGATTTTACCGGAAGAAACCCGTGCCATTATATAGAGACTATTTTATATTGAACGGTCATTTTTCGCTCCAAATGTAATGTTAAGCTGCTGTTACACGGTGCGATTTTTCTTGCAACTTTCAAAAAATTTACCAATTGAAAAAAATCGCAATTTCCTAGGGGAGTTACACCATGGATTGTAAAAGGACTGGATAGGAAACTAATACTCATGTGGGGCGTTTTGAGCCTTTTGATTGGTTAAATCGCATTCACTCAGTTTGCAAAATGGTTGAAACCTAGTTGAAAATTGTGATGTCATTATTTTACTGAGCTTTTTAAGTGAAATTTTCTTCAAATTCTTTCTATTCTCACATTCAGATGACTATATGTTGACGTTTCAAATGATTTTATTGCCTTACAAACCTGCCTAAGCCACAATCGAGTGTTCGAGGTAAACGTTGTTGATCTTTGTTTTGATGTTTTCTGTGTTGTTTCAAAGAAACTGGCGTCGCAAAATAGTACTTTGTTTTGCTTGGAATTTGCGGTGCATTTTTAACCTAGTAAACCTTGATATTTTCTTTTAAAATGAGTAATAATAGATGTGCATTTTATCGTATTGTAGCTTTGTTGTATTTACAGGCAGTTCAATTATCATTTTATGCTGTTGAATATAGTAGGAGATTTTTAAACTTGTCAATTTCAACCAGGTTGTTATGCTCACGCCATCAAGTTTCCTATCCAGTCTTTTTACTATCCATGGTTACACGCAGTTACTTGCGAACTTTGTTGTAAGTTGCAGCGAAAAGTAGAACCCAAAAATAATAAAATCGCAAGTTGCTACGGGGCGTTACACAGTACGATTTTTCTTGCAACCTACATGCAACATTCAAGCTATTTGTTGCAAGTTGCAAGAAAAATCGCATCGCGTAACAGCAGCGAAGTTAACTTCGCAACGTTTTAACATTTGGAACTGGAATTTTCCTGGGTTACTAACAAGGCGCGTGGGCGATTTTGGATAAGTTAACTTTAATTTTATCGCGTTTTGAATCGTTGACATCGTTGAAGCGTTTTTATCGTCGTATATCCCTGAAACGTATTGTAATCACGGGTAGTAATTGTCTGAGGGCGAGATCGGACATAAAACCTGGAAAATTTGTGTCTGATTTTTCAGTGAAATGAGGTAGCCAGTAAATGTTTTAAGAAATAATGTAAACAGCTGAAATTATGATTCTATTAAACGTAACGTGTGTAGTCTGTCTTTCCTGAGTGGAAGTTGGAATTAAAAGTAGAGATATTTCAGACTTTGTTGTTCTAAACGTGCTGTTGAATGAATAGTGAATGTTTAACTATGTTAAATTCTGTATTATCGATTGATTAAAACAAGTAGAGTGATGACTTTAATTTTGTTTGCATTGAATAAAGTTCCAATAGTGCTGGAGTGAGTGGGAAGGAGAGAGGGACGGACGGACGTAAGGAGAGAGGGAGGAAGTGAATGAGCGACGGACGGACGGACGGACGGACGGACGGACGGACGGACGGACGGATGAACGAACTAACAAACGAACGAACGAACGAACGAACGAAGGAAGCAAGCAAGCAACCAACAACTAACTATAACTAACTAATGATTTAATATTTCTAATGCGCAAATTAACATGTGGATATGATCAAATGCGCATTACAATGTTATGGGTGGCTTATCAGGCAATTTAGAAATTTTCACCGTGGCCGTGTTGAGGCATATCAAAGGCGCTTTATGCTGCCGCCAACAACACAGTTCAGACCACGGATCTCAACTAAGACCCAGGTGTTGATTTTACGGAGGGAGGAAAACCGGAGAACCCGGCGAAAAACCCTCGAAGAACCCTCGAAGCACAGGAGAGATCAACTAAACTCTACTCACATGGTCCAAGCTCGAGAACGAGGTTATTCCCAGACGGTCACCCATCCAAGTACTAACCCCGTCCGGCCGGGCTTAACTATTGGTGAGAGGCAGCGCGCTAACAGCACACGCCACCTGTGCTCCCTATATAACTATAACTATAACTAACTATAACTAACTATAACTAACTATAACTAACTATAACTAGCTATAACTAACTATAACTAACTATAACTAACTATAACTAACTATAACTAACTATAACTAACTATAACTAACTATAACTAACTATAACTAACTATAACTAACTATAACTAGCTATAACTAACTATAACTAACTATAACTAACTATAACTAACTATAACTAACTATAACTAGCTATAACTAACTATAACTAACTATAACTAACTATAACTAACTATAACTAACTATAACTAACTAACTATAACTAACTATAACTAACTATAACTACCTATAACTAACTATAACTAACTATAACTATAACTAGCTATAACTAACTATAACTAACTAAGTAATAGACACTTCCCGAATACGCTTCAATGCTTATGGAACAATGGCTCCAAGTCGAGGTTGGCAATGAGATCGTAATGCATTTACTGTCATCTTTCATATCAAACCTCGATTTCAAACCGTTGTTCGTGCTTACTGAAGCAAATTCGGGAAGTGTCTATAAGACTCAAAATAGTAAAATGTTGTTTGTTTTTTGCCAGAGGTTTTTTGTCGGTGGGGTTTTTGTCTGCGGAGAAATTTTTGTCGGCGTGCTTTTTGTCGGTGAGGTTTTTGTCGGAGGGCTTTTTGTCGGAGGGGTTTTCGCCCGAGTTTTTTTGTCGGAGGGCTTTTTGTCGGAGAGGTTTTCGTCCAATGTTTTTTGTCGGAGGGTTTTTTGTCGGCGGGTTTTTTGTCGGCGGATGTTTTCTTATCTAAAAGTTTACAATAAAAACGTAAATTTCTAACGTGAAAAACACACCTGCCATGCATGTATTCTTGCATTCAGAACCCATTCCATCCGCTAGGATGATACCCGCCGGCAATCATAGATTTACAACGTTTCTCGCTGACGTTATAATAAAAGACGTTGAATGATGCTCGACAGAGACTCACTGGCACAATGCTGCAGATGTCACCTAAAGCGAAAAAGAGTCTTCGTCAAAATCCCCACTCAGAAACCATTTTTATTATATGGCTGTGTGTCGCGTAAGCGGTCACAATTTTAAGGCCCAGGGTCATGTATTAAATTACCGCTTAATTAATAGTTTTGCGCGAGACAAAAATTATATTTGTGTGCAAAGGAAAGGAATAATATTCTTAAGCGTTAAAAGAGCAAGTCATTAGTGCGTTTTCTTACGGACTATTTAGTCCAAGTTTTGACGTGTGTAACATTCACGATAATGTTAATCATGTGAACTTGAATTTGTCCGCGAAGTTTTTCAAATTTGCGCCATGGTGACACTGTGCCTTTAACGCGACTTTCCTGCAGTTTGATTGGTTCCTGAGCGGTCTTTACAAACCGGTAAAGATCGGTCATTAAAAACAAAATCAGAACATTAAGCAAGTCAAGCACAAATAGTGATCAAATATCATGAAAATGAATTCACCGCTAAAAAATTTAAATGCGACAGACGACAGTGTTTACAGTGAATGAAAGTATTTTTGTTGCTTACAGTTTTTGTTGAAAGTCAGTTACTTCGGTGTTTGGTGCTTGTGTTCCCGACTTTCAAATAAAACTTAAAAACATTGGCCGCATAATAAAAACCTTATTAACCTCGCTTGGTCGGTCTTTACGGCAAAATTATCCTGCCCTTGGTCTTTTCGCACAAACCTCGCTCATTCGTCGCTCCGGTCTTACTACACGATCGGAAATCGCATAGAAAATCGGCCACTTTCATGGGGCAGTTCGCAGTCCACGTGCGTGCTGGTTCAAGTGAATTGTCGGCCGTGTGTTGATGACGTTTACACGCAAGATATTCGTTCTACGCATGCGTAGCTAATACGAGTCAGCCCGTATTTCGCGAGTCTCAACAGCCGCCATTTTCGATGGTGATTACTGCCCCGGACTGCCCAAGGATATAAAATGACTGCCCAAGACCTAACTCGTTCCTTTATCCAGTAATTAATTATTTTTTTATAAATAATGTTGTTAACCATATCTTTATAAAGGGAAACAAGATGGTAAGGCTGTCGACAGACTATGTAAAAAATGCATTCACCAAAACGGCTTTGTCTAATTAGACACCATTAATCAAGTGCTTTGTCTTAGGGGGTGTTACTCCGGCTAACGCCAGGCGATTTTACGCGTTAAGGGAAAGTGTTTCATCACATTACACTCTTATGAAGGGCTCCGCACGCGAAACATCAGTATTTCGAAACTCATGGCAGTTTCGAGCTTTTTCATTTTGCTAAAGATTGCTGTTAATATTGTCGTTTATTTTCATATATACGGCAAATCACATTAAACGACAGCTTTCAATCTTAACATACAAATTATCCTAACTTCTAACGGCTGACTGCTGATTTTGGACTGCAATTTGCGGTTTGCCGTAAATGTGGATCTATTCTTTATCATATAATTGTATACCGTCTCTAATATAAATGTATACCGTCTCAGGCAGTTGCTTCCCTGTACTGAAAGACCGCGGGCATGATAATTTTGCCGTAAAGACCCCGCTCGGTCAATAGTAAAGGCTTATTAGCCGAGTTCGAGGTCTGTACGGGAAAGTATTTGCCTGAGGTTTTCGTAGAGACCGAGCGACGATGACAGCAAAGAAATACCAAGTGTGAAATTACCTGGAATACATCTACCACTCTTGATTTTTCGGATATCATTCGTTATTGTAACTTGTTCCGTCTGAACCGCAAACAGTGTCTAAGTTGGATGGACAATCCATATTATCGCGACACACGCACACTGGAGAATGACCATTAAGTTTACATCTCTGACATCTACCACACTTAAACTTCGCACAACGATCTGTTAAAAAACGTAAAGATCAGTACATCTTTGGAAATTATGTTCATCTGTTTGTTTATGTGTTTGTGAGTTCTGTGGTTGTTTGTGCTGGTTATTTTAGGTTACTGCCCTTGGCGTACCATATATATGGTGGCGATGTGGTTGCGCTCTGGTTGTGCTTTGGTTGCACTTTGGTTGCGCTTTGGTTGCGCTTTGGTTGCGATTTGGTTGCGCTCTGGTTGCGCTTTGGTTGCACTTTGGTTGCGCTTTGGTTGCGCTTTGGTTGCGCTTTGGTTGCGATTTGGTTGCGATTTGGTTGCGCTTTGGTTGCGATTTGGGTGCGATTTGGTTGCGCTTTGGTTGCGATTTGGTTGCGATTTGGGTGCGATTTGATTTAACAATCAAACTTGGAAAATTGAATATTAAATATTTCGAATAATTATTATGGGTCAGTGAACTCGGGTGGAGAATAATAATAAGGTATAATACTTTTAAAGCTTTGTGATAACAATTTTTCGTTGAAATGATACCATTACCATTACGATTACCATTACCATTACGATTACGATTACTATTACTATTATTATTAATAATAATACGCGCCAAGCTATCGCAACACAAGCATTGCTGCTTTATTCCGAAGACAGGAACAAGCAAAGAAGAGAGAATATGGCGACAGGATTATAGAAGTCGAGCATGCCTCCTTTACACCTTTGTTTTTTGCAACAACAGGAGGACTCAGTAAAGAAACAACGATAGCCTACAAACGGTTAGCCGAACTATTGGCCATGAAACGAAAAACTGAATAGTGAATACAGCACTACTCTAGCCTGGATGCGATGCTCCCTCTCATTTGCTCTACTTAGGTCCGCTATTTCATGTATCAGAGGCTCGAGAGCATCATCGCATCGAAGTCCGAATACGAACACGAACATTGAACTTAGTATTGCAGAAAGTCGATTATCTTATACGTAAATTTTTAATTAATTAATTTTTTTTCTATTTATTTTTAAAATGTAATAGTGTAACTATAATTTATATATATATATAACAGTTAGTCTACAGAACTTTAAAATTGGGTAAAATTGTAAATAGTATGCTGTAAAGAAGATTGTTTTAATAAAATATTGTTGTTATTACTATTATTATTATGCAAGATGGGGTGTATCACCAACTTCAGATTGTTCTCTTTGTCTGGCTCCGGAAACTCTTCTTCACGTAGTGGCAGGTTGCCAGTCGTACCTGGAACGATTTACATGGAGACACGACTCTATCTTGAACTTTCTCGCAACGACCCTACAGACCGTAACTGGTTCAAGTCTTTATGTTGATCTTCCAGGTTATAAAAGTCCATCCATAATAACTGGTGACACATACCGTCCAGACTTGCTCCTATCAACTCCAAGTGGATGCCTCTACATTGTTGAACTGACTGCTGGCTTTGAGTCAAATCTTCAAAACAACGTCGATCGTAAAAAATCCAAATATTCAGAATTGATAAGGGAACAAAGTCAAAGTGAACAATTCAGATCAGTTAAATTTGTAAACCTATCGATTAGTTGCCTTGGTGTCTTTGCAGCAGAATGTTCTACATTCATAGAAATGCTGAATGATCTTAGTCTTGACAAGATTGTATTAATAGAATGACGACGATCGCAATCAGAACCACCTATTACATATTCTGTTGCCGAAACAAGGAATGGACAAATCCTGAACTGCTAACTTTTTTAAATTATTGTACTGTATATTTGTTTTATGTTGTTATATATAGTTATTAGTTATATATTGTTAATATTGATTCAAGTAGCCGATTGTAAATTACCTTAAATAAGCGAGATTTACAATTGTATATTATCTAAAAAGACATTTAATAAAGTTTCCATTATTATTACTATTACTATTATTATTATTATTCATTCATTATATGGACATTTTATGAAGGTCTTTTTCTTAACCAAATTGAATTAAAATGTTTTGTTATGTTATATGTTGGAAAAATTTTGTTGTTTGTCGAGAAAATTGTGCTCTTGGTCACCCCTAAAATCTCAGAATCTAGCGATTCAACGATATGTCACAGACGATGTTTAGAGAAGTTTAAAGTAAAAAATCTAAAGAAAGAACAACGCAAATGTATAAAAAAAGTCCTGTTTAATGAGGATGTGCTAGCTGTATTCCGTACTGGTTATGGCAAGAGTTTAATATACCAACTTCTCCCAAGTGTCTACGAAGAAACGTATAAGCAAGCTCATGAGGAATTACTCTTAAACAATCCTCGATTGTAGTCGTGAGTGCGTTTGAATATCTAAGGTAATACCATGATCGCCTCGGATTCTTTTGTTCTCCAAGGGAATGTAAACCTCGAAATTCCCTCATTGCTCATGCAAGAGGGAAATTTATCCTTTGTCTTCTAATTTTCCCGTGCATGTTGATGAGGGAAAATTAGAAGACAAAGAAATCCTTTGTCTTCTTCTAAATTTCCCGCTTGCATATATTTTCCCTCATCAACATGCACGGGGCAATTAGATGCAACTTCTCTGATCAACCGTGTAAATTTCCTGTCGGTAAGATTCTCAAAGTTTTCCTCGGCGATCATAATATTACAAACTAATAACATGACTTTTCGGGAAATTAGCGATTAAATTTCCCCTTTGCCTCGGGAAGATTTGTAAACCTTTCACAAACCTTCCCTCGGCGGCGGGGAAATTTAATCGCTAATTTCCCTCAAGTCATGTTATTACTTATAAAAACAGCAAATTCCAAACTTGGAACGCCTGGATTGTGCGATTAAAGCTGCGTCGATTCAGAAAATTCATTTGGGAGCGGAAAGCAGCCAGGTAAAGAATTGTATCAGGCTATATTTTTCTCGCCTGCCCTCGCCCGCACTCGCTCCTTTTAACGGAAGACGAGAATAAAGCCCGACACTCAAGATAGGGACGTCGCAACCCCGGTCACCTTCCGCTGGTGGGACCCGCGGCCAGAAAATAGATAGAATTACCTTGACAGACAGGGGCTTTTGCAGACCATTCTCCATTTAAAAGACAGGTAAGCTTTGCCTCCCCCATCAGATCACGTTTTGGTATACATTTGAAGGTCACTACACCACCGATGGTAAAGTCGTTACCCATTCTTCTACCATGCTTTGGTGGTAGTGCATCCAACTCATCACACATGTATTCTAAAAATTGTTTAAAATCAATCCATCAAGTGACGTGACGTGACGTGAGGTGAAGTGAGGTAAAGTGAGGTGAGGTGAAGTGAGGGTAAGGTGAGGTAAAGTGAGGTGAAGTGAGGTAAAGTGAGGTGAAGTGAGGTGAGGTGAAGTGAGGGGAAGTGAAGTCAGGTGAAGTGAAGTAAAGTGAAGTGAGGTGAAGTGAGGGGAAGTGAAGTGAGGGGAACTGAAGTGAGGGGAAGTGAAGTGAGGTAAAGTGAAGTGAAGTGAGGTAAATTGAGGTGAAGTGAGGTAAAGTGAGGTGAAGTGAGGGGAAGTGAGGGGAAGTGAAGTAAAGTGACGTGAGGTTAGGTGAGGTGAAGTGAAGTGAGGTGATGTGAGGTGAAGTGAGGTGAGGTGAAGTGAGGTAAAGTGAAGTGAAGTGAAGTGAGGTGAAGTGAGGAGAAGTGAGGAGAAGTGAGGAGAAGTGAGGAGAAGTGAGGTGAAGTGAGGTGAAGTGAAGTGAGGTGAAGTGAAGTGAGGTGAAGTGAAGTGAGGTGAAGTGAGGTGAAGTGAGGTGAAGTGAGGTGAAGTGAGGTGAAGTGAGGTGAAGTGAGGTGAAGTGAGGTGAAGTGAGGTGAAGTGAGGTGAAGTGAGGTGAAGTGAGGTAAAGTGAAGTGAAGTGAGGTAAAGTGAGGTAAAGTGAGGTGAAGTGAGGTAAAGTGAGGGGAAGTGAAGTAAAGTGAGGGTAAGGTGAGGTGAAGTGAGGCGAAGTGAGGTGAAGTGAAGTGAGGTGAAGTGAGGTGAAGTGAGGTGAAGTGAGGTGAAGTGAAGTGAGGTGAAGTGAGGTGAAGTGAAGTGAGGTGAAGTGAAGTGAGGTGAAGTGAGGTGAAGTGAAGTGAGGTGAAGTGAAGTGAGGTGAAGTGAGGTGAAGTGAGGTGAAGTGAGGTGAAGTGAGGTGAAGTGAAGTGAGGTAAAGTGAGGTGAGGTTAGGTGAGGTGAGGTGAAGTGAGGTGAAGTGAGGTGAAGTGAGGTGAAGTGAGGTAAAGTGAGGTGAAGGGAGGTAAAGTGAGGTAAAGTGAGGTAAAGTGAGGTGAAGTGAGGTGAAGTGAGGGGAAGTGAAGTAAAGTGAGGGTACGGTGAGGTGAAGTGAGGTAAAGCGAGGTGAGGTGAGGTGAAGTGAGGTGAGGTGAAGTGAGGGGAAGTGAAGTCAGGTGAAGTGAAGTGAAGTGAAGTGAGGTGAAGTGAGGGGAAGTGAAGTGAGGTAAAGTGAGGTGAAGTGAAGTGAGGTAAAGTGAGGTTAGGTGAGGTAAAGTGAGGTGAAGTGAAGTAAAGTGACGTGAGGTTAGGTGAGGTGAAGTGAGGTGATGTGATGTGAGGTGAAGTGAGGTGAGGTGAAGTGAGGTAAAGTGAAGTGAAGTGAGGAGAAGTGAAGTGAGGAGAAGTGAGGAGAAGTGAGGTGAAGTGAGGTGAAGTGAGGGTACGGTGAAGTGAAGTGAAGTGAGGTAAAGTGAGGTAAAGTGAAGTGAAGTGAGGTGAGGTGAAGTGAAGTGAGGTAAACTGAGGTAAAGTGAGGTAAAGTGAGGTGAGGTGAGGTGAGGTGAAGTGAGGTAAAGTGAGGTGAAGTGAGGGTAAGGTGAGGTGAAATGAGGTAAGGTGAGGTGAAATGAGGTAAAGTGAGGTAAAGTGAGATGAAGTGAAGTGAAGTGAAGTCAGGTAAAGTGAGGTGGAGGGAGGTGAGGTGAAGTGAGGTAAAGTGAAGTGAAGTGAGGAGAAGTGAAGTGAGGAGAAATGAAGTGAGGTAAAGTGAGGTGAGGTAAAGTGAGGTAAAGTGAAGTGAAGTGAGGTGAGGTGAAGTGAAGTGAGGTAAAGTGAGGTGAAGTGAGGTAAAGTGAGGTAAAGTGAAGTGAAGTGAGGAGAAGTGAAGTGAGGTAAAGTGAGGTGAAGTGAAGTGAGGTGAGGTGAAGTGAAGTGAAGTGAGGTGAAGTGAGGTGAAGTGAAGTGAGGTGAAGTGAAGTGAGGTGAAGTGAAGTGAGGTGAAGTGAAGTGAGGTGAAGTGAAGTGAGGTGAAGTGAAGTGAGGTGAAGTGAAGTGAGGTGAACTGAGGTGAAGTGAGGTGAAGTGAG
This sequence comes from Paragorgia papillata, assembly GCA_035771165.1. Taxonomy (NCBI): domain Eukaryota; kingdom Metazoa; phylum Cnidaria; class Anthozoa; order Scleralcyonacea; family Coralliidae; genus Paragorgia; species Paragorgia papillata. Next base: position 112,154 of record JAWNZC010000357.1, read on the forward strand.
GTGAAGTGAAGTGAGGTAAAGTGAGGTGAGGTTAGGTGAGGTGAGGTGAAGTGAGGTGAAGTGAGGTGAAGTGAGGTAAAGTGAGGTAAAGTGAGGTAAAGTGAGGTGAAGTGAGGTGAAGTGAGGGGAAGTGAAGTAAAGTGAGGGTACGGTGAGGTGAAGTGAGGTAAAGCGAGGTGAGGTGAGGTGAAGTGAGGTGAGGTGAAGTGAGGGGAAGTGAAGTCAGGTGAAGTGAAGTGAAGTGAAGTGAGGTGAAGTGAGGGGAAGTGAAGTGAGGTAAAGTGAGGTGAAGTGAAGTGAGGTAAAGTGAGGTTAGGTGAGGTAAAGTGAGGTGAAGTGAGGGGAAGTGAAGTAAAGTGACGTGAGGTTAGGTGAGGTGATGTGATGTGAGGTGAAGTGAGGTGAGGTGAAGTGAGGTAAAGTGAAGTGAAGTGAGGAGAAGTGAAGTGAGGAGAAGTGAGGAGAAGTGAGGAGAAGTGAGGTGAAGTGAGGTGAAGTGAGGTGAAGTGAGGGTACGGTGAAGTGAAGTGAAGTGAGGTAAAGTGACGTAAAGTGAAGTGAAGTGAGGTGAGGTGAAGTGAAGTGAGGTAAACTGAGGTAAAGTGAGGTAAAGTGAGGTGAGGTGAGGTGAGGTGAAGTGAGGTAAAGTGAGGTGAAGTGAGGGTAAGGTGAGGTGAAATGAGGTAAGGTGAGGTGAAATGAGGTAAAGTGAGGTAAAGTGAGATGAAGTGAAGTGAAGTGAAGTCAGGTAAAGTGAGGTGGAGGGAGGTGAGGTGAAGTGAGGTAAAGTGAAGTGAAGTGAGGAGAAGTGAAGTGAGGAGAAGTGAAGTGAGGTAAAGTGAGGTGAGGTAAAGTGAGGTAAAGTGAAGTGAAGTGAGGTGAGGTGAAGTGAAGTGAGGTAAAGTGAGGTGAAGTGAGGTAAAGTGAGGTAAAGTGAAGTGAAGTGAGGAGAAGTGAAGTGAGGTAAAGTGAGGTGAAGTGAAGTGAGGTGAAGTGAAGTGAGGTGAGGTGAAGTGAAGTGAAGTGAGGTGAAGTGAGGTGAAGTGAAGTGAAGTGAAGTGAGGTGAGGTGAAGTGAAGTGAAGTGAAGTAAAGTGAGGTGAAGTGAGGTAAAGTGAAGTGAAGTGAAGTGAGGAGAAGTGAAGTGAGGTAAAGTGAGGTGAAGTGAAGGGAAGTGAAGTAAAGTGAGGGTACGGTGAAGTGAAGTGAGGTAAAGTGAGGTAAAGTGAAGTGAAGTGAGGTGAGGTGAAGTGAAGTGAGGTAAACTGAGGTAAAGTGAGGTGAAGTGAGGTAAAGTGAGGTAAAGTGAAGTGAAGTGAGGAGAAGTGAAGTGAGGTAAAGTGAGGTGAAGTGAAGTGAGGTGAAGTGAAGTGAGGTGAGGTGAAGTGAAGTGAAGTGAGGTGAAGTGAAGTGAAGTGAGGTGAAGTGAGGTGAAGTGAAGTGAAGTGAAGTGAAGTGAAGTGAAGTGAGGTGAAGTGAAGTGAAGTGAAGTAAAGTGAGGTGAAGTGAGGTAAAGTGAGGTAAAGTGAAGTGAAGTGAAGTGAAGTGAAGTGAAGTGAAGTGAAGTGAAGTGAAGTGAGGTAAAGTGAGGTGAGGTGAAGTGAGGTAAAGTGAAGTGAGGTGAAATGAGGTAAAGTGAGGTAAAGTGAGGTGAAGTGAAGTGAAGTGAAGTGAAGTGAAGTGAAGTGAAGTGAAGTGAAATTAATTCAGGTGAATTGAAGCAAAATGAAGCGAAACAGAACAGAACAAAACAAAACAAAACAAAACAAAACCAAACCACGACAGATACAGTGATACCAAACAAAACGAGACGAAACGCAGTGCGGTCCAGTGTAGCGTAATACTTACTTTCGCAAATTGGTGGCACTCCTGACCAACTCCCGTTAGGAAGACATGTTCTTGCAGGTGAGCCAATGATTCGGTAGGTAAATTCACATGTGAAGATGACCTCCATCCCAGGAAGAAAAGACTTCAGATTGTCTTCCCTTGAAGCATATTTTGGTGTTCCAGGATCTTGGCAAGACACTTTGGAAACTAAGAGAAATACATAAAACCTTTTTCTCGCATACCGCATTTCTCTTATGTACTTCTCACTAAACAAAGATGTCCTTCCAATAAACATGCTCTATTATAAATCAGTGTCGATAAATAAGTCAATAAGTATAGGTTAGTGACCGAAACCGAGGTCACTACGCTGGTTATTAACCCCGAGGGCCGCAGGCCCGAGGGTAATAACCAGCGTAGTGACCGAGGTTAAGGTCACTAACCGACTTAGTTTATTCATGACACAGACAATCCTCGATTGTAGTCATGAGTCCGTTTGAATATCTCAGGTAATACCATGATCGCCTCGGATTCTTTTGTTCTCCGAGGGAATGCGTAAACCTCGTATTTCCCTCATTGCTCATGCATGCAAGAGGGAAATTTATCCGTCTTCTTCTAATTTTCCCGTGCATGTTGATGAGGGAAAATTAGAAGACAAAGAAATCCTTTGTCTTCTTCTAAATTTCCCGCTTGCATATATTTTCCATCATCAACAGGCACGGGAAAATTAGATGCAACTTCTCTGATCAACCGTGTAAATTTCCTGTCGGTAAGATTCTCAAAGTTTTCCTCGGCGTTCATAATATTACAAACTAATAACATGACTTTTCGGGAAATTAGCGATTAAATTTCCTCTATGCCTCGGGAAGATTTGTAAACGTTTTTCAAACTTCACAAACCTTCCCTCGGCGGCGGGGAAATTTAATCGTTAATTTCCCTCAAGTCATGTTATTACTTATAAAAACAGCAAATTCCAAACTTGGAACGCCTGGATTGTGCGATTAAAGCTGCGTCGATTCAGAAAATTCATTTGGGAGCGGAAAGCAGCCAGGTAAAGAATTGTATCAGGCTATATTTTTCTCGCCTGCCCTCGCCCGCACTCGCTCCTTTTAACGGAAGACGAGAATAAAGCCCGACACTCAAGATAGGGACGTCGCAACCCCGGTCACCTTCCGCTGGTGGGACCCGCGGCCAGAAAATAGATAGAATTACCTTGACAGACAGGGGCTTTTGCAGACCATTCTCCATTTAAAAGACAGGTAAGCTTTGCCTCCCCCATCAGATCACGTTTTGGTATACATTTGAAGGTCACTACACCACCGATGGTAAAGTCGTTACCCATTCTTCTACCATGCTTTGGTGGTAGTGCATCCAACTCATCACACATGTATTCTAAAAATTGTTTAAAATCAATCCATCAAGTGACGTGACGTGACGTGAGGTGAAGTGAGGTAAAGTGAGGTGAGGTGAAGTGAGGGTAAGGTGAGGTAAAGTGAGGTGAAGTGAGGTAAAGTGAGGTGAAGTGAGGTGAGGTGAAGTGAGGGGAAGTGAAGTCAGGTGAAGTGAAGTAAAGTGAAGTGAGGTGAAGTGAGGGGAAGTGAAGTGAGGGGAAGTGAAGTGAGGGGAACTGAAGTGAGGGGAAGTGAAGTGAGGTAAAGTGAAGTGAAGTGAGGTAAATTGAGGTGAAGTGAGGTAAAGTGAGGTGAAGTGAGGGGAAGTGAGGGGAAGTGAAGTAAAGTGACGTGAGGTTAGGTGAGGTGAAGTGAAGTGAGGTGATGTGAGGTGAAGTGAGGTGAGGTGAAGTGAGGTAAAGTGAAGTGAGGTGAAGTGAGGTGAAGTGAGGAGAAGTGAGGAGAAGTGAGGAGAAGTGAGGAGAAGTGAGGTGAAGTGAGGTGAAGTGAAGTGAGGTGAAGTGAGGTGAAGTGAGGTGAAGTGAAGTGAGGTGAAGTGAGGTGAAGTGAAGTGAGGTGAAGTGAAGTGAGGTGAAGTGAGGTGAAGTGAAGTGAGGTGAAGTGAAGTGAGGTGAAGTGAGGTGAAGTGAGGTGAAGTGAAGTGAGGTAAAGTGAGGTGAGGTTAGGTGAGGTGAGGTGAAGTGAGGTGAAGTGAGGTGAAGTGAGGTAAAGTGAGGTGAAGGGAGGTAAAGTGAGGTAAAGTGAGGTAAAGTGAGGTGAAGTGAGGTGAAGTGAGGGGAAGTGAAGTAAAGTGAGGGTACGGTGAGGTGAAGTGAGGTAAAGCGAGGTGAGGTGAGGTGAAGTGAGGTGAGGTGAAGTGAGGGGAAGTGAAGTCAGGTGAAGTGAAGTGAAGTGAAGTGAGGTGAAGTGAGGGGAAGTGAAGTGAGGTAAAGTGAAGTGAGGTAAAGTGAGGTGAGGTGAAGTGAGGTAAAGTGAGGTTAGGTGAGGTAAAGTGAGGTGAAGTGAGGGGAAGTGAAGTAAAGTGACGTGAGGTTAGGTGAGGTGAAGTGAGGTGATGTGATGTGAGGTGAAGTGAGGTGAGGTGAAGTGAGGTAAAGTGAAGTGAAGTGAGGAGAAGTGAGGAGAAGTGAGGAGAAGTGAGGTGAAGTGAGGTGAAGTGAGGGTACGGTGAAGTGAAGTGAAGTGAGGTAAAGTGAGGGGAAGTGAAGTGAGGTAAAGTGAAGTGAGGTAAAGTGAGGTGAGGTGAAGTGAGGTAAAGTGAGGTAAAGTGAGGTGAAGTGAGGGGAAGTGAGGGGAAGTGAAGTAAAGTGACGTGAGGTTAGGTGAGGTGAAGTGAAGTGAGGTGATGTGAGGTGAAGTGAGGTGAGGTGAAGTGAAGTGAAGTGAGGTGAAGTGAGGAGAAGTGAGGAGAAGTGAGGAGAAGTGAGGAGAAGTGAGGAGAAGTGAGGTGAAGTGAGGTGAAGTGAAGTGAGGTGAAGTGAGGTGAAGTGAGGTGAAGTGAAGTGAGGTGAAGTGAGGTAAAGTGAAGTGAAGTGAAGTGAGGTGAAGTGAGGAGAAGTGAGGAGAAGTGAGGAGAAGTGAGGTGAAGTGAGGTGAAGTGAAGTGAGGTGAAGTGAGGTGAAGTGAGGTGAAGTGAAGTGAGGTGAAGTGAGGTGAAGTGAAGTGAGGTGAAGTGAAGTGAGGTGAAGTGAGGTGAAGTGAAGTGAGGTGAAGTGAAGTGAGGTGAAGTGAGGTGAAGTGAGGTGAAGTGAAGTGAGGTAAAGTGAGGTGAGGTTAGGTGAGGTGAGGTGAAGTGAGGTGAAGTGAGGTGAAGTGAGGTAAAGTGAGGTGAAGGGAGGTAAAGTGAGGTAAAGTGAGGTAAAGTGAGGTGAAGTGAGGTGAAGTGAGGGGAAGTGAAGTAAAGTGAGGGTACGGTGAGGTGAAGTGAGGTAAAGCGAGGTGAGGTGAGGTGAAGTGAGGTGAGGTGAAGTGAGGGGAAGTGAAGTCAGGTGAAGTGAAGTGAAGTGAAGTGAGGTGAAGTGAGGGGAAGTGAAGTGAGGTAAAGTGAAGTGAGGTAAAGTGAGGTGAGGTGAAGTGAGGTAAAGTGAGGTTAGGTGAGGTAAAGTGAGGTGAAGTGAGGGGAAGTGAAGTAAAGTGACGTGAGGTTAGGTGAGGTGAAGTGAGGTGATGTGATGTGAGGTGAAGTGAGGTGAGGTGAAGTGAGGTAAAGTGAAGTGAAGTGAGGGAGAAGTGAAGTGAGGAGAAGTGAGGAGAAGTGAGGAGAAGTGAGGTGAAGTGAGGTGAAGTGAGGGTACGGTGAAGTGAAGTGAAGTGAGGTAAAGTGAGGGGAAGTGAAGTGAGGTAAAGTGAAGTGAGGTAAAGTGAGGTGAGGTGAAGTGAAGTGAGGTAAAGTGAGGTAGGTAAAGTGAGGTGAAGTGAGGGGAAGTGAGGGGAAGTGAAGTAAAGTGACGTGAGGTTAGGTGAGGTGAAGTGAAGTGAGGTGATGTGAGGTGAAGTGAGGTGAGGTGAAGTGAGGTAAAGTGAAGTGAAGTGAAGTGAGGTGAAGTGAGGAGAAGTGAGGAGAAGTGAGGAGAAGTGAGGAGAAGTGAGGAGAAGTGAGGTGAAGTGAGGTGAAGTGAAGTGAGGTGAAGTGAGGTGAAGTGAGGTGAAGTGAAGTGAGGTGAAGTGAGGTAAAGTGAAGTGAAGTGAAGTGAGGTGAAGTGAGGAGAAGTGAGGAGAAGTGAGGAGAAGTGAGGTGAAGTGAGGTGAAGTGAAGTGAGGTGAAGTGAGGTGAAGTGAGGTGAAGTGAAGTGAGGTGAAGTGAGGTGAAGTGAAGTGAGGTGAAGTGAAGTGAGGTGAAGTGAGGTGAAGTGAAGTGAGGTGAAGTGAAGTGAGGTGAAGTGAGGTGAAGTGAGGTGAAGTGAAGTGAGGTAAAGTGAGGTGAGGTTAGGTGAGGTGAGGTGAAGTGAGGTGAAGTGAGGTGAAGTGAGGTAAAGTGAGGTGAAGGGAGGTAAAGTGAGGTAAAGTGAGGTAAAGTGAGGTGAAGTGAGGTGAAGTGAGGGGAAGTGAAGTAAAGTGAGGGTACGGTGAGGTGAAGTGAGGTAAAGCGAGGTGAGGTGAGGTGAAGTGAGGTGAGGTGAAGTGAGGGGAAGTGAAGTCAGGTGAAGTGAAGTGAAGTGAAGTGAGGTGAAGTGAGGGGAAGTGAAGTGAGGTAAAGTGAAGTGAGGTAAAGTGAGGTGAGGTGAAGTGAGGTAAAGTGAGGTTAGGTGAGGTAAAGTGAGGTGAAGTGAGGGGAAGTGAAGTAAAGTGACGTGAGGTTAGGTGAGGTGAAGTGAGGTGATGTGATGTGAGGTGAAGTGAGGTGAGGTGAAGTGAGGTAAAGTGAAGTGAAGTGAGGAGAAGTGAAGTGAGGAGAAGTGAGGAGAAGTGAGGAGAAGTGAGGTGAAGTGAGGTGAAGTGAGGGTACGGTGAAGTGAAGTGAAGTGAAGTAAAGTGAGGTAAAGTGAAGTGAAGTGAGGTGAGGTGAAGTGAAGTGAGGTAAACTGAGGTAAAGTGAGGTAAAGTGAGGTGAGGTGAGGTGAAGTGAGGTAAAGTGAGGTGAAGTGAGGGTAAGGTGAGGTGAAATGAGGTAAGGTGAGGTGAAATGAGGTAAAGTGAGGTAAAGTGAGATGAAGTGAAGTGAAGTGAAGTCAGGTAAAGTGAGGTGGAGGGAGGTGAGGTGAAGTGAGGTAAAGTGAAGTGAAGTGAGGAGAAGTGAAGTGAGGTAAAGTGAGGTGAGGTAAAGTGAGGTAAAGTGAAGTGAAGTGAGGTGAGGTGAAGTGAAGTGAGGTAAAGTGAGGTGAAGTGAGGTAAAGTGAGGTAAAGTGAAGTGAAGTGAGGAGAAGTGAAGTGAGGTAAAGTGAGGTGAAGTGAAGTGAGGTGAAGTGAAGTGAGGTGAGGTGAAGTGAAGTGAAGTGAGGTGAAGTGAGGTGAAGTGAAGTGAAGTGAAGTGAGGTGAAGTGAAGTGAAGTGAAGTAAAGTGAGGTGAAGTGAGGTAAAGTGAAGTGAAGTGAAGTGAGGAGAAGTGAAGTGAGGTAAAGTGAGGTGAAGTGAAGGGAAGTGAAGTAAAGTGAGGGTACGGTGAAGTGAAGTGAGGTAAAGTGAGGTAAAGTGAAGTGAAGTGAGGTGAGGTGAAGTGAAGTGAGGTAAACTGAGGTAAAGTGAGGTGAAGTGAGGTAAAGTGAGGTAAAGTGAAGTGAAGTGAGGAGAAGTGAAGTGAGGTAAAGTGAGGTGAAGTGAAGTGAGGTGAAGTGAAGTGAGGTGAGGTGAAGTGAAGTGAAGTGAGGTGAAGTGAGGTGAAGTGAAGTGAAGTGAAGTGAAGTGAAGTGAGGTGAAGTGAAGTGAAGTAAAGTGAGGTGAAGTGAGGTGAAGTGAGGTAAAGTGAAGTGAAGTGAAGTGAAGTGAAGTGAAGTGAAGTGAAGTGAAGTGAGGTAAAGTGAGGTGAGGTGAAGTGAGGTAAAGTGAAGTGAGGTGAAATGAGGTAAAGTGAGGTAAAGTGAGGTGAAGTGAAGTGAAGTGAAGTGAAGTGAAGTGAAGTGAAGTGAAATTAATTCAGGTGAATTGAAGCAAAATGAAGCGAAACAGAACAGAACAAAACAAAACAAAACAAAACCAAACCACGACAGATACAGTGATACCAAACAAAACGAGACGAAACGCAGTGCGGTCCAGTGTAGCGTAATACTTACTTTCGCAAATTGGTGGCACTCCTGACCAACTCCCGTTAGGAAGACATGTTCTTGCAGGTGAGCCAATGATTCGGTAAGTAAATTCACATGTGAAGATGACCTCCATCCCAGGAAGAAAAGACTTCAGATTGTCTTCCCTTGAAGCATATTTTGGTGTTCCAGGATCTTGGCAAGACACTTTGGAAACTAAGAGAAATACATAAAACCTTTTTCTCGCATACCGCATTTCTCTTATGTACTTCTCACTAAACAAAGATGTCCTTCCAATAAACATGCTCTATTATAAATCAGTGTCGATAAATAAGTCAATAAGTATAGGTTAGTGACCGAAACCGAGGTCACTACGCTGGTTATTAACCCCGAGGGCCGCAGGCCCGAGGGTAATAACCAGCGTAGTGACCGAGGTTAAGGTCACTAACCGACTTAGTTTATTCATGACACAGACAATCCTCGATTGTAGTCATGAGTCCGTTTGAATATCTCAGGTAATACCATGATCGCCTCGGATTCTTTTGTTCTCCGAGGGAATGTAAACCTCGTATTTCCCTCATTGCTCATGCAAGAGGGAAATTTATCCTTTGTCTTCTAATTTTCCCATGCATGTTGATGAGGGAAAATTAGAAGACAAAGAAATCCTTTGTCTTCTTCTAAATTTCCCGCTTGCATATATTTTCCCTCATCAACATGCACGGGGCAATTAGATGCAACTTCTCTGATCAACCGTGTAAATTTCCTGTCGGTAAGATTCTCAAAGTTTTCCTCGGCGATCATAATATTACAAACTAATAACATGACTTTTCGGGAAATTAGCGATTAAATTTCCCCTTTGCCTCGGGAAGATTTGTAAACCTTTCACAAACCTTTCACAAACCTTCCCTCCGCGGCGGGGAAATTTAATCGCTAATTTCCCTCAAGTCATGTTATTACTTATAAAAACAGCAAATTCCAAACTTGGAACGCCTGGATTGTGCGATTAAAGCTGCGTCGATTCAGAAAATTCATTTGGGGGCGGAAAGCAGCCAGATAAAGAATTGTATCAGGCTATATTTTTCTCGCCTGCCCTCGCCCGCACTCGCTCCTTTTAACGGAAGACGAGAATAAAGCCCGACACTCAAGATAGGGACGTCGCAACCCCGGTCACCTTCCGCTGGTGGGACCCGCGGCCAGAAAATAGATAGAATTACCTTGACAGACAGGGGCTTTTGCAGACCATTCTCCATTTAAAAGACAGGTAAGCTATGCCTCCCCCATCAGATCACGTTTTGGTATACATTTGAAGGTCACTACACCACCGATGGTAAGGTCGTTACCCATTCTTCTACCATGCTTTGGTGGTAGTGCATCCAACTCATCACACATGTATTCTAAAAATTGTTTAAAATCAATCCATCAAGTGACGTGACGTGAGGTGAAGTGAGGTAAAGTGAGGTGAGGTGAAGTGAGGTAAAGTGAGGTGAAGTGAGGTGAGGTGAAGTGAGGGTAAGGTGAGGTAAAGTGAGGTGAAGTGAGGTATAGTGAGGTGAAGTGAGGTGAGGTGAAGTGAGGGGAAGTGAAGTCAGGTGAAGTGAAGTCAGGTGAAGTGAAGTGAAGTGAAGTGAGGTGAAGTGAGGGGAAGTGAAGTGAGGGGAAGTGAGGTAAAGTGAGGTGAAGTGAAGTGAGGTAAAGTGAGATGAAGTGAGGTGAAGTGAGGTAAAGTGAGGTGAAGTGAGGGGAAGTGAAGTAAAGTGACGTGAGGTTAGGTGAGGTGAAGTGAAGTGAGGTGATGTGAGGTGAAGTGAGGTGAGGTGAAGTGAGGTAAAGTGAGGAGAAGTGAGGAGAAGTGAGGTGAAGTGAGGTGAAGTGAAGTGAGGTGAAGTGAGGTGAAGTGAAGTGAAGTGAGGTGAAGTGAAGTGAAGTGAGGTGAAGTGAGGTGAAGTGAGGTGAAGTGAGGTGAAGTGAAGTGAGGTGAAGTGAGGTAAAGTGAAGTGAAGTGAGGTAAAGTGAGGTGAAGTGAGGTAAAGTGAGGGGAAGTGAAGTAAAGTGAGGGTAAGGTGAGGTGAAGTGAGGCGAAGTGAGGTGATCAAGTGAGGTGAAGTGAAGTGAGGTAAAGTGAGGTAAAGTGAGGTGAAGTGAGGTGAAGTGAGGGGAAGTGAAGTAAAGTGAGGGTACGGTGAGGTGAAGTGAGGTAAAGTGAGGTGAGGTGAGGTGAGGTGAGGTGAAGTGAGGTGAAGCGAGGTAAAGTGAGGTGAAGTGAGGTGAAGTGAGGTGAAGTGAAGTGAGGTGAAGTGAGGTAAAGTGAGGTGAAGTGAAGTAAAGTGAGGGTGAGGTGAAGTGAGGTAAAGTGAGGTAAAGTGAGGTAAAGTGAGGTGAGGTTAGGTGAGGTGAAGTGAGGTGAAGTGAGGTGAAGTGAGGTGAAGTGAGGTAAAGTGAGGCGTGAAGTGAGGTGAGGTGAAGTGAGGGTAAGGTGAGGTGAAGTGAGGTAAAGTGAGGTGGAGTGAGGTGAGGTGAAGTGAGGTAAAGTGAAGTGAAGTGAGGAGAAGTGAAGTGAGGTAAAGTGAGGTAAAGTGAGGTGAGGTAAAGTGAAGTGAAGTGAGGTGAGGTGAAGTGAAGTGAGGTGAAGTGAAGCGAGGTAAAGTGAGGTGAAGTGAGGTAAAATGAGGTAAAGTGAAGTGAAGTGAGGTAAAGTGAGGTGAAGTGAAGTGAAGTGAGGTGAAGTGAAGTGAGGTGAAGTGAAGTGAAGTGAGGTGAAGTGAGGTGAAGTGAAGTGAAGTGAAGTGAAGTAAAGTGAGGTGAAGTGAGGTAAAGTGAAGTGAAGTGAAGTGAGGAGAAGTGAAGTGAGGTAAAGTGAGGTGAAGTGAGGGGAAGTGAGGGGAAGTGAAGTAAAGTGAGGGTACGGTGAAGTGAAGTGAGGTAAAGTGAAGTGAGGTGAAGTGAAGTGAGGTAAACTGAGGTAAAGTGAGGTGAGGTGAGGTGAAGTGAGGTAAAATGAGGTGAAGTGAGGTGAAGTGAGGTGAAGTGAGGGTAAGGTGAGGTGAAATGAGGTAAGGTGAGGTGAAATGAGGTAAAGTGAGATGAAGTGAAGTGAAGTGAAGTCAGGTAAACTGAGGTGGAGTGAGGTGAGGTGAAGTGAGGTAAAGTGAAGTGAAGTGAGGAGAGGTGAAGTGAGGTAAAGTGAGGTAAAGTGAAGTGAAGTGAGGTGAGGTGAAGTGAAGTGAGGTAAAGTGAGGTGAAGTGAGGTAAAGTGAGGTAAAGTGAAGTGAAGTGAGGAGAAGTGAAGTGAGGTGAGGTGAGGTGAAGTGAAGTGAGGTGAAGTGAGGTGAAGTGAAGTGAAGTGAGGTGAAGTGAAGTGAAGTGAAGTGAAGTAAAGTGAGGTGAAGTGAGGTAAAGTGAAGCGAAGTGAAGTGAAGTGAGGAGAAGTGAAGTGAGGTAAAGTGAGGTGAAGTGAGGGGAAGTGAAGTAAAGTGAGGGTACGGTGAAGTGAAGTGAAGTGAGGTAAAGTGAGGTAAAGTGAAGTGAAGTGAGGTGAGGTGAAGTGAGGTAAACTGAGGTAAAGTGAGGTGAAGTGAGGTGAAGTGAGGTAAAGTGAGGTAAAGTGAAGTGAAGTGAGGAGAAGTGAAGTGAGGTAAAGTGAGGTGAAGTGAAGTGAGGTGAAGTGAAGTGAGGTGAGGTGAAGTGAAGTGAAGTGAAGTGAGGTGAAGTGAGGTGAAGTGAGGTAAAGTGAGGTGAAGTGAAGTAAAGTGAGGTAAAGTGAAGTGAAGTGAGGAGAAGTGAAGTGAGGGTAAAGTGAGGTGAAGTGAAGTGAGGTGAAGTGAAGTGAGGTGAGGTGAAGTGAAGTGAAGTGAGGTGAAGTGAAGTGAGGTGAAGTGAAGTGAAGTGAAGTGAAGTGAAGTGAAGTGAAGTGAAGTGAAGTGAAGTAAAGTGAGGTGAAGTGAGGTAAAGTGAAGTGAAGTGAAGTGAAGTGAAGTGAAGTGAGGTAAAGTGAGGCGTGAAGTGAGGTGAGGTGAAGTGAGGTAAAGTGAGGTGAGGTGAGGTAAAGTGAGGTGAGGTGAGGTGAAGTGAGGTGAAGTGAGGTAAAGTGAAGTGAGGTGAAATGAGGTAAAGTGAGGTAAAGTGAGGTGAAGTGAAGTGAAGTGAAGTGAAGTGAAGTGAAGTGAAGTGAAATTAATTCAGGTGAATTGAAGCAAAATGAAGCGAAACAGAACAGAACAGAACAAAACAAAACAAAACAAAACCACGACAGATACAGTGATACCAAACAAAACGAGACGAAACGCAGTGCGGTCCAGTGTAGCGTAATACTTACTTTCGCAAATTGGTGGCACTCCTGACCAACTCCCGTTAGGAAGACATGTTCTTACAGGTGAGCCAATGATTCGGTAAGTAAATTCACATGTGAAGATGACCTCCATCCCAGGAAGAAAAGACTTCAGATTGTCTTCCCTTGAAGCATATTTTGGTGTTCCAGGATCTTGGCAAGACACTTTGGAAACTAAGAGAAATACATAAAACTTTTTTCTCACATACCGCATTTCTCTTATGTACTTCTCACTAAACAAAGATGTCCTTCCAATAAACATGCAAGGTCAATAACCTATTTATTAACCGCGGCACATCAAAGATAATTTATGCATGAATAAACTAAGTAAGGGTTAGGGAATGGTCACGTGTGCTCTATGGGATATAGAGTCCCGTCTTAGAGAATGGTTGCAACCACGAAGAAGTTTCAATTTTAACTATAAATGTTTTGTTTTTTTCGTCTAGCATGTTTACCGGAGAATTTACTCTATATAGACTACAGTAGTGACTCTATTGAATTCATTAGTGACTCTATATAGAGAGTTCACTGTGCAATGACGAAAGAAAGCAAAAGATCTTTGCAGTGGACTCTATATAGAGCTCACTAGTATGTCTAATCTTGATGAATCAAAACACTATGGAATATAGAGCGTTGAAATACTCGATAGGGATTGACTGAGTGGGTGCAACCATGCTCTAATATAAATCAGTGTCGATTCTTATGCATGATGATAATAATGTAACTCCTCCTATCGGGTAAGTTCGGAATTGTCAGAAAGTCGGGTAAGTTCAGAATTGTCTTTCTCTGGAACAATCTTTCTCCGATACTTCGTAATAGTACTTCTGTTTCCATTTTTAAACATGATCTTTATATTCACTACTCTTCTAAGTTAGACTCCAATTTCGATGTTAATAGACTGCGCACCTGGAAAAGTTTCTGTTCTAAATGTCGTTCTTTCAATCCAAGTTGTTGCTCTTAAATCTTTATTCGTATGTAATTTGTGTATTAGTATGTTGGGGGTTTTTTTATCGTGTGTTTACTTAACGTTTATTATGTAATTTTTTTGTTGGGTTGGTCTTCACATGGGACTCGTGTCCTGTTGATCATTCCTTCAATCATGTTCAAGTATTGCACTTTTTATTTCCTGTATATTGCATTCTTTCATGGTTGTAAAGTTAATAAATAAATAAAATAAATACATTCTTATAATACCACAGCATCAAAACCTGGAAAATTGTATCACCAACACTCCAGACTTAATTAAAATACTCATTAATAATTCATGACGAAAACACAAAAGAAATCAATACCGTAGCAGCGGTTGTAAATCGGTTACAGCATCGTCCTGATTTACATAAACTTTAGCTTCGATTTTCCCGGCTAAAACAGACCGTATCCCGAAAATAGTTGGTGAACTTGATTACTTAGATGCATTTGTATTTTAAGCTTTCTTAGCTCGGCTGCTCATGCTGTATCTATTACTTATCAGCGTCAATCTTTTTCAAAAGTATGGAATGAGATGCCTTATCATTTACGAAAGCAATCTAAAATATCGTTTACGAAATATATTCATAAAACTCTTGTGCAAGTTTTAATGCACGAGGATTCTTATCTTGTTGTCTCTGAGATAACCAATAAGGTTTCTAAAATAAAAAAAAACAATTAAAGAAACACATATGTATGCATTGGTACGAATGTATATGCATTTGACGTCAAAAATATCGTTTACTCTTGATTCTGTTTGACGTCAAAAATGTCGTTTGCTCTTGATTCCGCACCAACGAACGAATTAACAGACGAACAAACGACTCAACCAGAATAAACGCATATTTGCGGAATGTTTTGCTTCTCGGACATGTGGTCAAAAAGCCGCCAAAATAATCCCTGGCCTCAAAAACGTCGCTTGCATTCGCTCGTTAGTCGTTCCCAGAGCCCACGTTTCTGTGTCCGTGGTGTACGATTCCGCGGGCTGGCATACGCACACGATTCGGCGCGGGCTAGCGTATACGGATTCCACAAAATGTGACAGCCAGAATTTAAAGCTACTTTAACGTGAGTCGTTCAGCGGCTACTCGCAGAACCGATTTAAGCATACGGCAATAGAGGCATATGCGGTGGGCCATGCGCCGCCTATGTACCGCCGAAATTGCGAGTTACAAGTCGAAATTTCCAATTATAAATCGGAATTTCCAATTATAAGTCGAAATTAGTTATAAGTTGAAGTTTCGAGTTGTAAGTTGAAATTTCGATTTCTAAGTTGAAATTTCGAGTTATATAAGTTGAAATTTCGAATTATAAGTCGAAATTTCGAGTTATATAAGTCGAAATTCGAATTATAAGTTGAAATTTCGAGTTATAAGTTGAAATTTCGAGTTATGTAAGTTGAAATTTCGAGTTGTATACGTCAAAATTTCGAATCAGTATAAGTTGAAATTTCGAATTATAAGCTGAAATTGCGAGTTATGTAAGTTGAAATTTCGAGTTATATAAGTTAAAATTTCGATTATAAGTTGAAATTTCGAATTATAAATGGAAATTTCAACTTATAACTCGAAATTTCGATTTATAACACAAAATTTCGAATTACATAACTGAAATTTCAACTTACATTTACTAACCAAGGGCAATTTAAGATGTTGTTGTCAAGGACAAATTTAAAAGTTTGGGCAACGCCTTAATTTCTATTCTCCAAAATGTTCAAACATTTAAATTTCCCATGGGAATGTTCCAAATTGCAAAACGATCAAACCTTTGGATACACTTTCTGTATCTAAGCTCAAGCGAAAATCGCAGTAACATTCTTATATTTGTACTTCTAGTCCTACACTGCCCACGCATCTTTCCCACTGCTCTTTACATACCTCGAATAAGTGCAAACTTTTGTATTGCTTCACATCTAACGTCACGGCGGCCATATTGGCTTTATCGTATCCAATAGCGCTCCGTCGGGATGACGTCAGCATTGATGTTTGTCCGCTTTTACACATAATTCTTGCAGTCCGAACAATAGATATTTGGCTGATTTGCAATCATTTGAAAGTCAATTTTGCTTTGTTTGTCCGCTTTTTGTGCTATTAATAGCAGCTCGACGGTACGCTATTGTCGAACCTTTTGCTACACCACAGGAGATGGTCTCTGAATACAGGATACTTCCTCTACGTTTGTGAAATGCCGAAATTTTAACATCGTTGTCAGGCATTGTAACGCCTGCATTGGTGTTATAGTATTTTTTTTTTATAATTAATATTAACATGATAAGTAATAGATAAAGCATTCGCAGCCGATCTGTATCTGATTTACTACGGCTCGCTGCGAATCGTACTTATCAAATGGACGAAAAAGTTTATGTAAATCAGGACGAATCTGTATGGGGGATTCACAGATATTGATTAAATATTCATTTCTTTTGAATTTTCTTCATAAATTGATAAGTATTAATATTAGTCATAATAATAATTATATATATATATATATATATATATATATATATATATATATATATATATATATATATATATATATATATATATATATATATATATATATATATATATATATATATATATATATATATATATATATATATATATATATAAGTGAGTTATGGTTCACGAAATGTTAGAGAGTGCTCAATAGGGTGAAACCTCTGGTAGCGAAGACTTTAAGGTAAAACTATACTTCATACTTTGTATATATATATATATATATATATCTTTATATATATAAATACGCATATCAAAACATACCAACCACCAAATCAACACGATTTATATTTTAAAGCTTCACGTCCTTCGAACGCTTCGGCTTCACTAAACCCTACTTCGCTATTTTTTTAGTAGAGTAATGTATTTTCTTCCATTCTTCAACTTGCGTTTCGCTTTTTCATTTTGAAGTGATAATAAGTCTTAGTTTAACGCGAGAAATCTCTTTTCTTATTACTTCTTGGGAACAACAACTTTACCCTGCCGTTCAGATCGCGTCGACGCACGAGATATTAAAAGCTTCCTCTATAAATATATATTTCTTTTATTTACCTTTAACATTTGTAAGCTTGGCTCCTTCGCTCCGTGAACAGAGAAACAGCAAGCAAGTCACAACCTGTAGTAGATAATACATTATTAGCATGAATTTATCCTTCAAACAAATACTGTTTCCTCTTTCAGTCAAGCGTTGAATATCTGTTCTAGTGTTGTAAGGTTAAACCTCCTATGACATTGCAATACGACATTGTCAGCATGTAGTCTGACTGTTTACATCCTCTCTCAGATGCTTGCTGAAGCAGGGTGAAGGGGTTAATATATTTTCCGGTGAACTTCCACCAAAAAAGGATCTTCGTGTTGAAATTTGTTGTGCCCATTGAGTTGATTAATAATCTTTATTTTCGCAGCTCTATGGTGGTTTTTTACGCTTTGGAATCGATACATTTTAACATTTTCGGAACTATTTCAGATTAAATTTACTTTCGAGGTGTTGAAAGAGTCAAATACAGGAAAATAGATAAAAACAGAGATAGAGTTACGGGAAGTTGATTTATTTGGAGACCTTCAACGTCGTTCCTAAAGCATTTCTATCGTATTTCGTTACGAGGGATCGAGGCAGTAACTGCAGCGTATAAACGAGGTAAGTATAAATCTTTATTCAAACAACATAAATACCAGATTTGGTATATAAGATACATACATATAACATATAAACTAGACCACGTGCTCAACTATAAACTTTCAAAACTTGTTAAAACATTAAAACAGTATTTAGCTACCAAAGTCATAATTGTTTTGTCTTGCATAGCAATGACATACATGAAAAGGTCTTGATAGCTAAATTTAGAAAATGAGTTATTTATTTTACAGAGACTTTCCATAAAATTAACTCTAAGATCGGCGAACTTTGTGTTTCTGCATGACATTAAAAGGTGTTGTTCGTTCCCAATCTCATTTAGATCACAATGTTTGCATAATCTTTCACTGTATGAAACATTTCCGTATCGACCAGTTTCAACAGGTAGTTTATGAGCTGAAATTCTTAATTTTGTAACCGCTTGACGATGTTTGAAGTTCCGAATTGAAGAAACATATTTTTCAAAGACAAAATTTATTTTCAGTTTTTTAAAGACTCTTAATTTGCCATTATTTCCACCTTGTTGAATCTGCTCTTTCCAGTATTCAGTATAAAACTCATGTAATTTATTCCTCAAGTAATGGCAAAAATTTCCTTGTTCTTCGGGTGGTATTATAAAATTTTTAAAATTATTAACTTCTATATTACATAGTTGTAGTAAATATTTTGTAAATAATATTGGTTGTAAATTAGAGTCCATACAGACTCTCGCTGCTTCACCAGCGAGGGTATCTGTAAAAGTTGAGCTTTTGATGCGAAACCAATATTTTGTTATAAGTGTAGCTATTTGTATAATTAGGGGTGCCCTTCCTAGTTCACCATAGACAGCTAAATTTGTAGATTTTGAGTGAACACCCAAGATTCTTTTGCAGCATTTTAGATGTAGTCTTTCTATATCATTTGTTAATTTAAAAATTTTAGTTTTAAACATCGCAAAAGAGTTTATTTTACCCAGTAAGTATGGACCCCAAACTTCGCAGCTATACAGCAAAACGGGAACTACCGTTGAAGAGAAAAGTTTTAAAGCAATTTTATTGGTACATTCTCCACGTTTGAAAAACTTTTGAATAAACAATGATAGGCACGTATTGCTTTACCATAAAGTATTTTTTGTGTTCGTTTAAAATTACTGGAAAAGTGAAAAGTAATACCAAGATAGCAATATTCATCAACTTGCTCTAGAGCAATTTTCCCGAAAGACCAAATTGATGGGAAGTATGCACGTCTTTGGGTTGGTGTTCCAAACAATAAAACTTTTGATTTTTTAAAATTAATGTTCAACTTCCATTTCTTGGTGTAAAATTCAAGATTTGTGAGACAGTTTTGTAAGCCAGACTTGGACTCGGATAGTAAAACTAAGTCGTCTGCGTAAAGTAAACAATTTAAATCAGTTTCATCAAGTTTTACTGGGGCACACGAGCTGTTAAATAAATTAGGTATATCATTGATAAACATGTTGAATAAGGTGGGACTTAGATTGCATCCTTGTTTTACCCCAATATGGGACTTAAAGAAAGGAGTACTTCCCTTATCCAATTTTACCGAGCAATCAACTGAGGAATACATACTTAGCATTAGACGTATGAAATTCTTACTACAACCATATTGAATAAGTTTGAAGAAAAGTCCTTCTCTCCACACACTGTCGTAGGCTTTTTTAAAGTCGATAAAACAGGCAAAAATTGGTTTTCGTTTATATAAACATCTATTAAAGTTTTTAGAACTAGTAAATGATCTGCTGTTCTGCAATTTTTCCGAAAACCGATTTGACATTTACTCATAAGTAAGTGATGAGGTGCTCATTCACTAGAGCATTCAGTTCTACTCAGATGTTCAAGTATAGTTTTGACGAGTGCAAGCATGCATGTTCAGACAAGCGTCGCGGTTTGCGCGTTGCGACGTCAACACATTTTAAGCATACAAGTACAAAACAATAAATTGTATATGTTGTCGCTAGTACAGTTTTAAGAGCGTTTATAATGTAATGTATCTCAAATCATTAATAATTCATGAGTAAAACACAAATGAAATCAGTACCATGTCCGTGGTTTGGATATCGGAGGGGGAAATTACATAAGTTAAGCAACTTTTGTCTTCGACGATTTTCTCTTAAAATAGTGATTTGTTTGAGATGCTATATCAAACACTCGGAGGAGTGTATCATCAGGATATCCAAAAACCTCGAAGTTTGTTCAAAAACCTTGACTTCGCCTCGGTTTTCAACAAACGTCTCGGTATTTGGATATCCTGGTGAAACACTCGTCCTCCATCAAACACGAGGTGTGTTTGATGAACACCGAGAGGTGTGTTGCAAAACAAGGCGAAGCCGAGGTGTTTTAACCAACTTCGAGGTGTTTGATCAAACACAACTTCCGAGTGTTTGATATAGCTTTTCAAATGAGTCAGTAGAAATTGAAGGTAAAAGTTGGCTTTGTTTTAATATGCCAGTTGGTTCGGCTCACATATCGAAATTCCGTCTCGGAATATACTGATTTCCTTTGTTTTAATCTTATGAATTATTAATGAGGTTTAGAAGTAAATATGTGTAGATTTATAAATAGGTTTTGTGGAAACCTACGTAAAATATTTATTTGCTAAGGTGGATGAGGTGGATAGCTTATCTAAGCCATGTTTGAGCCTGGAGTGTATCGCATTCCGTGTGAGTGTGGCTTGGTGTACATTGGGGAAACGGGAAGGAATTTCTCAACTCGCCTGAAAAAGCACAAGACATGTTGCATAAAAGCCCAACATGATAAATCTGCTGTTGCCAAACACGCATGGAAGTATGACCATCGTGTTAAGTGGGAAGAGTCGTCACTCTTAGCCAGCGACAAGCAATACTTCACGCGAAGAACAGGGAATCTATTGCGATTGTAAAACATGATAAACATCACACTATTTCTCAGGAGGGACAGCCATTAAACAGCACGTGGTGTTCCCTTTTCCGAGAACATTCTTGATTTTGTTTTCTAATTAATAAAATTAACCGTGATACGCAACAGCTTGTTGTTATTGCTCTGATAAAGGCCACCCACTGAAATGGCTGAAGTTGGTTGCTTACGAGAGATTGAACCAGAAAAACACTGCGTTTCTATTGTGGCAACCAGCCGGAAACAGCAATACTTTATTGTTATGCATTTTATAATCACTTGAACTTGCCAAATGGGTTGTTGTTTTTGAAGCTATTCAAAACACTCGTATTTTCACTCGTGTTTTATCAGATCTAAAACACTCGGCTATACCGTCTCGTGTTTTAAATTTGATAAAATACTTCTGCTTTTTTTCTTTCTAAGCATTGCATAATATTCAGCTTAAATTTGGCGTTTAGGCCCCCGATTTATAGAAAACAGTTCAGTATGAAAAATGAAACTGGTTCTTATTTGCAAGAATAAGTTAAAATGCTTAAAAAACAACGGGTTAATCGTTTGCTGCATGGACTTTTCGAGGCCTCTTCCCATTTGGTATATTTGATTGATATCATCCTTATTAGATTACTTCGACGTATTAGAAACTGTTATTTTTTCCGTAGAAAAATGGGGAATATTAACATCGGAATGTGGAAGATGTATTTTCTTTTCGGCGTACTCTCTATTATTGCCAGTCAATCTGGTAAGTTTTATGCCTTCAATTTAATAATTATGTTTAGATAAATATGACAAGTAGTATAGGGAAGAGGTGGTTCCATGACGTCGCTATTTATGGTGTTTAGGCGAGGCGTTGGTGTAACCATGGAGAATGTACATCGTCGCGTCGTCTCATAAGGCAGAATTCAAAATATTCAGTTTAAAATATTTATTTCTTGGTCCAAAAAATCAAAAGCATAGTCGAAAGTGTTATCGTATTTGAAGAAAACACAGTTAATCAACCTGTTGAAGACAGTCCTGTTGTTAGTTTGGCAAACGAAGAGTGTGTAAATGATTCTAGCTTCCCCCTAACCTTAGCTGGATAGAGTAAATGATGCCTTGGATGAAGAAACTGTTCGGTAAGCTGTTCGAAAGACATTGAAACACTTTCTTCAGAGGGGTTTGCCAGAATATAAACTGTCACGGGTTAAATGGCTGACTCGGCTATTTTATTAACGTCGTCAAGCACCTTGTTAACTAATGTTGCTAAGGCTGATATTTGCATATTTATCCTGAGTGCACGTGCAGGAGACAAAAAAACGTTCGGGCAGAGCTGTAACCATAGAAATGTACATGCAACTCACCGTAGAGAATAAGTAATTCGAAGCGTTTGGTTTAAAATAATTTATAAGACTTCCTAAGACTATAATCCTAAGTCCTAAGACTATCGTGAGTGGGGGTTCTGAGTCCGGCGGTGCCGGTGGTGCTCTTTACACCACCGCTGACGTAAGCATTTTAAAGTTATGTGTTAATTTATTCATGTCAGCTGTGTCGATTTTGTATCCTAGCAACAAGGTACTTACTGTGGGCAGGTACGGGCATGCCCAACTAACGTCATACTGTAGTGTACTGAGAGCATGCGCATTATTTTTTAATGCTCCCACATGCGGTTGGTAAGTTTTTTAGACATATATTCGCACATTTCGCTTAGAATTTTCATTGCTCATTCACATTCGCATTATGCTCATTGCGTGCGCATTTTGCTCATTCACATTCGCATTATGCTCATTTACATTCGCATTTTGCTCATTTACATTCGCATTAATTATGCTCATTCACATTCGCATTATGCTCATGCTTGCTCATTCACATTCGCATTATGCTCAATGCGTGCGCATTTTGCTCATTCACATTCGCATTATGCTCATTGCGTGCGCATTATGCTCATTTACATTCGCATTTTGCTCATTTACATTCGCATTATGCTCATTCACATTTGCATTATGCTCATTCACATTCGCATTATGCTCATTCACATTCGCATTATGCTCATCATGCTTGCGCATTTTGCTCATTCACATTCGCATTATGCTCATTGCGTGCGCATTTTGCTCATTTACATTCGCATTGTGCTCATTTACATTCGCATTGTGTTCCCTTACGTCCCTTAAGTCCCGGGGACTTAAGGGATGTAAGGGAACACTGCGAATGTGAATGAGCAAAATGCGCACGCAATGAGCATAACGCGAATGTGAATGAGCAAAATGCGCACGCAATGAGCATAATGCAAATGTGAATGAGCAATGAAAATTCTAAGCGAAATGTGCGAATATATGTCTAAACAAAAGGTCCGCTATGCGTACATGCATCTGCGCCGAACCCACCAGTGTGAGAATCTTGTAAGATCTTGTATGATCTTGGAAAATCTTGTAAGATCTTAAGAAACATAGATACACGTAGATCTTATAAGATTTTAGCGAGATGATCTTATAAGATAATTAAAGAGAAAGTACACGTTCTCTGACCAAAATAATGTTTTATCATGACTTACAAAAACTGTGGTAGATCACACTCACAAGTTTGCTATAAGTCACGTTAAAAATACTTACCAGTTTTATCAGCAATATCCCCTGTCTCCGAAATGTTTTAGTGCAAAACCTTGTCGGAAATATAGAATTTAACGGCTAACTGCATGAAGATATATCCCAATACGGCTGTTGAGCCGGACACCGCGGGTCTAAAGTATACCCCTGAATCGTCTGTATGTTTGTGCCATTTCGGAAACTTATACCGTTAGATAGATCGTTAAAAATCGTAGAAAAGCAACGGAGAAAAATCTATTTGAACTGAGATGAGCGCCAAATATCAAATGGCAATTATCGGGTCAAACGCAATCATATTTAAAGTATCCATGAATCGTCTGTAGGTTTGTGCCATTCACGAAACTTGTACAGTTAGATAGAGCGTTAAATACCCTACAACATATGTGAATTAGAAAAAATCGTATAGAATAGAACCCTGAAAATCATAGTGTTTTAGTCAAAAACTTTGTCGGAAATATAGAATTTAACGGCTAACAGCCGTATTGGGATATATCTTCATTGCAGTTGAGCCACCGGAACCGCGAGTTTAAAGTAAATCCCTGAATCGTCTGTATAGGTTTGTGCCATTTGGGAAACATGCACGGTTAGATAGAGCATTAAATTCTGTACAACGTATGTGAATTAGAACAAATCGTATAGAATAGCAACGGAGAAAAATCTATTTGAACTGAGATGAGCGCAAATATCAAATTGCATTATTATGCTATCACTTGGCGTACGGTCAAACGCAATCATTTTAAAGTATCCCTGAATCGTCTGTAGGTTTGTGCCATTCACGAAACTCGTACAGTTAGATAGAAAGTTAAATTATGTACAACATATGTGAATTTGAAAAAATCGTATAGAATAGAACCCTGGAAATCGTAGTATTTTAATCCAAAACTTTGTCGCTTCGGAGGACTTCGTGATAGGGCGGACGAGATCAGACAAATACTAGTACTCGTTTCCATCTACCAAACTGACATATCAGCTTCGATCCTGGCAGTCGGAAGCATTTCGGAAGTTATCAACATCTTTTCAACGCATGCATGCATGTTGGAGCGGTCTGATCGTTGATTGGCTATGTGTTAACAAACCGCATGTGGGAGCATTACAAAATAATGCGCATGCTCTCAGTACACAACAGTATGACGTAGTTGGCATGCCCGTTCCTGCCCACAGTAAGTACCTTGTTGCTAGGATACAAAATCAACACAGCAGACATGAATAAATTAACACATAACTTTAAAATGCTTACGTCAGCGGTGGTGTAAAGAGCACCACCGGACTCAGAACCCCCACTCACGATAGTCTTAGGACTTAGGATTATAGTCCCAGGACTTAGGACTATAGTCTTAGGACTTAGGACTATATAGTCTTAAATAAATTATTTTAAACCAAACGCTTTGAATTACTTATTCTCTACGGTGAGTTGCATGTACATTTCTATGGTTATAGCTCTGCCCAATCCCCCTAATACCCTTGATGATTTTTTTTTGTCTCCTGCACGTGCACTCAGGATAAGTAGGGAGTTTACGATCTACGACAGCAACCTCGACGACGCGGCCATTCAAACAAAATAATTCTTCCTTTAAAAGAAAGAAAATGAATAATTTGCAGTCCCAAGAGAAATCTTTAAGTCGTCCTCGTTATGTTTACAACGCCATTGAGTGCATTTTCACGTCTTCATGACGACGTTAAGTCATGGACCGATGAAGGATGTTGCTTATGAATGCCTTCAACACTTTCAATGCAATCATTTTACGAGTTGTCGAACGTTATAAAAGTCATAAAATAAGCTTTGAGTGCAAACAGGGAAGTTATTCAACCGTGTTTTCTTTTAAATACCAAAATTTATATCGCGTTGTCCACTGCCGTCGTCGTCGTAGTTCGTAAACTCCCTAATCTAGGATAAATATGCAAATATCAGCCTTAGCAACATTAGTTAACAAGCTGCTTGACGACGTTAATAAAATAGCCGAGTCAGCCGTTTAACCCCTGACAGTTTATATTCTGGCAAACCCCTCTGAAGAAAGTGTTTCAATGTCTTTCGAACAGCTTACCGAACAGTTTCTTCATCCAAGGCATCATATGCATTTACTCTATCCAGCTAAGGTTAGGGGGAAGCTAGAATCATTTACACTCTTCGCTTGCCAAACTAACAACAGGACTGTCTTCAACAGGTTGATTAACTGTGTTTTCTTCAAATACGATAACACTTTCAACTATGCTTTTGATTTTTTGGACCAAGAAATAAATATTTTAAACTGAATACTTTGAATTCTGCCTTTTGACAACGCGACGATGTACATTCTCCATGGTTACACCAACGCCTCGCCTAAACACCATAAATAGCGACGTCATGGGTGGTGCTCTTTGCACAACCCGCATCACCCGTCGTAGAACCCCTCTTCTCTATACTACTGACATGTTGTTGATGATCGATTGTTAAAATAGCAAATGATTTAATATTTTTGGATCTCATTAATTACCAGTTTGTTTACCCCCAAGCGTTTGACTGGAAGGAAAGAAAGGCAGGAAGGAAGGAAGGAAGAAAGGCAGGAAGGAAGGAAGGAAGGGAAGGAAGGAAGGAAGTAAGTAAGGAAGTAAGTAAGTAAGTAAGTAAGGAAGGAAGGAAGGAAGGAAGGAAGGAAGGAAGGAAGGAAGGAAGGAAGGAAGGAAGGAAGGAAGGAAGGAAGGAAGGAAGGAAGGAAGGAAGGAAGGAAGGAAGGAAGGAAGAGCTAACTCGTATGACTCGTTACGGCACCGCAATTCACTGGGAGTAAATCATGTTTTATGTCTTATTTTACAGGGGTGAACGCCAAAGGATCCTGCCGAAAAGTTGTGAAGGACCTCATACTTCCTCCACATACAAAATTAGCGCAGAATTCGAAAAACAAAGGCAGATTCAGAGATGTAAAACTCGTGTGCGAAAACGGATATTTTTTTGCGAAAAGAATATCTACGAAAGTGATAAAGTGTAAGAATGGAGTAATACTGACAAACCCAATTCCAAAATGCGGAGGTAAGAATCGTTACGGTGTGCGTTGAAACGTGGTGATGGTGGTGATGACGATGATAATGATGGGGATGGTATTGATGGTGATGGTAGTCTTGGAAATGGTGTTGGGGACGGTGATTGTAATGGTGATGATGATAATGATTGTGGTGATGGCATTGATGGTGATGATTATGGTGATGGTGGTCTTGGAAGTGGTGTTGGGGATGGTGATTGTAATGGCGATGATGGTGATAATGATGGTATTGATGGTGATGGTGATGAAGATGGTGATGATGATGATGGTATTGATGGTTATGGTGATTATTATGGCGAGGGAGATGATAATGATGATGATGAAGATGCTGCTGACGATTATGATGATTTATTGTCAGTGGCAATACACTATCGTCTAGTATATTTTAGATATTTTTAATAAATCGATATTTAGGGTGTGGCGTACCTCGAAATATCAGCAATGGTACAGCAACGTTTTCAAGCACTGCAGTTAAGTCCCACGTGACATATTCTTGCGATGTTGGTTTCACATTGGTTGGTCAAAAAGAAAGAAGATGTCGAAAACGATTGAAGTGGAGCGGAAAAGAGCCATTCTGTGAACGTAAGTAAGGGCATTTACAAACCGCAGTAAGGGCATTTACATTTTAAACCGCAGTTACATTAAAGATTGTTGCCGACTTGCCGTTGTTGGTATTGTTGTTTTTAATGTTGTTGTTGGTATTGTTGTTGTTGTTAAAGTTGAAGTTGTTGTTGTTGCTGCTACTGTTGTTGTTGTTCTTGCTGTTGTTGTCGCTGTTGTTGTTGCTGCTGTTATTGTTGTTGCTGTTGTTACTGCTGTTGTTGTTGCTGTTGTTGCTGTTGTTGCTGTTGTTACTGCTGTTGTTGTTGCTGCTGCTGTTATCGCTGTTGTTGCTGTCGGTGTTGTTGCTGCTGTTGTTATTGTTGTTGCTGCTGTTGTTGTTGTTATTGTTGTTGTTGTTGCTGTTGTTGTTGCTGTTGGTATTGTTGTTGTTGTTGCTGTTGCTGTTGTTGCTGCTGTTGTTCTTGCTGTTGTTGTCGTTGTCGCTGTTGTTGCTGCTGCTGTTGCTGTTGTTGTTGCCACCGCTGCTGTTATTGCTCATATTGGTGTTCTTGCTGCTGCTGTTGAAGTTGCTGTTGGTGCTGCTGCTGTTGGTGCTGTCGTTGCTGTTACCGTTGTTGTTGTTGTTGTTGTATTGCAGCTGCTGTTGATGATGTTGTTGTCGCTACTGTTGTCCTCGAATACGTTACATCTCTTACCTGACTATTATCTTTCTCAAACTAGAAAAAAGATGTCCCACGCCAGGAAGTCCAGATAATGGTCGAATATCCGGCAATAAATTTTACATCGGTTCAACAGTTGAATTCTTCTGTAACTCTGGTTTTACGTTGGATGGTTCGCCTAAAAGAACATGTCAAGCAGATCTTAGTTGGAGCGGAACTCTATCAACATGCGATGACGGCCGTAAGTAAGATAGTTAATGACAGTTAAAGTGTCACTAAGACGAAAAAATCGTGAATATAGTATTGATACGAGTAAACTAAAATTTCCAAATGAAGAATACCGGCATTTTCAGTTCCACAAAATATTGTCTCATTCTCGAGATATTTAAGTTTTTGAAACATGTAAATTAAGTGCCTCGTGACGTCATTTTCTCACACAGGCAAAAATAAGATTTACAAAATGACTAATATCTCTGAAATTAAGAGGTAAAAATAATTCAAACTTTGCACAAGAATAGTTATGGGGAAAATACACTCCAACGTTCACATTATGTTGTTTCCATGGATACCGTTTGCAAACAGGCGCCTTCCATTTGTAAAACAAAAATGTTTATTTTTTCTCCATAAAACAACTTTTACTGCAATACATTGACATGAATATTTGTAGACACACAGATATTGTATTTTGAATGTTTCAATCATCATATTCTTTTGAAAAGAAACATAAAATTAATATTTTAATTTTTTAGTAAAAATGCTCGTGTTTCTAAACGGTTTCCATAGCAACAACATGATGCGCACAGTGGAGTGCACTTTTATGATAACTATACTTGTACAAAGTTTGGATTATCTCCACTCCATAGTTTCAGATATATTACTTATTTTGTAAATCTTATTTTTGCCTGTGTGAGAATATGACGTCACGAGGCACTTAATTTAAATGTTTCAGAAACTTAGAAACATTCATCTCGAGAACGAGATATTTTGTGAAACTGAAAACGCCGGTATTCCTCATTTGGAAATTATAGTTTACTCGTATCAATACTAGATTCACGATTTTTTCGTCTTAGCGACACTTCAAAGTGCATATAAACCCAAATATTTTATCATCTGAATACGTTCTACATAGAGCAAACAGTTGTTCAGTGAAATATTTTTTTGATTGGAGCTATTCTTCAATGTTTTTTGGCGATTCGCATTTCTAGTATGGTTATGAGATGACATCTATGTAGGCTGGCATTTGGCTTTCTTTCTCTTTTTGGCAAGATAAACTACCTGAGAATTTTTGTGGAAAAACTCATACAATATGGAACATGTTGTTCAAACACAATAATAATTAATAGAAGAATTGGGTCATGTCACTCCTGCAAATAAATATTGTATAGATAATGATGACTACTTTGGCGTCATCTCATTACCATTTTGAAAACAAAAATCTCTATTAAAGCAATAAAGGTTTCTCCAATCTAAAAAATATTTCGTTGTTCAACTATTTGCCAAAGGTACAACGTATTTAGATGATAAAAAATTTGGGGTTATACTTTAAGTAATATTTCATAAACGAGTGCAAGTGCTTTACAAGGGTCACAAACACAAGAGGACAATGAAAATCGCGACGCCGATTATTAACTCTGCGTAGACCAAGTATTAAATTTTTTTTGCTTCGAGTGTTTGTAAAACATGATAGAATAATGAAAATCACGAGGTGATAGTAATCCCATGTAAAATTCTGGTATTAGACAGAGTAAAATAGTCTGATGTTAGACAAAGTAAAATCGTCTGGTGTTAGACAGAGTAAAATAGTCTGGTGTTAGACAGAGTAAAATCGTCTGGTGTTAGCCAGAGTAAAATAGTATGGTGTTAGCCAGAGTAAAATAGTCTGGTGTAGAGTAAAACAGTCTAGCGTTAGCCAGGTTAAAATAGTCTGGCGTTAGACAGAGTAAAATAGTCTGGTGTTAGACAGAGTAAAATAGTCTGGTGTTAGACAGAGTAAAATCGTCTGGTGTTAGCCAGAGTAAAATAGTATGGTGTTAGCCAGAGTAAAATAGTCTGGTGTTAGGCAGAGTAAAATAGTCTGGTGTTAGGCAGAGTAAAATAGTCTGGTGTAGAGTAAAACAGTCTAGCGTTAGCCAGGTTAAAATAGTCTGGCGTTAGACAGAGTAAAATAGTCTGGTGTTATAGACAGAGTAAAATAGTCTGGCGTTAGCCAGAGTAAAATAGTCTGGTGTTAGCCAGAGTAAAATAATATGGTGTTAGCCAGAGTAAAATAGTCTGACATTAGCCAGAGTAAAATAGTCCGGCGTTCACCACAGAAAAATAGTCTGGCGTTATAGACAGAGTAAAATAGTTTAGTGTTAGACAGAGTAAAATCGCCTGGCATTGGGCAGAGCTATGCTAGTCCGACGTTAGCCAGAGTAGATACATAAGACGTGAGAGTTGGATGAACACATTTCTGAGCGCTTTATAGTATTACGTGTTAGTTGATGGGTGAATGGTGATACACTACTTCAGGCTATGGCAGAACAGGTGATAACATTTTACGAACAGAGCTGACATAATTTGACATTTTGACGTATGTAAATAAGTTTGGTTTTACATATCTAGCTAATATTTGTAGGGTTCCACTGCCGTGATCCAGGAACACCAATTGGATCAACGAAGGATGGGAAGATATACAATCTCGGTGATACGGTGAAATACCGCTGCAAAGCAGGATACAGACTTGAAGGCTCACACACCAGAACTTGTTTACAGAATAAAACCTGGTCTGGTGATCAGCCAAAATGCGTTGGTAAGTTAAGGTTATACTGTAGACCTTCGGTTACCTTTTAGGGAAAACATTGTAGCGCTCCGTTCGTTTATTACATATACCAAAACCTACACATTATTCGAAAGCTGATCAGTAAACCATAATATAACTGGCTACAAGACTGCAGGAAAACATTTGGTCATTTTATGAACGCAAACAAGCGCTTCTGTTCATTAAAGTTTTCATTGCAATTCGAAATGCTATAAGCGAACAACTATTTACTATAATGCTCTTAAAATTGGCCGTTTGGTAGATAAATATTACAGCAAAAAAATTGTTTCTGGGTTTGTAAAAATTCCAAATACTTTTAGAGTTATCGAATTTTTACCATATGTTTTTACTATTACAGCTAAAAGACGATCTCACAGGAGGTTGAATGGACTTGCATAAAAGGCCGTAAAACGATAAATATTGAAACTTTTACAATACCAGACACACTTTTGTCACCAGAATATTAATTTACTCGAATATCAATTTTTAGATGATTCTGATAAATTTGTGTTCACTTACAGCTTTTTAAAGTTCTTACTTTAGCTCAAAACATTTCTTTGAGAAAAAGCCGTGTGAAAGAAACCTCTTGTCACTTATTCACACAAGTAAATAATGCGATTTTTCCTTGTTTAGAAATAAAAAAACCATGATTTCCTTTTCAGAATCTGAAAGCCCTCATAAAATGCTTCACTTTCAGCGAATAAAAAAAATTATGGTTTGAAGGTCTACAGTAACCGGAAGTGCTTTTAGTTGGCTATGAAACGAAAATTAAGTTTGTCTTATTTGAAAGAACACCTAAAATGATAAGTAACAACTTTTGCAGTTTTTTGTTTCCTTGCTTCGTTGTTGAGATATTTCAGTTTGTTTGATATGTAAATTAAACACTTTGACGTCACGTGTGCATAATGAGTTATCAGAGAATATATATCGTTTCTATTATCAATTTTATATCAAACCAAATTAAGTCGAGTCACAGGCGAGTGGGTGTGTTTTCCCACAACACCAAATATATAGATTTTCTAGTGATTATATGCGTTTGATAATAGCAAGGATATATAACCTTACTGATAAGTCATTATGCACGTGTGACGTTAACTTGTTTAATTTACATATCAAACAACTTGAAATATCTCAACAGTGTGAAGTCATAAGTATGACATTTGTATATCAAAAACCCCTAAATATCTCAATAATGAAGCAAGGAAACGAAATTCTACAAAAGATGTTGCTTTGTCATGCGGCCATGCAACAATTTTTTAGATTTTTTCCAGCCCCGGACATGCAAAAAATTTTCAGATTTTCTCCAACCTCGGGTACGCAAAAAAAATTTCAGATTGTTTCCAGCCCCGGACATGCAAAAAATTTTCCGATTTTTTCCAGTCCCGGACATGCAAAAAATTTTCAGATTTTTTCCAGCCCAGGACATGAAAAATATTTTCAGATTTTTTCCAGCTCCGGGACATGCAAAAAATTTTCCGGTTTTTTCAGCTGCGGACATGCAAAAAATTTTCCGATTTTTTCCAGTCCCGGACATGCAAAAAATGTTCAGATTTTTTCCAGCCCAGGACACGCAAAATATTTTCAGATTTTTCCAGCTCCAGACAAGCAAAAAAATTTCAGATTTTTTCCAGGCCTGGACATGCAAGAAATTTTGAGATTTTTTCCAGCACCGGACATGCAAAATATTTTCAGATTTTTTCCAGCCCAGGACATGCAAAAAATTTTCCAGATTTTTTCCAGCCACGGACATGCAATCTGATGCGAGATCTCGCCTAGGAGGGCTGGTCCTCTTGTCATCTAAACGCAAACAAATGTTTACAAGGAATTACGCTGAGAGGCGGGATCTCGGCAAAGAGGGCCAGCCCTCCTTCATATAAACACCCCTTACTACTTACCGGTCTACCAAAAAAGCTCATGCAAACACACGAGGTAAATTCCAGCCCTCTTACTAGGGCTAGCCCTACCAAGTGGGCTGGCCCTCCTCCATATAAACACCCATAGGTAATTATGCAAATTTATTCCGTGTTGGCACGGAAGTTGCCAAATTTTTTACAGGATCTTGCAGGCCCTAAATTCCGCGTGTGTGACCTGTCCATGATGCAACGAGGGCCTGCGGAGGAGGCAGGGCTAGCCCTACCAAGTGGGCTCTCCATATAAACACCCCCTTAAAACAAAAAATGTGGTCTGATGAGTTTTTTTGTCTCTTTAGATGCCAACAAAAGAATTTTCCCGTCGCTAAACGAAATCATGGAGTTCCTACCCGAAGGTTTTGTGGATTCACTATTGCAGACCACTTGTTTGGGAAAGAATATTTCGTGCCCTGAACTACACCCACGAGCAAGAGCGTTAAATAGAAAGTACAAGAAAGGACTCGACTTGATATTCGTTCTGGATGGATCCAGTGGCATTAGGAAAAAAAACTTCAAAATTGCCAAAGGTTTTCTCAAAACGATCGTGAAAATTTTTGGTGTTAGCACAAGGTATGGGGGAAGGGCAACTGTAGTAAAAACTTTAAAAAACTTAAAAAGGCTACATACATACGCCAGTCGGTTATTGATACATCCATCCCTCCATCCACCCTCCCATCTCCATCCATCAACCAATCATTTTCATTCTGTTTTTAGACCGGACGGTACACGTATTGCATGTGTAGTATTTGGAACTGTAGCCCACGTGGAGTTTTCGTTTAATGACTATTCTGTACGCACAAAGGAAAGGGCCTTGAAAAGGATCGACGCGATTGTTCAAATAAGTACGTTGTGGTTGATGATCATTACCACCATCACCATCACCACCACCACCAGCATCACCATAACCACCACCACCACTACCATCACCAACAACATCACCACCATCACCACGACCACCATCACCACATTACCACAACCACCATCACCATCACCATTATCACCAACATTACCATAACCACCATCACTACCATTACCATAACGACCATCACCATCACCACCACCACCATAACCACCATTACCATAACCACCATCATCATCATCACCATCACCATCACCACCACCATCACCACCACCGCCACCACCAACATGATCAAAATATGTCATCAGTGTTGAATCTATCACCTCGGCTCGCAGAAGTTCTCTTATTTGCTTTCAAGTAAGGTCGGACATTAGAATCGTCTGCATTCACATGGTATCGTGTTTGTTGCTGCTTTATACAGTAACACAATCATTTACCTTCTTAGGAGGCGGTACAGCTATCCGGGCTGCGTTGGATGAAGTGAAAAAACAATTTTACCCTCTGGAAGGAGTAAGGAAGGTAGTACCACGGCTCTTTTTCTTATCACAGATGGCAACTCAAACATCGGTGGTAAACCACTGAAGGCTGCACGAGCTCTTCGAAAAAAAGGCGTTAAAATTTACGTCGTGGGTGTTGGCAACGAAGTAAAGCATCAGTCTCTGAAGGATATTGCGTCGGAGGGCGGCAATCATGTCTTCACAATAGAAAATTATAAGAAGCTAGGAAAAGTTGAGAAATGGATTGCAATTACTTCAGGTCGAGGTTAGGATGAATGAAACATATAATATGGATACAGTAACGATTATTTACTATCTACTAATATATCTCGAAGGAGGGAGGGGGGAGGGAAGGAAGGGAACGAAGGGAAGGAAAGGAAGGGAACGAAGGGAAGGAAAGGAAGGGAATGAAGGGAACGAAGGGAAGGAAGGTAACGAAAGGAACGGAAGGGAAGGAAGGGAACGAAGGGAACTAAGGAAAGGAAGGGAATGGAACGAACGAACGAACGAAGGGAACGAACGAACGAACGAACGAACGAACGAACGAACGAACGAACGAACGAACGAACGAACGAACGAACGAACGAACGAACGAACGAAGGGAACGAACGAAAATAAAGGCAACCGTATTCTTCCATAGAAACGATGAAAACGAAGTTTTTTTCTCATTTCTCGTATGGAAACTCCCAAACAAAATTTATTTTTAAATTCGGAGCGATTGTTTAATAATCTCTTTTCGTAATCAACAGATTACTCGCAATGTGGACGTGCGCATTTTAATAACGCAGTAGTACTGGACAACAGAGCTCGTATAGTAGGAGGATCAAACACAAAAGCAAAGCTCTGGCCGTGGGCAGTAAGAATATACGTAAAAGGTGAGTTTCAACAGAAACTAATGAATAAGCCATTTGCACGATGACTTGGGATGGCGTTGGGTGACTACAACTACCAGAATGCTTTGCCAGTATTCTAGGGTTTCGGCTAAAAGGGATGACTCAAAAGGACTTGGTTTTGCCCGGTTGGGCCGCCATTTTGGAGATCAAAAGTGGTCACACTCTCGAAAGACCGCAATCTATACCTACTATATCTCTATGGCCTTAAAGTGCCTATGAAACGAAAGTTAAGTTTGTCTTATTTGAAAGAACACTTAAAATTAAAGTGCCTATGAAATTAAATTTTTCATTGCTTCATTTGGAAGAGCATCAAAATGTAGGACAATATGCAGTTTACCGTTCCTTGATATCTTTTATA
Source organism: Paragorgia papillata (assembly GCA_035771165.1). Taxonomy (NCBI): domain Eukaryota; kingdom Metazoa; phylum Cnidaria; class Anthozoa; order Scleralcyonacea; family Coralliidae; genus Paragorgia; species Paragorgia papillata. Next base: position 145,988 of record JAWNZC010000357.1, read on the forward strand.
GTTCCAGAGTTATAAAGATTTAAAGATGTCAAAATGAAGATAAAATATGGCACAAACAAATTGCTGATTCAGCACAAATTGTGACGTCACGTGGTTTGCATGTTAATTTGGTGAATTAAATTAACTATAGCTCAGTTACTATGGGCGCTTTCCAATTGACAAGGTTAGACCGATCAGTCCGGCCAGAATGGACTTGCTTTTGACTAGGACCAAATTTTCCAGTCAGACCATCCCAGGTCTCAAACGAATCGTGTTCCATTTAACCGGACTGACCGGTCTAACCGTGTAAATGGAAAGCCCCCTATGTGTCAGAATCAAATGAACCTTTGCACACATATAGAGCAAGATGAAACACAGTTGATAATATCACCAATTTTGTTGTCAAGGTAACACTGTTGTACCCAGGCCCCTTGCACGGATTTTATAAAACAAAATGTATTTATCTCTGTGGGCATAATTTTCAAATTATTATAGTATAAACGTATTTTAGGCATGCATAGGTATGACAAGCACATGTCTGATATTATTTTATCCTTATCAGGACAGAGAAGGTGGTTTATATATAAAATCCGTGCCTGGGTACAACAGTGTTACCTTGACAACAAAATTGGTGATATTATCAACTGTGTTTCATCTTGCACTATATGTGTGCAAAGGTTCATTTGATTCTGACACATAGTAACTGAGCTATAGAATTAACATGCAAACCACATGACGTCACAATTTGTGCTGAATCAGCAATTTGACATCTTTAAATCTTATAACTCTGGAACTATAAAAGATATCAAGGAACGGTAAACTGCATATTGTCCTACTTTTTTATGCATGTTAGGCGCTTTAAGTAACATAACAGAGTCACATCTTTTGCAGTTTTTTGTTTCCTTGCTTCGTTCTTGAGATATTATACACTTGTTGACTGGCGCCGAGGCAAACATCGAGTTTTACGGACCCGAAGACTTCAAAAGTCAACAAGCGTTTTGTTATATAACAAAGACTTTTAAAATACAAAATACCAAACTGACTCGAAACTTGTAAAAACCAAAACACTTTGACTTTGTCTTCGTATTTCAATTCAACTGAACAAACACACCAGACTCAACAAGTACAAAGAACAGCTTTAAATTTATCCAGATTTTCTTCAGACGTTCTTTGAAGATATGTATAGATATTCTTTCCTTTGGAAAATGGACTATTTCGTACCAAACAAGCTCGAAACAGCTCTTGTTTTCAAAATGTTCCGAAAAGTCCAAAGTTCTTGATCTGATGCAATAATCATTGTGTATTCACGTGAACAACGCATGATTAAAGCTGACGTCAGAGGGAAACATTGCACTGTTTCCTTCTTCGTTGTTGACGTCAGAGGGAAACAGTGCAATGTTTCCCTCGGCAGAAAGAAACATTGAGTTTGTTGAACAACACGTGACCATGATTTGACCAATAGGATTTCATCTTTGGCAAACGAAAGTCTTTGGTATATAACAATCCAGTTTATTTGATGTGCAAATTAAACATTTTGATGTCACACGTGCATACTGAGTTATCGAAAAAAAATTATATCTTTGCTATTGTCAAATATAATCACTTGAAAATCTACATGTTTAGAGTGTTCTTGGCGAAACACACTCACATGCTGCCTTCGGATTAATTTGGTTGGATAACAGCAAAGATATATAACTTTTTTGATAAATCATTATGCACATGTGACGTCAAAATGTTTAATTTACATATCAAACAAACTGAAATATATCAAGAACAAAGCAAGGAAACGAAAAACTTCAAAAGATGTTACTCTATCATTTTAAAGTGCCTGTGTCATGGTTGGGGATTTTACATATTTAAGATGTTTGGAACCTTCCGAGAAGATTTGTAATATATCTTCCTTTTCTAAAATGTTAGCTTCATGGACTTTTTCACTGTTAAAGTTGACGGAAGTGACGTCAAAGCAGGAATTTGTCTGTATAAAAACCACTTCACAGATTCCTGCTTTGACGTCACTTAACAGCGAAAAAGTCCATGAAGATGAAATTTAGAAAAGGAAGATATATTACAAATCTTCTCAGAAGGTTCCAAACATCTTAAATATGTAAAATCCCCAACCATGACATATAGGCACTCTAAGTGTTCTTTCAAATAAGACAAACTTAATTTTTGTTTCATAGGCACATTAAAGTGGCTAATATGTAACAAGGGTGCGTAGATGTGCTTTTGTCGTCAACATGTAATCTAGTTTTCGCCCTTTCTGACACTTCGACAAAAACCCCACCAGGTTTGTTTTTTTCAACTCGGTTTTACGATATGCAAATTATCTCGAACACGAAACTTCTATTCTTTTTTTCTCTCAAGATGAACACAGATGTGGAGGAACGTTAATAAATCAAGACTTTGTTTTGACAGCAGCTCATTGTTTTAACGACGAACCACCACAACAGTAAGTTTAAATTATATACATTAAAGATATAAATTATAAAAGGAAAATTTCGAATTCAAGCTTTGCTCAGCTTTGTAATTCATACGTATCCAACTTTATTACCATTTTATAATTTTTATTTGAGGCTCTTACAAAAGGAAATATTTTTATCAATACAAAATAGAAATATTTTCTGACAATAACTCTCCCCAGGCTTTTTGTTGTAAAGATATTGTCGCAGACCACAGGAAGCGCAGGCTCTTGGATAAGATGTATGTGGTGACGAAAAATCTTTTTATAGTTTCTCACCATTTTTCATTATTTTATTTGAAAGTCAACAATAAAGAGAGAGTACGACAGATTGCCTGCCGAGACAGAATGTGTTTTAAAATGCCTTGATATGTCTAATGGGGCTATACAGCATACGGTGAATAATAGGTGTTCTTCCCCAAGATGTGCATATAGAAAAAACTACCTTAGAAGAGCACAGTAAGCCAATATTATTTTTTGCTACGAAGGTCCCTTTTCGTGAACGGCCCCCCGACGGAAAAATCCTTAAAAGAGGCCCTGTGACAAACGTCTACCAAACGACCACCAATCTTTATGTTAAGGCCTGGCCAAACGCTTTCAACATTTCATTCAACATCGTTCAACATGTTGAAAACGTTTGGCCACCCCTGTTGAATGATGATGTTGAACGGTGTTGAATGATGTTGAACGAAATTTGAACATGTTCAAATTTTCGTTCAACACGCGTTCAACATTTCTATTGTTCTCAAAATGTTGAAAGGTGTTGAACGCATTTGGCCACATTTCATTCAACTTTGTCGAACAGAGGCATGCGCCATGCGGGATATTGTCGATTCCAGCTTTTGTGGTAACCCGCGTTCAATTAATTGTCATTCATGAATATTGAACGATGTTGAATTCATTTGGCCACTCGTTCTTTCAACATTATTCAACATCGTTCAACAATGTTGAATGCGATGTTGAAAGCGTTTGGCCAGGCCTTTAATGCAACTAGAAACATTTTTGTCGTTGCAGAGTAAAAGTGGCTTTCGGCGACAAGGATCGAACAACGAAAACCAGTCTCAAAATCTATAAACACCCGAAATACGACGCTCGTAAGCTTATAAACGACATTGCACTTGTCAAGATCCAGAAATTTAAACGATATAGCCGCGGTATCCAGGCCATATGTCTTCCTTGGGGGTTAAACACAACGCACATAATCAAGCCTGGGAATAGTTTGTTTGCCGTTGGTTGGGGGACAACGAAAAGGGTGAACAAAGGAGCGGGAGCCCAGAAGAAGGACTACTCGAAAGAGCTCAAACGAGTCGAGATCCCGTTTATAAATGATACAAAGTGTGCTGATAATGTTGCTAACAAGAGGGCGGAAAGAGTAAAGAATTGGGAGGATTGGTACTTCAGCAGTGATACGCAGTTTTGTGCCGGGGATATATCTGGTCAAAATGACACGTGCCGAGGGGATGGCGGTGGTCCAGCCATGGTCTTAGTCAAAGAGCCAGTGACTAACAAGCCGAGGTGGTACCAAGTTGGAATAGTAAGTTGGGGACATGGTTGTGCTCAGGCTGCTTATGGTTACTATTCCAAGCTTCCAGCATTTCTGGACTGGGTTGATAAGAAGATCAAACTTTAAACCAATAACCCGATTAGCGTTATTTTCTGCAGTTTTTTCTCGTCTGGATACTAAAATTTACTTTCATAATGTTCATCGTCATTTATTTCATTTCTTTTCGTCGGTTTGCGCGGCAATAAAAGTTTCGTAAAAAATTTCTTTTTAGGGTCAATTCCGTGATTTTACCGGAAGAAACCCGTGCCATTATATAGAAACTATTTTATATTGAGCGGTCATTTTTCGCTCCAAATGTAATGTTAAGCTGCTGTTACACGATGCGATTTTCCTTGCAACTTTCAAAAAATTTACCAATTGAAAAAAATCGCCATTTGCTAAGAGGGGAGTTACACCATGGATTGTAAAAGGACTGGATAGGAAACTAATAGTCATGTGGGGCGTTTTGAGCCTTTTGATTGGTTAAATCGCATTCACTCAGTTTGAAAAATGGTTGAAACCTAGTTGAAAATTGTGATGTCATTATTTTACCGAGGTTTTTAAGTGAACTTTTCTTCAAATTCTTTCTATTCTCACATTCAGATGACTATATGTTGACGTTTCAAATGATTTTATTGCCTTACAAACCTGCCTAAGCCACAATCGAGTGTTCGAGGTAAACGTTGTTGATCTTTGTTTTGATGTTTTCTGTGTTGTTTCAAAGGAACTGGCGTCGCAAATTAGTACTTTGTTTTGCTTGGAATTTGCGGTGCATTTTTAACCTAGTAAACCTTGATATTTTCTTTTAAAATGAGTAATAATAGATGTGCATTTTATCCTATTGTAGCTTTGTTGTATTTACAGGCAGTTCAATTATCATTTTAAGCTGTTGAATATAGTAGGAGATTTTTAAACTTGTCAATTTCAACCAGGTTGTTATGCTCACGCCATCAAGTTTCCTATCCGGTCTTTTTACTATCCATGGTTACACGCAGTTACTTGCGAACTTTGTTGTAAGTTGCAGCGAAAAGTAGAACCCAAAAATAACAAAATCGCAAGTTGCTACGGGGTGTTACACAGTACGATTTTTCTTGCAACCTGCATGCAACATTCAAGCTATTTGTTGCAAGTTGCAAGAAAAATCGCATCGCGTAACAGCAGCTTAACTTCGCAACGTTTTAACATTTGGAACTGGAATTTTCCTGAGTTAGTAACTACGAAAGCGCGTGGGCGATTTTGGATAAGTTAACTTTAATTTTACCGCGTTTTGAATCGTTGACACGTTTTTATTTTTTATCGTCGTATATCCCTTAAACGGGTAGTAATTGTCTGAGGGCGAGATCGGACATAAAACCTGCAAACGATTTCTGTCTGATTTTTCAGTGAAATGAGCTAGCCAGTAAATGTTTTAAGAAATAATGTAAACAGCTGAAATTATGATTCTATTAAACGTAACGTGTGTAATCTGCCTTTCCTGAGTGGAAGTTGGAATTAAAAGTAAAGATATTTCAGACTTTGTTGTTCTAAACGTGCTGTTGAGTGAATAGTGAATGTCTAACTATGTTAAATTCTGTATTATCGATTGATTAAAACAAGTAGAGTGATGACTTTAATTTTGTTTGCATTGAATAAAGTTCCAATAGTGCTGGAGTGAGTGGGAAGGAGAGAGGGACGGACGGATGTAAGGAGAGAGGGAGGAAGTGAATGAGCGACGGACGGACGGACGGACGGACGGACGGACGGACGGACGGACGAACGAACGAACGAAGCAAGCAACCAACAACTAACTATAACTAGCTAACTAACTATAACTATAACTAACTATAACTAACTATAACTAACTATAACTAAATATAACTAACTATAACTAACTAACTAACTATAACTAACTATAACTAACTATAACTAACTATAACTAACTATAACTAACTAACTATAACTAACTATAACTAACTATAACTAACTATAACTAACTAGCTATAACTAGCTATAACTAACTATAACTAACTATAACTAACTATAACTAACTATAACTAACTATAACTAACTATAACTAACTATAACTAACTATAACTAACTATAACTAACTATAACTAACTATAACTAACTATAACTATAACTAACTATAACTAGCTAACTAACTATAACTAACTATAACTAACTATAACTAACTATAACTAACTATAACTAACTATAACTAACCATAACTAACCATAACTAACTATAACTAGCTATAACTAACTATAACTAACTATAACTAACTATAACTAACTATAACTAACCATAACTAACCATAACTAACCATAACTAACTAGCTATAACTAACTATAACTAACTATAACTAACTATAACTAACTATAACTAGCTATAACTAACTATAACTAACTATAACTAACTATAACTAACTATAACTAACTATAACTAACTATAACTAGCTATAACTAACTATAACTAGCTATAACTAACTATAACTAACTATAACTAACTATAACTAACTATAACTAACTAACTAACTATAACTAACTATAACTAGCTATAACTAACTATAACTAACTATAACTAACTATAACTAACTATAACTAACTAGCTATAACTAACTATAACTAACTATAACTAACTATAACTAACCATAACTAACTATAACTAACTATAACTAACTATAACTAACTATAACTAACTATAACTAACTATAACTAACTATAACTAACCATAACTAACCATAACTAACTATAACTAACTATAACTAACTATAACTAACTAACTAACTATAACTAACTATAACTAACTATAACTAACTATAACTTACTAACTATAACTAACTAGCTATAACTAACTATAACTAACTATAACTAACTATAACTAACTATAACTAACTATAACTAACTATAACTAACTATAACTAGCTATAACTAACTATAACTAACTATAACTAGCTATAACTAACTATAACTAACTATAACTAACTAACTATAACTAACTATAACTAACTAGCTATAACTAACTATAACTAACTATAACTAACTATAACTAACTAGCTATAACTAACTATAACTAACTATAACTAACTATAACTAACTATAACTAACTATAACTAACTATAACTAACTATAACTAGCTATAACTAACTATAACTAACTATAACTAGCTATAACTAACTATAACTAGCTATAACTAACTATAACTAACTATAACTAACTATAACTAGCTATAACTAACTATAACTAACTATAACTAACTATAACTAACTATAACTAACTATAACTAACCATAACTAACCATAACTAACGATAACTAACTATAACTAGCTATAACTAACTATAACTAGCTATAACTAACTATAACTAACTATAACTAACTATAACTAACTATAACTAACTATAACTAACTATAACTAACTATAACTAACTATAACTAGCTATAACTAACTATAACTAACTATAACTAACTATAACTAACTATAACTAGCTATAACTAACTATAACTAACTATAACTAGCTATAACTAACTATAACTAACTATAACTAACTATAACTAACTAACTATAACTAACTATAACTAACTATAACTAACCATAACTAACTATAACTAACTATAACTAGCTATAACTAACTATAACTAACTATAACTAACTATAACTAACTATAACTAACCATAACTAACCATAACTAACTAACTATAACTAACTATAACTAGCTATAACTAACTATAACTAACTATAACTAACTATAACTAACTATAACTATAACTAGGTAACTAAACAAATAAATAAATCTATACTTACTCTTATGTGCATCTCTCAAGACAATCTTTCCGTGTCCGAAAGTTGTTCGCATAACCAAAACATCCTCCATATTTAAATATCTTGCAAGAATCAGTGGCAGCATCGTAATAGAATCTGTTTTCGTCGCAAGGACCAGTCCCTGGCTTCAAATGACAAACATCTACATTCAAATAATAAAGCAACGATATCACTTAAGAAATGCTTCATGGTTTCGCGGGTTTTTGTCGATTTGCGCCAATCACAAACGTGCCTGCACATTATCAGCAGGCATATATTATTGGGAATATTGCATGAATTACCATAAGTTCAAAATTGTGATCAATAGAGTGCTGATGAGTGAGGCGTGCGATGGCATTTTAGAAACGTTTTAAGATTGATTGTCTAAAAGATTTACAACTGGAAGCTCTAGAGAAATTGGTTAATAGCCAAGATGTTCTCGTCATTCAGGCTACAGGATCAGGGAAAATAAGGTTTCTCGCTGGCGGAAGTATGACAGAGGCGAGAAATGCAGTTCTCACACGGAACTGGACACTGGGTTCTAGAGAGAATCCATTGTAATATAATCACTTTTTTCTTGTTGCTCGTTGCGACTAGACGTGTATTCCCCAGCCCCCCACCCCACCCACATAGCTGAGTGCATTATGCTAGTGAGGCCGTGTTGGCAGCAATTTAGGTCAAGAAGTTTGTTGAGTTTGTTCATATTTAGGCGATTCTCTATGATTGTATTAGGGTTGTTAAGAATTGAGTTTGTTTCTATAAACAGCGTTTGTTTCTATAGCGTGATCCTTGATGATTGTATTATGGGTTGTGTTTAGAATAAAGTATGGTCGAGCATTGCTGCGACTCGACTTGATACCACCAGTGACGTGTGAGAATCACTTATATTTCAGTCAACTTCTTTGGCTTCTGATATCGTGAAATTAATTTATACAATACGTCACAGACACGTTCGGTAGCTCACGCGTCCAGTCGTCTCTTTCGGAGGAGGTAGGACTTTGGAAGAGCACGAAAAAAAGCGTAGCTCTAGATTTTGTAATGCTCCTCCAAGTTCCTAGGCTCGATTTCCAGCAATCTCCCGGGCCCCGGTATACTTACTTCTCCCGAAAGAAACGGCTGGACACGTGAGCCACAGAACGTGTCTGTGACGTTTTGCATGAATTAATTCCACGATATCAAAAACCATAGAAGCTGACTGAAATATATATAAGTGACTATTTCGACCCTGTAGGCTGAATGGTGAAAATATATTGGTCATTAACCAATTTCACTAGAGCTTCCTGAGTTCCTGTTGCAAATCTTTAGACAATCGATCGTAAACGTTTCTAAAATGCGATCGCATATGCCTCACTCATCAGCACTCTATTGATCGCCATTTTGAACTTACAGGGTAATTCATACAATAATCGCAATAATATATGCCTGCTGAAAATGTACAGGCACGTTTGTGATTGGTGCAAATCGACAATGGACAAGCTCACGAGTCCAGCCGTGATTACGGGGGAGGTAAGTACCGGGGATCCGAGATACGGTTGGAAATCGAGCCTACAGTTCCAAACCATTTCTTTTATAATATAGGACAAGAGAGCACTTCCAGCGGGTTATTATTAGAGATGTTTAAAAATGCCAGATTGCACTCGTACCGGAATTATGTAAACATGCCGTTTGCATAAAATAAGAATAATGAGCGCAATCAAGCATTTCTTCTACACGGACAAACTCTCCTGGTCAGATTTGTATAAAACTCTCATCCAAATCTCAACCAAATTTAACCAAAATTTAATGGGTTGGTCCTTTGTCTATAATCAAGTTTTCCACAGACAGACAGACATAGACACAGACACACAGAGACAGACAGGTGTGAAAATATAACCTCCTCGCGGAAGTAATAGAGCGTTTTCACTCACGTGATCGGTGGCCCCATTGAGGTGGTGAGACAATACGAAATATTTGAATAAGAAAGAGCTAATTCCCATACCGTACACCAATATGGCCGCCATTTCATTGTTTTGGTACACCAATATGGCCGCCGTGACGTCAGTAGAAAACGCTCTATAGACACTTCTCGAATTCCCTTCAATGCCGACGAAACAATGGCTCCAAGTCGAGGTTGGCAATGAGATCGTAATGCATTTACTCTTATCTTTCATATCCAACCTCGATTTCAAACCGTTGTTCGTGCTTACTGAAACAAATTTGGAAAGTGTCTATAAGACTCAAAATAGTAAAATGTTTTTTTTTTGCCAGAGGTTTTTTGTCGGTGGGGTTTTTGTCCGCGGAGAAATTTTTGTCGGCGTGATTTTTGTTGGTGGGGTTTTTGTCGGAGGGGTTTTTGTCCGAGGTTTTTTTTTGTCAGAGGGTTTTTGTCGGTGAGGTTTTCTTCCAAGGTTTTTTGTCGGAGGGTTTTTTTTGTCGGAGGGTTTTTTGTCGGCGGATGTTTTCTTATCTAAAAGTATCTACAAGTTTACAATAAAAACGTAAATTTCTAACGTGAAAAACACACCTGCCATGCATGTATTCTTGCATTCATCTTTAGTCCAGAACCCATTGCATCCGCTAGGATGACACCCGCCGGCAATCATAGATTTACAACGTTTCTCGCTGACGCTATAATAAAAGACGTTGAATGATGCTCGACAGAGACTCACTGGCACAATGCTGCAGATGTCACCTGAAGCGAAAAAGAGTCTTCGTCAAAATCCCCACTCAGAAACCATTTTTATTATATGGCTGTGTGTCGCGTAAGCGGTCACAATTTTAAGGCCCAGCGTCATGTATTAAATTACCGCTTAATTAATAGTTTTGCGCGAGACAAAAATGATATTTGTGTGCAAAGGAAAGGAATAATATTCTTAAGCGTTAAAAGAGCAAGTCATTAGTGCGTTTTCTTACGGACTATTTAGTCCAAGTTTTGACGTGTGTGACATTCACGATAATTTTAATCATGTAAACTCAGTGAACTCTATATAAGGACTGGAACGATACCTACAAACCAAATTTTGAAGCCGTCATGGAGGCTGACATGCAGGGCGGCCCCAGTCCTCTTTATATGCAAGAAAATCTTTAGTTTTTAAAGTTATATTTTGTTATGAACCAATACAAAGAAATGCAAACATGCTACAGTAATAGATAGTTCTTCTAAAGGCTTTTAGCAGCAAAAACGTAGCTTGAATATTTGATAAAAAACACATTTTGCGTCAGAAACCGCGCGGATCTCTTGATTTTTTTGTAGGGCAGCTCCAAGTGTTGAGTCAGTTGAGGTATCAAAAGTCCAGAAAAATGTCTATAAACTATCTTGAATAAAATAAAGATAGCATTAATCAGGGCTAAAGCCTACTGAAATCTAGTGGCTATAATCTGTCGAGCATATGGATGCTGACATGATGAATAAAAACCATAAATATTAAATTTTCTGAACAGTCAAAAAATCGAACAAAACACAGAAATACGAACCGACAGTGTTTTAAAGGCATCAAAGATAAAAAATATATGTGGTCTTACAATGATTCAAAAGGTATGAGGAGACTATTCATAACAGCAAACATAACTAACTAATCGCGACACTCGCACACAGGAGAATGACCATTAAGTTTACATCTCTGACCTCTACCACACTTAAACTACGCACAACGATCTGTTAAAAAACGTAAAGGTCAGCACATCTTTGGAAATGATGCTCATCTGTTTGTTTCTGTGTTTGTTTCTGTGTTTGTGGGTTCTGTGGTTGCTTGTACTGGTTATTTTTGGTTATTTTTATTTTTGGTTATTTTAGGTTATTGCACTTGGCGTACCATATATGGTGAAAAACTTCATGATGGGGCCCCTATATTGAAAAATGTTGGGAAAGGCAGAGATAGGATTTTTTGGAAAATGGGTTAAAAATCGTTTAAAACCTAGCAAGACAACTTCGGTAGTTTTACCAAGGCGGCAGAACAACATGTCATCATCTCCAAATATTAAAAGTTCTCAATGTGACTGAAGCCGCCATGTTTCCAGTTTACTTCCGGCGGTCTCCGAGTCCGATTCCAAGTGTAGTTCCCAGACCTTTCTCGAGGAGCAAATTTCACTATCTCCTATCTTGTGTGTCGGGAAGGAAGGTTTGCACAGCGCATATATCGAAATAAACTTTTTAATCGTCACAATATATTCAGTACAGTTGAAGCTCTCGTGAGCGACCACCCTCGGGAACTGTAAAAAGTGGTCGCAACTAGAACTGGTCGCTTACGAGAATTCGTTCTCGTTTGCGACCACCCACTGAAATGGCTGAAGTTGGTCGCTTACGAGAGATTGGACCAGAAAAATACTGCAGCGTTTCTATTCTGGCAACCAGCCAGAAACAGCAATACTCAATCATTGTTATGCATTTTATAATCACATTTATTTACTGTATTAAAAGTTATCAAATTGCTTTTTAGCGCAGTGTTGACTGATTGCAAAGGGTCTTTCAAGGGTGGTCGCTTACAAGAGCTTAAAAACAAAGAAAAAGCTCAGTTTGTGAATCTGAAAGGTGGTCGCGGTCGCTTACGGGAGTGGTCGCTTACGAGAGCTTTTAGTAACAGAGTTTAATAGGGAATTTAAACGGGGTTTCGTGAGGGTGGTCGCAACTAGAGCTGGTCGCTTACGGGAGTGGTCGCAAGGAGAGCTTCGACTGTATGTACATTGTGCAGATACTAAAAACTCAAAATTCAAATATACCTTGAGTCGTTTCGCAATTAATAAACTGTTTTTCTCTCATGGGGCCGGGGGCCCACGCGGGCCCGGGGCAGCTGCCCCTTTTGCCCATAGGATAAAGCGGCCGTGATTATGCATGTGTGACGTAAATATCATTTTAAAAGTTCTAATAAAAACTGTCGAGGTTAGGGGCACTTTAACATGAGCAATAATAATAGCTACCAATTGCGTAGCAACAATCGAAATATTTCCTTGCCTAAGCCTAGAACAAACTTTTATAAAAAAATTTTCTCTTATCGAAAAGCTATGATGTGAATAACCTACCAGCCAATATAACCATGTAATCAAGTTCTAACGCCAAATTTCTCGGTAAATTCGTTTAAACATCTTGTAGAAAATATATAGTTCTTTAAATACTGCTCGAGGCGAAGCTGAGTGTAGTATTTAGTTTCGAGTTCGTTGTTAGTGAACTCGCGGATGTAAGTATAGGTTATTTTGAGGCCAACACATATCCACGAGGGGCCTCAAAATAACGTACTTAATTTTCACATTTCACATTTAATATTCAATTTGAGTCCACAGGATATGAAATTTACGCTTGCGAAATGACTGACAGTCTGTTCATTTACAAGGTATCTTTGCTTAAATTTCCTCGCTTAAGAACGAGTTTCCTATAGAAATATCTAAAATACTAGTTTACCTCAAGAAATTGTAATATTCCAAGCTGTTTAATCTTTTGTATCCCTCGGTATAGCTTCACCATTTCAAAAATTTGGCAACCTTACATTAATTTCCATGCGTTATAACACTTACTGCACGATAAATACTGCGCTTTTCGGCTAAGCTTGGAGACGAACAGTTTGATCGAAAAGTTTGAACATTGAAACGCATACGTCACCAAGGCCAATTTAGGATGTTGTCAAGGGCAAATTCAAAAGTTTAGGCAACGCCTTAATTTCTATTCGTCAAAATGTTCAAACATTCAAATTTCCCATGGGAACGTGTCAAATCGTGAAACGATCAAACTTTTTAATAAAACTTCCGGTCTCCAAGCCTAACCGAAAATCGCAGTATCGCACAAAAGAGCGTTGCGCCAATCTCGTTCCCAGAGCCCACGTTCCCCTTACCCAGCGGGCGGGAAACGAGAGGCTCTGGGATAATCCGTTCACGCCATCACAGGATTCTTGTTATCCGGAAGAAGAGCTATATAGAGTTCACTGTGTTCATCAGCCAATGAAATATCGATGTGAAACGGATTATCCCAGAGTCTCTCGTTTCCCGGGTGGGGAACGTGGGCTCTGGGAACGAGATTGGCGTTGCGCATGACGTGACAGGGTGTCACGTGGTGAAAATTATCCAATCAGAACTCACAAAATACATCAGTGTAGGAAAATTGAATATTAAATATTTCGAATAATTATTATGGGTCAGTGAACTCGGGTAGAGTATAATAATAAGGTATAATACGTTTAAAGCTCTGTGATAACAGTTTTTCGCTGAAATGATTATGGACATTTTATGAAGGTTTTTTTCTTAAGCAAATTAAATTAAAATGTTTTGTTATGTTATATATATATGTCGGAACAATCTTGTTGTTTGTCGAGAAAATTGTGCTTTTGGCCACCTCTAATGTCTCAGAATCTAGCGATTCAACGATGTCACAGACGATGTTTAGAGAAGTTTAAAATAAAAAATCTAAAGAAAGAACAGCGCGAATGTATAGAAAAAGTCCTGTTTAATGAGGATGTGCTAGCTGTACTCTGTACTGGTTATGGCAAGAGTTTAATATACCAACTTCTCAAGGAATTACTTCGAAACAATTCTCCATTGGAGTAGTAAGTCCGTTTGAATACCTAAGGAACAGCAAATTTCAAACTTGGAACGCCTGGATTGTGCGATTAAAGCTGCGTCGATTCAGAAAATTCATTTGGGGGCGGAAAGCACTGATCTCAAATAATGAGTCTATTATTTTAGATCAGTGGCGGAAAGCAGTCAGGCTATATTTTTCTCGCCTGCCCACCTGCCTCGCCCGCACTCGCTCCTTTTAACGGAAGACGAGAATAAAGCCTGACACTCAGGTTAGGGACGTCGGAACCCCGGTCACTTTCCGCTGGTGGGACCCGCGGCCAGAAAATAGATATAATTACCTTGACAGATAGGGGCTTTTGCAGACCATTCTCCATTTGAAAGACAGGTAAGCTTTGCCTCCCCCATCAGATCACGTTTTGGTATACATTTGAAGGTCACTACACCACCGATGGTAAAGTCGTTACCCATTCTTTTACCATACTTTGGTGGTAGTGTATCCAACTCATCACACATGTATTCTGAAAATGGTTTAAAATCAATTCATCAAGTGAAGTGAAGTGAAGTAAAGTGAGGTTCATGAAGTAAGGTGGAGGGAGGTGAAGTGAGGTGATGTAAAGTAAAGTGAAGTTAAGTGAGGTGAAATGAGGTGTAGTGAAGTAAAGTGGCGTGACGTGAGGTAAAGTGAGGTGAGGTGAAGTGAGGTAAAGTGAGGTAAAGTAAGGTGAAGTGAGCTGAAGAGAAGTGAGGTGAGGAGAAGTGAGGTGAGGAGAAGTGAGGTGACGTAAAGTGAGGTAAAGTGGAGTGAAGTAAAGTGACGTGACGTGAATGGGTAAGTTGCCGGTTGCCAGTCCCCGCGCGGTTTCGCAATGCTTTATGGGATCGCTAGGGGGCAAACAAACTCTGAAACTCGAAGGCGAATATAAATAATTCGTAAGATTCATCGTTGCGAAGCATTTTGTAGTCAAATCTCATCAATATTTATAAACAAATAGTTTCGAAGTATATAGAAATGGCTCGTGGTGATCATTGTGCAGTTTATGGTTGTTCAAACGATCGGAGATATCCAGAAAAGCAAGTTGTTCTTCCTCATGTTGGAATTCTTCGATTCTACTCACCAAAAATCCAGAAAAATGTTGGTAGGTACTTCATGTATGCCTATTATAAGGTCCTGACATATCATATCCTCAGAGGTGCTTTAGACTGCTTTTAAAGTGAATTAGACTGCTTTAGACTGCTTTAGACTGCTTTAGAGTGCTTTAGACTGCTTTAGAGTGAATTAGACTGCTTTAGAGTGCTTTAGACTGCTTTAGAGTGCTTTAGACTGCTTTAGACTGCTTTAGACTGCTTTAGACTGCTTTAGAGTGCTTTAGACTGCTTTAGAGTGAATTAGACTGCTTTAGAGTGCTTTAGACTGCTTTAGAGTGCTTTAGACTGCTTTAGACTGCTTTAGACTGAATTAGAATGCTTTAGACTGCTTTAGACTGCTTTAGACTGCTTTAGACTGCTTTAGACTGCTTTAGAGTGCTTTAGAGTGCTTTAGAGTGCTTTAGACTGCTTTAGACTGCTTTAGACTGCTTTAGACTGCTTTAGACTGCTTTAGACTGCTTTAGACTGCTTTAGACTGCTTTAGACTGCTTTAGACTGCTTTAGACTGCTTTAGAGTGAATTAGACTGCTTTAGACTGCTTTAGAGTGCTTTAGACTGCTTTAGAGTGCTTTAGAGTGCTTTAGAGTGCTTTAGAGTGCTTTAGAGTGCTTTAGAGTGCTTTAGAGTGCTTTAGAGTGCTTTAGAGTGCTTTAGAGTGCTTTAGACTGCTTTAGAGTGCTTTAGACTGCTTTAGACTGCTTTAGACTGCTTTAGACTGCTTTAGACTGCTTTAGAGTGAATTAGACTGCTTTAGACTGCTTTAGAGTGCTTTAGACTGCTTTAGACTGAATTAGACTGCTTTAGACTGCTTTAGACTGAATTAGACTGCTTTAGACTGCTTTAGACTGCTTTAGAGTGAATTAGACTGCTTTAGACTGCTTTAGAGTGCTTTAGACTGCTTTAGACTGAATTAGACTGCTTTAGACTGCTTTAGACTGAATTAGACTGCTTTAGACTGCTTTAGACTGCTTTAGAGTGAATTAGACTGCTTTAGACTGCTTTAGAGTGCTTTAGACTGCTTTAGACTGAATTAGACTGCTTTAGACTGCTTTAGACTGAATTAGACTGCTTTAGACTGCTTTAGACTGCTTTAGACTGCTTTAGACTGCTTTAGACTGCTTTAGACTGCTTTAGACTGCTTTAGACTGCTTTAGACTGCTTTAGACTGCTTTAGAGTGCTTTAGACTGCTTTAGAGTGCTTTAGAGTGCTTTAGAGTGCTTTAGAGTGCTTTAGAGTGCTTTAGAGTGCTTTAGACTGCTTTAGACTGCTTTAGACTGCTTTAGACTGCTTTAGACTGCTTTAAACTGCTTTAGACTGCTTTAGAGTGAATTAGACTGCTTTAGACTGCTTTAGACTGCTTTAGACTGCTTTAGACTGCTTTAGACTGCTTTAGACTGCTTTAGACTGCTTTAGACTGCTTTAGACTGCTTTAGAGTGCTTTAGACTGCTTTAGAGTGCTTTAGAGTGCTTTAGAGTGCTTTAGAGTGCTTTAGAGTGCTTTAGAGTGCTTTAGAGTGCTTTAGAGTGCTTTAGACTGCTTTAGACTGCTTTAGACTGCTTTAGACTGCTTTAGACTGCTTTAGACTGCTTTAGACTGCTTTAAACTGCTTTAGACTGCTTTAGAGTGAATTAGACTGCTTTAGACTGCTTTAGACTGCTTTAGACTGCTTTAGACTGCTTTAGACTGCTTTAGACTGCTTTAGACTGCTTTAGACTGCTTTAGAGTGCTTTAGACTGCTTTAGAGTGCTTTAGACTGCTTTAGAGTGAATTAGACTGCTTTAGAGTGCTTTAGACTGCTTTAGAGTGCTTTAGACTGCTTTAGACTGCTTTAGACTGCTTTAGACTGAATTAGAATGCTTTAGACTGCTTTAGACTGCTTTAGACTGCTTTAGACTGCTTTAGACTGCTTTAGAGTGCTTTAGACTGCTTTAGACTGCTTTAGAGTGCTTTAGAGTGCTGTAACATGTTATTAAATTTGTGGATACTTTTCAACAAAATTATATCGCGGCATCATTTTGGGCTATAAAAATAGTCGTTAAAAATTCTCCCGCAAACAATCTTTTTCGCTAATTCTTTGGGTAAATTCGAGAAATTTTTTAATAATTTTAGGCTGCTTCTTGATTTTAGCCTGAAATATCAGATGTCCTTTAAGCTGAGAGAAAAGAATGGCTGACGAAATTTCAGGATAACTTATTTGTTCAAGTAATAAAACAAAATGTTGGCGGTTATACACCATGTTTATTAACGATAATAATTCGTTAAGCTTTCGTGCCGTAAATGCGGGACTACGTCGTTGTAATTTAGTTGACGTGTTCTAACAAATATAACTGATCAACTTCAGTCACGCTCGGATGAAGTTTGTTACTTGAACATATATATATATACATCGCCATGCCAAGCTTCAAAATCTTATTATTTGTTCATTTGTACTTTACTTCCGGAACACATGATAATAAAACCTTATCTGTGAGTGAACGTTTTCGCTATATACTTATCAGAATTATTATTTATTTATAGTAGATTTCATTTACGCGATTAACCAATGATGTATTTCGTAATTTCTATAGTCTACTCTTTCTGTTCTATTAATTATCTCTGTCTATACGTAATTATGTTGATCAAATATATACATGTAATATCAAAAAATTAGAAAATTGACATAAATTGTAACAAGTATAAACACTATTAAGAATATCTACAATATCTATAATGCATTTTTGCATGTCGGTTTTAGACAAGACTGCATATATAACAAACATTTTAACCGTAATGGCAGTTGCATGCAAGCAAGACACTTCCTGACTGTTGGTAATCGTATGTTTGTAAAACGGCTTTTTTCTGTAGTCGGCTGTTCCCTAAAACTGTTTTCAGTTATATATATATACTTAAAATAAAATATCTCAAAACAGATTTTCAGAGTCAATTAGCTACCTGTATAAGAGTATTATAACCATTAACGTTTTAATAAAACCGATGGTTTATTTAGTTGTTCAGCAATAATGCTTCGTTTATCTCTTGAATTTCTTTAATATGTATGATTTTCCCGCTCACTTGGGCTGGCGATTTCTTTCGTATTGGTTGGTATTTACTGGTATGGCATTGTTTATTTTCGTAATCTGCAATAAAATTATAAAGCTTTATAGTTTCATTTATGGATGGAGATAAAGATGATGTTGATAGCAAAGATAAAATATGCCTAAAATAAACGTCTCAATATGTGCCCAATTTCCTTGCAAAGGTGTTTGTGCCATTTCTTTTTCCAAATATTCGGAACCTTTTACTCGCTTGTATGGCGATGGATTCTCCCTTTTCCTCTTTCGAGTTCCTTGCATCGTCGTATGATTTGCTGTACTTGCAGATTGTGGACATCCATTGTGGCAGTTGTAGCACTCACACGCGCTTGTGCATTTCAAATTACTACCTAGTCTACCTACCGTAACATCTTTAGGATTATGCAAAAACATTGCCAACAATATTTTCATCAGAGAACCACTTTAAGTGTGAAATAGTAAAAAGTTCGAATCGCAGTCACGCCCACAAACGTTCAACTTAACAAACGTCGACAATTGTTGAAAGTGTTAAAATACAACTAATAAACAAATCTAACGATTAGCTGCTTAAGCGCTCTCAAGGCTCTCAACGGTGCTCTTGTAGTGAAAACTATACTGATAGATTTTTAAGATGTATGTTGTCAATGGTATCACCATAAACATTTTTTCATCACAAACGTGATGAGTACCATTTCTCCGAAGAACTTTAAAAAACCCAACAAAATATCTTGTTCCATTCATCAATATTTTTGCGAATTTGCGACCTCGCGACATAAACGAGCGGGAAACTAATGTCACTGTGTAATTCGACTGAGACTGGCTACAATTTTTTACATATTCTGAGGTGATCCCATTGTAATTTTCATAGCCTTTTTTCAAAACAGAAACGAATAGTCATGTTTTCTTCAGTCTAAACCACTCAATTCACTCTAAAGCAGTCAAAAGCACTCTAAAGCAGCCTAAAGCACTCTAAAGCAGTCTAATTCAGTCTAAAGCAGTCTAAAGCAGTCTAAAGCAGTCTAAAGCAGTCCAAAGCAGTCTAATTCAGTCTAAAGCAGTCTAAAGCACGCTAAAGCAGTCTAAAGCAGTCTAAAGCAGTCTAATTCACTCTAAAGCAGTCTAAAGCACGCTAAAGCAGTCTAAAGCACGCTAAAGCAGTCTAAAGGACGCTAAAGCAGTCTAAAGCAGTCTAAAGCACTCTAAAGCAGTCTAAAGCAGTCTAAAGCACGCTAAAGCAGTCTAAAGCAGTCTAAAGCAGTCTAAAGCACTCTAAAGCACTCTAAAGCACTCTAAAGCACTCTAAAGCACGCTAAAGCACTCTAAAGCACTCTAAAGCAGTCTAAAGCAGTCTAAAGCAGTCTAAAGCAGTCTAATTCACTCTAAAGCAGTCTAATTCACTCTAAAGCGGTCTAATTCACTCTAAAGCACTCTAAAGCAGTCTAAAGCAGTCTAAAGCAGTCTAAAGCAGTCTAAAGCAGTCTAATTCACTCTAAAGCAGTCTAATTCACTCTAAAGCACTCTAAAGCAGTCTAAAGCACTCTAAAGCAGTCTAATTCATTCTAAATCACTCTAAAGCAGTCTAAAGCAGTCTAAAGCAGTCTAAAGCAGTCTAAAGCAGTCTAATTCACTCTAAATCAGTCTAAAGCAGTCTAAAGCAGTCTAAAGCAGTCTAATTCACTCTAAAGCAGTCTAACTCACTCTAAAGCAGTCTAAAGCACGCTAAAACAGTCTAAAGCACGCTAAAGCAGTCTAAAGCAGTCTAAAGCACGCTAAAGCAGTCTAAAGCAGTCTAAAGCAGTCTAAAGCAGTCTAAAGCAGTCTAAAGCAGTCTAAAGCACTCTAAAGCACTCTAAAGCAGTCTAAAGCACTCTAAAGCACGCTAAATCAGTCTAAAGCAGTCTAAAGCAGTCTAAAGCAGTCTAAAGCAGTCTAAAGCACTCTAAAGCAGTCTAAAGCAGTCTAAAGCAGTCTAAAGCACTCTAAAGCAGTCTAATTCACTCTAAAGCAGTCTAATTCACTCTAAAGCAGTCTAAAGCACGCTAAAGCAGTCTAAAGCACGCTAAAGCAGTCTAAAGCAGTCTAATTCACTCTAAAGCAGTCTAAAGCAGTCTAAAGCAGTCTAAAGCAGTCTAAAGCAGTCTAAAGCAGTCTAAAGCAGTCTAAAGCAGTCTAAAGCAGTCTAAAGCAGTCTAATTCACTCTAAAGCAGTCTAATTCACTCTAAAGCACTCTAAAGCAGTCTAAAGCAGTCTAATTCACTCTAAAGCAGTCTAAAGCACTCTAAAGCAGTCTAATTCACTCTAAAGCAGTCTAATTCACTCTAAAGCAGTCTAATTCACTCTAAAGCACTCTAAAGCAGTCTAAAGCAGTCTAAAGCAGTCTAAAGCAGTCTAAAGCAGTCTAAAGCAGTCTAATTCACTCTAAAGCAGTCTAATTCACTCTAAAGCACTCTAAAGCAGTCTAAAGCACTCTAAAGCACTCTAAAGCAGTCTAATTCATTCTAAATCACTCTAAAGCAGTCTAAAGCAGTCTAAAGCAGTCTAAAGCAGTCTAATTCACTCTAAATCAGTCTAAAGCAGTCTAAAGCAGTCTAATTCACTCTAAAGCAGTCTAATTCACTCTAAAGCAGTCTAAAGCACGCTAAAGCAGTCTAAAGCACGCTAAAGCAGTCTAAAGCAGGCTAAAGCACGCTAAAGCAGTCTAAAGCAGTCTAAAGCAGTCTAAAGCAGTCTAAAGCACTCTAAAGCACTCTAAAGCAGTCTAAAGCACTCTAAAGCACGCTAAATCAGTCTAAAGCAGTCTAAAGCAGTCTAAAGCAGTCTAAAGCAGTCTAAAGCACTCTAAAGCAGTCTAATTCACTCTAAAGCAGTCTAATTCACTCTAAAGCACTCTAAAGCAGTCTAAAGCAGTCTAAAGCAGTCTAAAGCACTCTAAAGCAGTCTAATTCACTCTAAAGCAGTCTAATTCACTCTAAAGCAGTCTAAAGCACGCTAAAGCAGTCTAAAGCACGCTAAAGCAGTCTAAAGCAGTCTAATTCACTCTAAAGCAGTCTAAAGCAGTCTAAAGCAGTCTAAAGCAGTCTAAAGCAGTCTAAAGCAGTCTAAAGCAGTCTAAAGCAGTCTAATTCACTCTAAAGCAGTCTAATTCACTCTAAAGCACTCTAAAGCAGTCTAAAGCAGTCTAATTCACTCTAAAGCAGTCTAAAGCACTCTAAAGCAGTCTAATTCACTCTAAAGCAGTCTAATTCACTCTAAAGCAGTCTAATTCACTCTAATTCACTCTAAAGCACTCTAAAGCAGTCTAAAGCAGTCTAAAGCAGTCTAATTCACTCTAAAGCAGTCTAATTCACTCTAAAGCACTCTAAAGCAGTCTAAAGCACTCTAAAGCACTCTAAAGCAGTCTAATTCATTCTAAATCACTCTAAAGCAGTCTAAAGCAGTCTAAAGCAGTCTAAAGCAGTCTAATTCACTCTAAATCAGTCTAAAGCAGTCTAAAGCAGTCTAAAGCAGTCTATAATTCACTCTAAAGCAGTCTAATTCACTCTAAAGCAGTCTAAAGCACGCTAAAGCAGTCTAAAGCAGTCTAAAGCAGTCTAAAGCACTCTAAAGCACTCTAAAGCACTCTAAAGCACTCTAAAGCACTCTAAAGCACGCTAAATCAGTCTAAAGAAGTCTAAAGCAGTCTAAAGCACTCTAAAGCAGTCTAATTCACTCTAAAGCAGTCTAATTCACTCTAAAGCAGTCTAATTCACTCTAAAGCACTCTAAAGCAGTCTAAAGCAGTCTAAAGCAGTCTAAAGCAGTCTAATTCACTCTAAAGCAGTCTAATTCACTCTAAAGCAGTCTAATTCACTCTAAAGCAGTCTAAAGCACGCTAAAGCAGTCTAAAGCACGCTAAAGCAGTCTAAAGCAGTCTAATTCACTCTAAAGCAGTCTAAAGCACTCTAAAGCACTCTAAAGCAGTCTAAAGCAGTCTAAAGCAGTCTAAAGCAGTCTAATTCACTCTAAAGCAGTCTAATTCACTCTAAAGCAGTCTAATTCACTCTAAAGCAGTCTAAAGCACGCTAAAGCAGTCTAAAGCACGCTAAAGCAGTCTAAAGCAGTCTAATTCACTCTAAAGCAGTCTAAAGCACTCTAAAGCAGTCTAAAGCAGTCTAAAGCAGTCTAAAGCAGTCTAAAGCAGTCTAATTCACTCTAAAGCAGTCTAATTCACTCTAAAGCACTCTAAAGCAGTCTAAAGCAGTCTAATTCACTCTAAAGCAGTCTAAAGCACTCTAAAGCAGTCTAATTCACTCTAAAGCAGTCTAATTCACTCTAAAGCAGTCTAATTCACTCTAAAGCACTCTAAAGCAGTCTAAAGCAGTCTAAAGCAGTCTAATTCACTCTAAAGCAGTCTAATTCACTCTAAAGCACTCTAAAGCAGTCTAAAGCACTCTAAAGCACTCTAAAGCAGTCTAATTCATTCTAAATCACTCTAAAGCAGTCTAAAGCAGTCTAAAGCAGTCTAAAGCAGTCTAATTCACTCTAAATCAGTCTAAAGCAGTCTAAAGCAGTCTAAAGCAGTCTATAATTCACTCTAAAGCAGTCTAATTCACTCTAAAGCAGTCTAAAGCACGCTAAAGCAGTCTAAAGCACGCTAAAGCAGTCTAAAGCAGTCTAAAGCAGTCTAAAGCACGCTAAAGCAGTCTAAAGCAGTCTAAAGCAGTCTAAAGCACTCTAAAGCACTCTAAAGCACTCTAAAGCAGTCTAAAGCACTCTAAAGCACGCTAAATCAGTCTAAAGAAGTCTAAAGCACTCTAAAGCACTCTAAAGCAGTCTAATTCACTCTAAAGCAGTCTAATTCACTCTAAAGCACTCTAAAGCAGTCTAAAGCAGTCTAAAGCAGTCTAAAGCAGTCTAATTCACTCTAAAGCAGTCTAATTCACTCTAAAGCAGTCTAAAGCACGCTAAAGCAGTCTAAAGCACGCTAAAGCAGTCTAAAGCAGTCTAATTCACTCTAAAGCAGTCTAAAGCACTCTAAAGCAGTCTAAAGCAGTCTAAAGCAGTCTAAAGCAGTCTAAAGCAGTCTAAAGCAGTCTAAAGCAGTCTAATTCACTCTAAAGCAGTCTAATTCACTCTAAAGCACTCTAAAGCAGTCTAAAGCAGTCTAATTCACTCTAAAGCAGTCTAAAGCACTCTAAAGCAGTCTAATTCACTCTAAAGCAGTCTAAAGCACTTTAAAGCAGTCTAAAGCACGCTAAAGCAGTCTAAAGCACGCTAAAGCAGTCTAAAGCAGTCTAATTCACTCTAAAGCAGTCTAAAGCACTCTAAAGCAGTCTAAAGCAGTCTAAAGCAGTCTAAAGCAGTCTAAAGCAGTCTAAAGTAGTCTAAAGCAGTCTAAAGCAGTCTAAAGCAATCTAAAGCAGTCTAAAGCAGTCTAAAGCAGTCTAAAGCAGTCTAAAGCAGTCTAAAGCAGTCTAAAGCAGTCTAAAGCAGTCTAAAGCAGTCTAAAGCAGTCTAAAGAAGTCTAATTCACTCTAAAGCAGTCTAAAGCACTCTAAAGCAGTATAATTCACTCTAAAGCAGTCTAAAGCACTTTAAAGCACTCTAAAGCAGTGTAAAGCACTCTTAAGAAGTCTAAAGCACGTCTCAGGACATAATAATATGTCAGGACCTTATAATAGGCATACATGAAGTAGCAACCAAAATGTTGGTAAATGGGAGAGATTGCTTAACCGTCGCGGTTTCAAAGTTACGCTAAGTACGAAGGTATGTTCGAACCATTTTAAAGCTGGATATCGTTCAAAGGAATGTCCCAACCCAACTCTATATCTGAAGGGGTACAGTACAGATGAATCTGTGAAACGAAGGCCTTCCCCAAAGAAAAGAGAGGTATTGCTTCCCAGGCCAAAGAAACGGCGACGAAAGAACGAAGTTCCTCAAGCTTCCCAGTCTGGCCAACCTATGTCAGAAGATGATGATGATAATGATGATGACTGTCACATCAAAGAAGAACCCAAGGAGAGTCTTGAAGAGACCAGCAACAGTCTGAGACCTTCGTCTGGTGATGATGAAAAAACTCAACGCAGAAACCTATTCATTGTCCAGGCGACTTGCCAAAAAAACTGCTTCCGGTATACTGGCATTACTAGACCAAAACTTGATTTAGTCTTTGATTTGATCAAAGAAAAGGCAAAAAGTTTGCGTTACTGGAAAGGTTCTGTGGATACACCACCATCAAGAAGAGAAAAAAGGGGAGCACAACCCAGGCTTTTATCAACTTGGGAGGAACTAATACTGACATTAGTCAGGACAAGAAAGGGCTTTGATGTGCACTTTTTAGCTGATACTTTTGGAATAAGTGGTGGTCAGGTCTCGCGTATTTACAACACCTGGATTACCTTTCTTTCCTCTGAGTTATCTTTTCTTGTTCCTTGGCCAAGTCGAGCAGAGATCCAAAAGGTGCTTCCAAAGCGGTTTAAGAAATTTAAGAACATTAGAGTAATTATTGACTGTTGTGAATTTTATATCCAAAAACCTTTGATTCCTGAAAGCCAAAAAAATACCTGGAGCAACTATAAACACTATAACACTGCTAAATTATTGGTAGGCATCACACCAACTGGTGTGATTTCTTTTATACCTCCACTGTGGACTGGCAGCACTTCAGACAAGGAAATGGTCAGAAATTCTGGATTGGTAAACTATTTGGAAGAGGGGGATGCAGTTATGGCTGACAAAGGTTTTCTGGTCCGAGACTTACTTGCTTTTAAGAAGATCCAACTTATTTCTCCAGCATATTGCCGAGGACCAAGACTATCTTCAAAAGCAGTGACACATACTCGACGTGTAGCTGCTTTGAGATCCCATGTTGAAAGGTCTATACTAAAGTTGAAGCACTTCCGCCTTTTGTCAGGGGTTATTCCACTGCTTTTAAAACCAATGTTGGATCGTATTGTGTTTGTTTGTGCTGCCTTGTCAAACCTTGGTAAACGGTTGATAAAGTAAGACACATTTTTCTATCAACTTTGCCATCTACATGTATACACAAGTTGTACACTTTGCATAGAGGTACTGACTATCCATGTTTGGTTTATAATAAAGGACTGGGGGCTAATCATTTTTACTCGCAGTGGCTGAATTACGAAGGAAGCAGATCAACATGGCCATGTCAAGGCATATCAAAGGTTTTCCAGGCAGCCGCCATGCAACACAGTTCAGACCACGGATCACAGCTAAGATGTACAGTAGGTAGGTGTTGATTTTATGGAGAGGAAAAATGGAAAACCCACTGGTGAAAAACCCTCCAAGCACAGGAGAGATCAACTACAACTCTACTCATGTGAGTTACAAGCTCAACAATGGGGTCATTCCCAAGTGGTCATCCATCCAAGTACTAAACTGTTTTGCTAAACTGTTCTAATACTATATTGTTATTTTTCTCAACATTCAAAGCATAAGAATGTGGTTGTATAATTTATCAAAAATTTACAACACTTTAAAAAACATTGTACTTGCACAAGAACCTAAACTCATGCAGTGCATCTAGGCCTAGCAAGTGATAAGAGTGTGGTTCAAACAATACAGATCAAGAATTGACTCTTTCAGAAAGCAACTTGGGAAGTCCTACTACCTACTGTACCTGCAACATGTATCTTGTCTGTAAGGTAAATAGTGAAATTAAGTCAGTGTTCATGTGCTCTAGTTGAGATGTATATATTATTTGTATTTGTAGTAACATTTGTAAATATCTGGCACTTGACTTTTATGATATTATTTAATGCAAATAATCTTTGTCACAAATAATTGATCTGTGACTAATAAATCTCAATATTTTGCAAAAATTGAGTACAATATTTGTAATACAATGCCCTGTCATAATTTATAACATACTGTATACAATAATTTATAACTGTTACAGTAATAAAGATAGAGATAAGAGTTCAATTCTATGGAAATAGGAGTTCGATTCTATGGTTATTTACAGGTTAACCCTTTCATTTTCATCTGGCAGTGCCATTTGGCACTTTTATTTTTTTTACCCTAACACCAGACAATTTTACTCATCAAGGGAAGACCTCCTGACATGGTGGTAGTCAAAGGGTCACATTAAGTAATGGTTATTTTGAGGCCATGAGGGGATATGTGAATAAACACATATCCCCGAGGGGCCTCAAAAATAATAATGTACTTAATTTTCACATGGACAAGGTTGACAGGAGTCACAATAGGAAAGAAATATTGAGGGGAATATTAGAGGGGGATATTAATCTATTGTTTTGCCAGGGTTATTGAATATATTCCCCGAAAAGAACAAAGGAAACCGAAGTATGTGAAAATTAATAGAAATTGTGTACATACAATTTTTACTGTACTGTACTATATATCACAGTTGTATACATTGTTTGGACATTATTTATGCAGTGTTGACATTTAGATAACAAGTCAGAGGTGGAAAAAATAATGTTCTTTCTGCAATGCAATTACAGCTACAAGATACAAAATTGCTTGCAGAGCATACATCGAGTTGTGGTGCCCATATTGATGATTCAAAAATCATTCAAAACTGAAGTTGAACATTTCCTGTGAGGGGCTCTCACATGCTAATTATTTTTTCCACCCTGAATAACATAATTAATATTATACATGTACTGTACAATTAATTCATGAAAAAAAATTCCAAAGAAATGAGTGGGACCTTACAACTCTCTGACCCCATAGTTTTCTCTATTCAATCATCTGTGCCCCAGTATCACTTTCCATTTGGTTAATATAGGTTATAGCTGGTCACCCACGAGAATGTTTTCAATGCATGCATGGTGGGAGCACCAGTACTTGGATGGGTGACTGCCTGGGAATGACCACATTGTCAAGCTAAGAACTTGTATGAGTAGAGACTGTGAGTTGTAGTTGATCTCTCCTGGGCTTCTAGGATTTTTCACTGGGTTCTGCAGTTTTCCTCCCTCTGTAAAATCAACATCTATATAGATCTTAGCTGTGCTCCATGATCCAACATGTGTTACACGACGCTCTGACTTTGCAGTGATCTCTATCTGTCTTCTCGTTGATTGCAAGGGCCATAGCTCTATAAAAGCAGTTACCGTCACCACGAACATTGAGTTCTCTTCTGCCAATAGGAATCACGGACATGTCGTAAATATTGATGAGATTTGACTACAAAATGCTTCGCAACGATGAATTATGTATATTCGCCTTCGAGTTTCAGAGTTTGTTTGCCCCCTAGCGATCCCATAAAGCATTGCGAAACCGCGCGGGGACTGGCAACCGGCAACTTACCCATTGAGGTAAAGTGAGGTGAAGTGAAGTGAGGTGAAATGAAGTGAGGTCAAGTGAGGTGAAGTGAATTGAGGTAAAGTGAGGTGAAGTGAAGTGAGGTAAAGTGAGGTGAAGTGAATTGAGGTAAAGTGAGGTGAAGTGAAGGGAGGTAAAGTGAAGTGAGGAGAATCTGTTCTAGCGTTGTAAGGTTAAACCTCCTATGACGTTAGCAATACGATTGTCAGCATGCAGTCTGACTGTTTACATCCTCTCTCAGACGTTTGCTGAAGCAGGGTGAAGGGGTTAATATATTTTCCGGTCAACTTCCACCAAAAAAGGATCCCTCAAAAACGTCGAACCGCAAGACACGGAAATTAGAAAAACAATACTCGCTTTATAACAATCCGAATAGGGCATTGGTTATGGTTATAAATAATATATGTCAAAATACTTCACGGCGATTTAGTGAATAATCCAAACAATGAAATAAAAGTAGCGTGCTGCGTAGGCAGTGTTGAAATACAAATCGAAATATAGTAAGGTTTGAGTACTGCGGAAGTTACTTAACGTAGTTTCTAACGTTTCGAGCGAAAGCCCACGCTTCTCTCTGACGAAGGGCCTTCGCTCGAAATGTTAGAAACTACGTTCAATAATTTCGGCAGTACTCGGACCTTACCATATTTTAATTTAGTGAATAACCGGACACTGTTGCATGCCAATGACTTTTTAACCCCGTTTCATCGGAAGCTTGGTTTCAGCCGCACGTTGCCAACTACGAAATTACCAAAAAAACATACAGAAAAACGTGTTGAAAAGTTGTTGTGCCCATTGAGTTGATTAATAATCTTCATTTTCGCAGCTCCATGGCGGTTTTTTACGCTTTGGTTCCCTTAAATCGATACATTTTAACATTTTCGGAACTATTTCAGATTCAATTTACTTTCGAGGTGTTGAAAGAGTCAAATACAGGAAAATAGATAAAAACAGATATAGAGTTACGGGAAGTTGATTTATTTGGAGACCTTCAACGTCGTTCCAAAAGCATTTCTATCGTATTTCGTTACGAGGAGGGCAGTAACTGTAGCGTGTATAAACGAGGTAAGTGAGGTACTCATTCACTAGAGCATTCAGTTCTACTCAGATGTTCAAGTATAGTTTTGACGAGTGCAAACATGCGGCATGCATGTTTAGACAAGCGTCGCGGTTTGCGCGTTGCGACGTCAACACATTTTAAGCATACAAGTACAAAACAATAAATTGTATATGTTTCTCTCTGACGAAGGGCCTTCGCTCGAAACGTTAGATTCCTACGTTCTCTGTTTCGGCAGTATATCTAACCTTACTATATTTCGAAATTGTATATGTTGTCGCCAGTACAGTTTTAAGTAATAGATACAGCATGAGCAGCCGATCTGTATCTGATTTACAAGGCGAGCCGTAGTAAATCAGATACAGATCGGCTGCGAATGCTGCATCTTTCTTAAAATACAAATGCATCTAAGTAATCAAGTTCACCAACTATTTAAGCGATATACTCTATTTTAGCCGAGAAAATCGAAGCTAAAGTTTATGTAAATCAGGACGATTCTGTATCCGATTTACAACCTCTGCTACGGTATTGATTTCTTTTGTGTTTTCCTCATGAATTATTAATGCCTTTTTTAAGAGCGTTTATATAATGTAATGTATCTCAAATCATTGATAATTCTCTGTATCTGTATCTTTAATCGGTAAAGCTGATTGCATACAACCGATGTAAAATTAACAAGTAAATTACAGTAATAAAATCCTAATTTAACTAAATACTAACAAATTATATTACAGCTGACGGTAACTACAATATTACAAAATAAAAGTAATAATTAATAAACTTAAAGCTAATTCAGAAAAGAAAGGACGTGCTTGCTGAAGCTTTCGGAGCACTTGTTATTAACTATTTGCTCTGGAAGGTTATTCCAGGCAGGGATAGTGCGAGGGGAAAATGAGTAATGAGTAAAACACAAATGAAATCAGTACCATGTCCATGGTTTGTATATCGGAGGAAAAAATTACACATAAGTTAAGCAAACTTTTGCCTCCAACGATTTTCTCTTAAAATAGTGATTTGTTTCAGATGCTATATCAAACACTCGGAAGAGTGTTTCATCAGGATATTCAAATACCTGGAAGTTTATTCAAAAATCTTGGCTTCGCCTCGGTTTTCAACAAACGTCTCGGTGTTTGGATATCCTGGTGAAACACTCGTCCTTTATGATATATTGCATCAAAACACGAGGAGTGTTTGATACCGAGAGGTGTGTTGCAAAACCAAGGCGAAGCCAAGGTGTTTTAACCAACTTCGAGGTGTTTTGATATCATATCAAACACAACTTCCGAGTGTTTGATATAGCTTCTCAATAGCTTTGTTTATGCAAGTGGTTGATCACCCGATTTCCTTTGTTTTAATCTTATGAATTATGAATTAGTTTAGAAGTAAATAACGTAGCCAAGAAGCCAAGTATAACGTTGTCAAAAATGTGTAGGATTTATAAATAAGTTTTGTGGAAACACCACGTAAATATTTATTTGCTAAGGTGGATAAGGTGGATATATAGCTGATCTAAGCCTGAGGTGGATAGCTTATATCTAAGCCATGTCTAAGCCTGGTGTACATCGGGGAAACGGGATGAGATCTCTCAACTCGCCTGAAGGAGCACAAGACATGTTGCATAAAAGCCCGACATGATAAATCTGCCGTTGCCAAACACGCTTGGAAGTATGACCATCGTGTTAAGTGGGAAGAGTCGTCACTCTTAGCCAGCGACAAGCAATACTTCACGCGAAGAACAAGGGAGCCTATTGAGATTGCAAAACATCACACTATTTCTCAGGAGGGACAGAGAACATTCTTGATTTTGTTTTCTAATTAATAAAATTAACCTTGATACGCAACAGCTTGTTGTTATTGCTCTGATGAAGGCCTGAGTCAACAGGCCGAAAGCTTAGCAAATAAACATTTTACGTGGTGTTTCCACAAAACTTATTTATATTACATTACCCCCATGAAAACTTTCAAAGAATTAGTTTGTAGGATTTACAAACAAAAGCTTTGTACAGGCACCACTCATTGAGCTGCTGCTGATTTGTACTGCTGCATATTTTTTACGTGCGTGTTGTGGAAACGTGAAAACTTAACACTGTGAGGCCTGGACCTCTCCCTGTGCTGAATAAAATCGTCTGGCGTTAGTCAGGCTTCAAAGTGTTAAAGACTTTGAGGCCTGGACCTCTTGTGCTGAATAAAATCGTCTGGCGTTAGCCAGAATAAACCTTAAAGACTCGTCGTTAGGTTTCAAAGTGTTAAGTCTGATTGTCATTGCCAACATTGGCATATACAGTTGAAGTTCTCGCAAGCGACCAAATTGGAGTTGTGGAGAAGTAGTCGTTGTGAGAGCTGGTCGCTTACGAAAGCTCGAAACAGAGGAAAAGTCCTAAAACGTGGTCGATGAGAGCTGGTCGCTTACGATAGCTTAGAAACAGAGAGAAAGTCCTCAAACGTGGTCGTTGTGAGAGTTGGTCGCTTACGAGAGCTTAGAAACAGAGAGAAAGTCCTCAAACGTGGTCGTTGTGAGAGCTGGTCGCTTACGAAAGCTTAGAAACAGAGAGAAAGTCCTCAAACGTGGTCGTTATAAGAGTTGGTCGCTTACGAGAGCTTAGAAACAGAGAGAAAGTCCTAAAACGTGGTCGATGAGAGCTGGTCGCTTACGAAAGCTTAGAAACAGAGAGAAAGTCCTCAAACGTGGTCGTTATAAGAGTTGGTCGCTTACGAGAGCTTAGAAACAGAGAGAAAGTCCTAAAACGTGGTCGATGAGAGCTGGTCGCTTACGATAGCTTAGAAACAGAGAGAAAGTCCTCAAACGTGGTCGTTGTGAGAGTTGGTCGCTTACGAGAGCTTAGAAACAGAGAGAAAGTCCTCAAACGTGGTCGTTGTGAGAGCTGGTCGCTTACGAAAGCTTAGAAACAGAGAGAAAGTCCTCAAACGTGGTCGTTATAAGAGTTGGTCGCTTACGAGAGCTTAGAAACAGAGAGAAAGTCCTAAAACGTGGTCGATGAGAGCTGGTCGCTTAGGATAGCTTAGAAACAGAGAGAAAGTCCTCAAACGTGGTCGTTGTGAGAGCTGGTCGCTTGCGAGAGCTTAGAAACAGAGAGAAAGTCCTCAAACGTGGTCGTTGTGAGAGCTGGTCGCTTGCGAAAGCTTAGGAACAGAAGTCCTCAAACGTATTAAAAGCTATCAAATTGCTTTTTAGCGCAGTGGTCGCTTACAAGACCTTAAAAACAGAGAAAAAGCTCTGATTCTGAATCTGAAAGGTGGTCGTGGTCGCTTAATACGGGAGTGGTCACTTACGAGAGCTTTTAGTAACAGAGTTTAATAGGGAATTTAAACAGGGTTTCGTAGAGCTTTTAGTAACAGAGTTTAATAGGGAATTTAAACAGGGTTTCGTGAGGGTGGTCGCAACTAGAGCTTTTAGTAACAGAGTTTAATAGGGAATTTAAACAGGGTTTCGTAGAGCTTTTAGTAACAGAGTTTAATAGGGAATTTAAACAGGGTTTCGTGAGGGTGGTCGCAACTAGAGCTTTTAGTAACAGAGTTTAATAGGGAATTTAAACAGGGTTTGGTGAGAGTGGTCGCAACTAGAGCTTTTAGTAACAGAGTTTAATAGGGAATTTAAACAGGGTTTCGTAGAGCTTTTAGTAACAGAGTTTAATAGGGAATTTAAACAGGGTTTCGTGAGGGAGGTCGCAACTAGAGCTGGTCGCTTACGAGAGTGGTCGCAAGGAGAGCTTCGACTGTACGAGAAATGACTGAATAAGTGGCTCAGCCATTTCGAGTGAACTTAAGTGATAGATGTTTTACAAAGTACTATCTTTCTGCTTTGTACTATCTTGTACTACCTTGTATTATTGTTGTCCAAGTTGCTGTATTATAAATGTGTCAGAAAACAAGTTAGAAACGTACTTTAGCGATGGACTTGTGCATCATTATCACATGGTTCATAAACCTTTACGATGTACAGAATCAACATTAAAAGAAGGAACAGCTTTGCTCAGAAAAGCGGCCACATCTGAAACATTACAAAATTTATTGAAACTCTCCGACCAAATGCCAAAACATAGTCCCCCCCGGCCCCCCTCCAGATATGGACCATTTGTGCCAGATATCGACCGAAAGTTGGCAGAGGTTTACCTTAATCTTTCTCTCGTTTTCACTTCCGCTCAGAATCCTCACGGAAACCTCTGCGGACGAGAGAGACCAGCTGATGCCAGGGTTTTCTCCACTGATCTCTAAATAAACTGGATAGGCCATTCCCTATGGCCAGCAGTCAAACATTTCGTGCCAGTCGCCGCCATCTTACGTAGTGGGACATATGACGCATTGCGGCCTTAGAACTTGTTCCCAATCCCAAAGTTGACTGGCATAAGCAATCTCGACGTCACCACGGTCAGATTATCCGGGAGTAGGAATATTAAGTACTCTGTGCCGGGGGAGTCGGATAAGCCGTAAAGCAAACAACAGATGTCTGTTCGTTTAGTTTTTCACTGTTCAACAACAAATACAGTCAAAAGATGGCAAGTACACAACACGAGATATTGTTAAGGCATTAAGATTACTATAAAAGGTACAATTTAAGACTTGGAATTGAATTCTTCGTAGATTTTATAGTCTGTTTTTCAGTTTATATTATCGTGAAGTTTCTTCGTTGTTGGCACCGAAGAAAAACAACGAAATTTAAAGGTTTTACAGCTCAGTAACAGAAACAAATGCAAGAAATTAGCTTCTTAAACCTTATTAAGTACTTCTTGTGACCTTACATTCGTTTAAGTTTTCTTAAAATAACTCTTTTTGTCTGTTTTCAATCTACGAAAGCTATGAACTTCAGTGGCAGCCATCTTGGGTAGTGGTCACGTCATCATACAACTGGCAGGCAAAATCCGGCCTCGTGCCCCATCCAGTTTTATTGAGATCAGTGGTTTTCTCCCGCCATCCCAATTTTAAAAAGGCCCTGGGAATGAGGTTGCGGCCTAAGACGACTAGTTTCCACTCAGGAAAATCTTCCGCAGGATAGGAACGGACAGGAAAGTTTCTTTTGTGTTAAAGTCATTAGTTCCGACCGAGAGCTCACAAGACAAAGGAAACTTCCCTGTCCGCTCCTGTCCTGGGGACAATTTTCCTGAGTGGAAACCAGCCTTAAAGTGGATTTTACATATTTAGGTTTTTTGGAACCTTCTGAGAAGATTTGTAATATATCTTCCTTTTCAAAAATTTCATCTTCGTGGACTTTTCCGCTGTTAAAGTCGACGCAAGTGACGTCAAAGCAGGAGTTTGTCTATATAAAAACCACTTCACAGATTCCTGCGTTGACGTCACTTCCGTCAACTTTAACAGTGAAAAAGTCCATGAAGATGAAATTTTAGAAAAGGAAGATATATTACAGATTTTCCCAGAATGTTCCAAATATCCTAAATATGTAAAATCACCAATCATGATATAGGCACTTAGAAGGCCCAGTGTAAGATTAGCTTTGCTAAACTGGTGTATATCTTCTTTAAATAGAGTCTATTATTATTATTATTATTATTATTATTATTATTATTATTATTATTATTATTATTATTATTATTATTATTATTATTATTATTATTATTACTTCTTCTTTAAGACAACGTTGTTTTTCAAAATTACTAGGCCAATGAACTTGCCAAATGGGTCGTCGTTTTTGAAGCTATTCAAAACACTCGCATTGCAGTACGTGTTTTATCAGATCTAAAACACTCGGCTATAGACCTTATTCAAAAATGGCCGCCGAATTAGAATTCTTTTATGTGCATATAAATTAGCCCTTATGACCTCGTTTTAAAGTAAAAATTATTTTGAATTTCACACATGAAAACGAGTTCATAAGGGCTAATTTATATGTATACTAGAAGTTACTATCGCAAGGAAGTGCTGCCTGGTTAATAATTGGTACGTTGTTCAGTGACAACAATTCTTCAAGTGGGATAAGACCATTGTGAAAAGCATTCAAGTACTTGCACTACGACTCAGTCGATATTAGATGAATTCCAATCGTTTACTTGAATAGTTTGTGCTATTAACAGCGCTGATACTCATAAAAGAGCACTGTTTTCCTCGAGATTGACCACTAAAACGTTCATGGCCTTGATGAATACTTCCACAAGCAAGTATAAAAGACATGATCATTGACCGCACTTTACTTAGCGCCAGTGGTAGCGCACTTTGCTGCAGCCTCGTACCCAGGCTCTTTACTGCTATCATACCCATCTGTTGCATGGTCAGGGGGTTCAGAACCAACATCTCCAAATCTCCAAATGCGAAAATTGATATACGCAGCCATACATAGCTCGGCAAAAAGACTGAGCACGAGTAACCCAAGAGAGATGCAAGAATAGTGTGCTGCCTCCCTGGTGGGAGGCAGCAAATAAAATAATTTTAATTCGGCGGCCATTTTTGAATAAGGTATACTATACCGTCTCGTGTTTTAAATCTGATAAAACATCTAATTCAGCGTTTAGACCCCCGATTTATGAAAAAAACCCAGTTCAGTCTGAAAAATGAAACTGGTTCTTATTTGCAAGAATAAGTTAAAATGCTTAAAAACAACGGGTTAATCGTTTGCTGCATGGACTTTTCGGGACCTCTTCCCATTTGGTATATTTGATTGATATCATCCTTTGTGGGGAGCACGGTTGGCGTGTGCTGTTAGGGCGCTGCCTCTCACCAATAGTTAAGCCCGATTGGACGGGGTTAGTACTTGGATGGGTGACCGTCTGGGAATAACCCTGTTCTCGAGCTTGAGACTCATGTGAGTAGAGTTTAGTTGGACTCTCCTGTGCTTCGAGGGTTTTTCGCCGGGTTATCCGGTTTTCCTCCCTCCGCAAAACCAACACCTAAGGTCTTAGCTGTAATTCGTGGGCCGATATGTGCCGTATGGCGGCTGCCTGAGCGCCTTTAATATGCCTCCGACTCGGCCATGTCAAAAATTATTGTAAGGCGCATTTGAAAACCTTAAAGTTGAATTTGCGCGATATAAATACATGTTATTATTATTATTATTATTATTATTATTATTATTATTATTATTAGATTACTTCGACGTATTTGAAACTGTTATTTTTTCTGTAGAAAAATGGGGAATATTAACATCGGAATGTGGAAGATGTATTTTCTTTTCGGCTTACTCTCTATTATTTCCAGTCAATCTGGTAAGTTTCATGCCTTAAATTTAATAATCATGTTTAGATAAATATAATATGTTGTTGTTGATGATCGATTGTTAAAATAGCAAATGATTTAACATTTTTGGATCTCATTAATTACCAGTTTGTTTAGCCCCAAGCGTTTGACTGGAAGGAAAGAAAGAAAGGAAGGAAGGAAGGAAGGAAGGAAGGAAGGAAGGAAGGAAGGAAGGAAGGAAGGAAGGAAGGAAGGAAGGAAGGAAGGAAGGAAGGAAGGAAGGAAGGAAGGAAGGAAGGAAGGAAGGAAGGAAGGAAGGAAGGAAGGAAGGAAGAAAGAAAGGAAAGAACGAAGGAAAGAACGAAGGAAAGAACGAAGGAAGGAAGGAAGGAAGGAAGGAAGGAACGAAGGAACGAAGGAAGGAACGAAGGAAAGAACGAAGGAAGGAAGGAAGGAAGGGAGGAAGGGAGGGAGGGAGGAATGAAGGAAGGAAGGAAGGAAGGAAGGAAGGAAGGAAGGAAGGAAGGAAGGAAGGAAGGAAGGAAGGAAGGAAGGAAGGAACAGCTAACTCGTATGACTCGTTACAGCACCGCAATTCACTGGGAGTAAATCATGTTTTATGTCTTATTTTACAGGGGTGAACGCCAAAGCATCCTGCCGAAAAGTTGTGAAGGACCTCATACTTCCTCCACATACAAAATTAGCGCAGAATTCGAAAAACAAAGGCAGATTCAGAGATGTAAAACTCGTGTGCGAAAACGGGTATTTTTTCCCGAAAAGAATATCTACGAAAGTGATAAAGTGTAAGAATGGAGTAATACTGACAAAGCCAATACCAAAATGCGGAGGTAAGAATCGTTACGGTGTGCGTTGAAACGTGGTGATGGTGGTGATGACGATGATGATGATGGTGATGGTATTGATGGTGATGATTATGGTGGTCTTGGAAGTGGTTTTGGGGATGGTGAATGTAGCTAATGGGGATGATGGTGATGATAATGATTGGGGTGATGGTATTGATGGTGATGATTATG
The DNA here is from genome assembly GCA_035771165.1 of Paragorgia papillata. Taxonomy (NCBI): domain Eukaryota; kingdom Metazoa; phylum Cnidaria; class Anthozoa; order Scleralcyonacea; family Coralliidae; genus Paragorgia; species Paragorgia papillata. Next base: position 182,940 of record JAWNZC010000357.1, read on the forward strand.
GTGATGGTGATGATGATAATGATGGTATTGATGGTGATGGTAGTCTTGGAAATGGTGTTGGGGATGGTGATTGTAATGGCGATGATGGTGATGATGATGATGGTATTGATGGTGATGGTAGTCTTGGAAATGGTGTTGGGGATGGTGTTTGTAATGGTGATGATGGTGATGATTGTAGTGATGGTATTGATGGTGATGATTATGGTGATGGTGGTCTTGGAATTGGTGTTGGGGATGGTGATTGTAATGGCGATGATGGTGATGATGATAATGATTGTGGTGATGGTATTGATGGTGATGGTGGTCTTGGAAATGGTGTTGGGGATGGTGATTGTAATGGCGATGATGATTGTGGTGATGGTGGTCTTGGAAGTGGTGTTGGGGATGGTGATTGTAATGGCGATGATGATAATAATGATGGTATTGATGGTGATGATTATGGTGATGGTGATGAAGATGATGATGATGATGGTATTGATGGTTATGGTGATTATTATGGCGAGGGAGATGATGATGATGATGCTGCTGACGGTTATGATGATTTATTGTCAGTGGTATTACACTATTGTCTAGTATATTTTAGATATTTTTAATAAATCGATATTTAGGGTGTGGCGTACCTCGAAATATCAGCAATGGTACAGCAACGTTTTCAAGCACTGCAGTTAAGTCCCACGTGACATATTCTTGCGATGTTGGTTTCACATTGGTTGGTCAAAAACGAAGGAGATGTCGACATCGATTGAGGTGGAGCGGAAAAGAGCCATTCTGTGAACGTAAGTAAAGGCATATGTATGTATGAATGATGTACATTTTTATAATAGGGAAATATATCAACATACCGTATTTCCCCGAATAGGCGCCCTAATGTTGTTGTTATTGTTGATGTTGTTGTTCTTGTTGTAGCTGTTGTTTCTGTTGTCGTTGTTGTTGCTGCTGCTGCTGTTATTGTTGTTGCTGATGTTGTTCTCGTCGCCCTCGTCCTTGCCGTTAAATCAAAGAATTGTTCTCTCTTTATAGGAAACAAATGTCCAGCTCCTCGAAGGCTTATTATAAGCAACGGCAATGTGACAAGTACTGATCCTTTTTACCACGACTTTGCCACGTTGTCTTTTGAATGCAACGATGGATATGAATTGCGCGGCGAACGGGACATTGTGTGCCAAGACAAAGTATGGTCGGGCAGATTCCCCTACTGTAAAAGTAAGACATTTTTCTTCTTTGGTTTAGTTGCTCATTTTTTATTGTGATAAGAAGCCAGTTGTATATAACTCTAAATCACGATTTAATTGGGCAGCCTTTCGTGATAAATTTAGGTATGTGTTTAAACCGCAGTTACATTAAAGACTGTTGCCGTTGTTGGTATTGTTGTTGCTGTTGTTGTTGCTGTTGTTGTTGCTGTTGTTGTTGTTGCTGCTGCTGTTGTTGGTATCGTTGTTGTTGGTATTGTTGTTGTTGACGTTGTTGTTGTTCTTGCTGCTCTTGCTGTTGTTGTTGCTGCTACTGTTATTGTTATTGTTGTTGTCGCTGCTGTTGTTGTGTTGTTGCTGCTACTGTTGTTCTTCTTGCTGTTGTTGCTCTTGCTGTTGTCGCTGCTGCTGTCGTTGTTGTTCTTGCTGCTGCTGTTGTTGTTCTTGCTGCTGCTGTTGTTGTTGGTGGTATTGTTGTTGACGTTGTTGTTGTTGCTGCTGTTGTTGCGTTGTTGCTGCTACTGTTGTTGTTGTTCTTGCTCTTGTTGTTATCGCTGTTGTTGTTGCTGTTGTTGTTGTTCTTGCTGTTGTTGCTGTCGCTGTTGTTGTTGTTGTTGCTGCTGCTGTTGTTGTTGCTGCTATTGTTGTTGCTGCTGTTGTTGCTGCTGCTGCTGTTATAGCTGTCGGTGTTGCTGCTGCTGTTATTGTTGTTGTTGCTGTTATTGTTGTTGTTGCTCCTGTTGTTCTTGCTCCTGTTGTTCTTGCTGTTATTGTTCTTGCTGTTGTTGTCGCTGTTGTTGTTGTTGCTGCTGCTGCTGTTATTATTGTTGTTGCTACTGTTGCTGTTGCCGCTGCTGCTATTGCTCATATTGATGTTCTTGCTGCTGCTGCTGTTGTTGTTGTTGCTGTTGTTGTTGTTGCTGTTGTTGTTGTTGCTGTTGTTGTTGTTGTTGTATTGCAGCTGCTGTTGATGATGTTGTTGTCGCTACTGTTGTCCTCGAATACGTTACATCTCTTACCTGACTATTATCTTTCTCAAACTAGAAAAAAGATGTCCCAAGCCAGGAAGTCCAGATAATGGTCGAATATACGGCAATAAACTGGATATCGGTTCAACAGTTGAATTCTTCTGTAACTCTGGTTTTACGTTGTATGGTTCGCCTAAAAGAACATGTCAAGCAGATCTTAGTTGGAGCGGAACTCTATCAACATGCGATGACGGCCGTAAGTAAGATAGTTAATGACAGTTAAAGTGTCACTAAGACGAAAAAATCGTGAATATAGTATTGATACGAGTAAACTATAATTTCCAAATGAGGAATACCGGCATTTTCAGTTCCACAAAATATTGTCTCGTTCTCGAGATATTTAAAGGACATTGGCAACAAAAATTAAGTTTGTCTAATTTGAAAGAACTCATAAAATTGTAATAGAAGATCCTTTACAATGTTTTCGTATCTTTCTGCGTTTTCAAGATATTTCAATTTGTTTGATATGTAAATGAGATGGTCTCTGACGTCACGTGTGGGGTAAAATATTTTCACATGTAGCAAAACCAGTTATATCTCTAAGTTTGTTCAGCGAAATCATTTGAAACTGTGCACATAAAAACTCCTTACGACGCTGAACATTTCATGTTAGATATGTAAGTGATTTTGCTCTGTATGAAAATATTTTACCCCTCTCCTGACGTCAGAGACCATCTCATTTACATATCAAACAAATTGAAATATCTTGAAAACGCAGAAAGATACGAAAAAATTGTAAAGGATCTTCTATTACAATTTTATGAGTTCTTTCAAATTAGACAAACTTAATTTTTGTTGCCAATCCCCTTTAAGTTTCTGAAACATGTAAATTAAGTGCCTCGTGACGTCATTTTCTCACACAGGCAAAAAAAATAAATTCAAACTTTGCACAAGAATAGTTATGGGGAAAATAGACTCCAACGTTCACATTATGTTGTTTCCATGGATACCGTTTGCAAACAGGCGCCTTCCATTTGTAAAACAAAAAAGTTTATTTTTTCTCCATAAAACAACTTTTACTGCAATACATTGACATGAATATTTGTAGACACACAGATATTGTATTTTCAATGTTTCAATCATCACATTCTTTTGACAAGAAGCATGAAATTAATATTTTAATTTTTTAGTAAAAATGCTCGTGGTTCTAAGCGGTTTCCATAGCAACAACATGATGCGCACAGTGCATGGAGTGCATTTTTATAACTATACTTGCGCAAAGTTTGGATTATTTCCACTCCATAGTTACAGATATATTATATATTTAGATATATTACTCATTTTGTAAATTTTATTTTTGCCTGTGAGAAAATGACGTCACGAGGCACTTAATTTGCATGTTTCAGAAACTTAAATAAATGTACAGTTTAACAAATAGATTCCATTTTGCCGTTGTCTGTTCAGTTATAGATGCACAGATGACGTCACAACGTGGTAAGAACAAAAAAGTGGCCCACGAGACGCAGTCGAGTGGGTCACTGATGTTCTTACCACGTTATGACGTCCTCTGTGCATCTATAACTGAACAGACAACAAAAAAATGGAATCTATTTGTTTTATACAATAAAAGTTTAAAAGGTTTTTGTCGAAACTCTTGCCGGATTTTGGGGCATGAAAAAGGAAAAAAGCAAGTCAGCTGACGTGATCTGACGTGACCATGCGTCTGTCCTCTAATAGATCATGGGCAACAACCAATGAAAACACGCATAGCAACTAGGGTATTGTATAAATATACATGGACCACTGCAACAATACATGGACCACTGCAACTCTCTGTTAACTGGTCTGCCTAAATATCTTATTGAAAAACTACAACATGTACAAAATTCTGCCGCACGTCTATTGACATACACACGAAAATATGATCACATCACTCTAGTGCTGAAAGAACTTCATTGGTTACCTGTTGCTGAAAGGATTGACTTTAAAATTTTACTGTTAACTTTCAAGGCTATTAATAATATAGCTCCGAAGTACTTACAGGAACTTTTAATTCCATATGAAACTAGACCATTACGTTCTTCAAATAAACAACTCCTAGTCGTACCTAAATATAATATGAAATCATATGGTCTGCGAGCTTTTTCAGTTATTGCACCAACGCTTTGGAACAACCTCCCAGAAGACATTAGATGTATTACATCATTAGGCATTTTTAAGACAGCAGTTAAAGTGTCACCAAGACGAAAAAATCGTCAGTCTTTTTTTTATCTTATCATAAAGTACATTTAAAATGAGGGTGAACGGCGTTTGTGGTTTGTCAATATCTCATCTCGTTCAAGAGATATTCACGTTTTGGCAATATGCAAATTTATGGCTGATGACGTCATGTACTCCAAACGAGCGAAATGAAAATCGTAAAATAAGGAATATCTCTGGAAATAAACAATAGAACGTGCTTAAACTTTGTATGCTTATAGTATCTAATAAAATACACTTCTCTGTGGAGCTTTTGTGATTGCCATGGTAAGCGCATGCTCTCAGGTTACTCTAAACCTTAAAAAGGGAGTTATCATTTTTGCCTCATTGTTTAAAAATAGAAAGATTTAAACGTTTGAATTACAATGCCTACATAAGCCCTAATCGTCACATTTATTCGCTGGAGTAAACGCTACTTGATTGCTGATAAATAAGAAAATTTAATTTTATCATTGGATGGGGCCAGGAACCAGCAGTTTCCACGAAAACAACTAAAGTTCCACAGTGAAATGTATTTTATTTAATACTATAAGCATGCAAAATTTGAGCACTTTCTATTGTTTATTTCTAGAGATGTTCCTAATTTTACGATTTTCATTTCGCTCGTTTGGAGTACATGACGTCATCAGCCATATAATTTGCATATTTCAAAAACGTGAATATCTCTTGAACGAGATGAGATATTTACAAACCACAAACGCCGTTCATCCTCATTTTAAATCTACTTTATGATTATATCAGAAAAAGACTGACGATTTTTCGTCTCAGTGACACTTTAAGACATTTCTCTTTAATCGAGCTTTTGTTGACCCTTAGTTAATAATCTTTAACTTTACTTATTGTAATAGATTCTAATATTTATATAATTTACTTAGGTCTTCTATTTATGTAAAGCGCTATTGGATACCTCTTAGAAATAGCGCTATATAAATGTATATTATTATTATTATTATTATTACAGTATCCTGAGAACGAGACAATATTTTGTGAAACTGAAAACGCCGGTATTCCTCATTTGGAAATTATAGTTTACTTGTATCAATACTAGATTCACGATTTTTTCGTCTTAGTGACATTTCAAAGTGCATATAAACCCAAATATTTTATCATCTGAATACGTTCTACATAGAGCAAACAGTTGTTCAGTGAAATATTATTTTTATTGGAGCTATTCTTCAATGTTTTTTGGCGATTCGCATTTCTAGTATAGTAATTAATGAGATGACATCTATGTAGGCTGGCATTAGGCTTTCTTTCTCTTTTTGGCAAGATAAACTACCTGAGAATTTCTGTGGAAAAACTCATACAATATGGAACATGTTGTTCAAACACAATAATAATTAATAGACGAATTGGGTCATGTCACATAAATATTGCATCCTGCAAATAAATATTGTATACATAATGATGACTACTTTGGCGTCATCCATTACCATTTTGAAAACAAAAATCTCTATTAAAGCAATAAAGGTTGCTCCAATCTAAAAATATTTCGTTGTTCGTTGTTTGCCAAAGGTAGAACGTATTTAGGGGCTGTTTACATGGGAGGCGGGACGGGACGTTTGCCGGGATCTCACCATGCATGTATATCTCTCTTATTTATCCCGTTCCGTTTATATGGAAAGATGTTTGCCGGGACGTTTTTCATCCCGTCCCGGCAAAGCGGGATCCCGGCAAATCCAAGACAATTTTTCTCATGTAAACACTCCGTCCCGCTTTGCCGGCCGGGACGATATTATGCTGACTTTGCAAGATTTGTCATGTGATGCAAAAACAAAAATGGCTTCCACAGAGAAGAGGAGTGTCTAGTCGTTTGCCACTCCGAACGTTTTCTCAAGAAATAATCCACTGTAGAAGTTATAAAATATATTGGCAGAAAGAGAATTCACCTGGCTACAACATACGTACAGTTTATCCGACCAAATAGCTTAGTTTCCCTAAAAAAACACACGCTATTACGAATTTTCCCCCCGTATGTATTATAAGCTGTCTTCTCCGAATGTTTTCTCGAGAAATAAACCACTGTAGAAGCTATCAAATATACTGGAAGAAAGATAATTCATCTGGCTACAACATACGTACAGTTTATCCGACCAACTAGCTTAGTTTTCTTTAAAAAAGCGAAATATCGAACATGTCCAACACGAACTAGAGATGCTTGTTGAACGTCCCGGGTATTCCAGGGTGAAATCGTCCCGGTAGAAACATTCTCATGTAAACCCGGGATGAAAAACGTCCCGTCCCGGCAAACGTCCCGTCCCGCCTCCATGTAAACAGCCCCGTTAGTCAGAGTAAAATAGTCTGGTGTTGTAGACAGAGTAAAACAGCCTGGCGTTAGCCAGAGTAAAATAGTCTGGTGTTAGTCAGAGTAAAATAGTCTGGTGTTATAGACAGAGTAAAACAGTCTGGCGTTAGCCAGAGTAAAATAGTCTGATGCTATAGACAGAGTAAAATAGTCTGGCGTTAGCCAGAGTAAAATAGTCTGATGTTATAGACAGAGTAAAATAGTCTGGCGTTAGACAGAGTAAAATAGTCTGATGTTATAGACAGAGTAAAATAGTCTGGCGTTAGACAGAGTAAAATAGTCTGGCGTTAGACAGTAAAATAGTCTGGTGTTATAGACAGAGTAAAATAATCTGGCGTTAGACAGACTAAAATAGTAAAATAATAGTAAAATAGTCTGGCGTTCACCACAGAAAAATAGTCTGGCGTTATAGACAGAGTAAAATAGTTTAGTGTTAGACAGAGTAAAATCGCCTGGCATTGGGCAGAGCTATGCTAGTCCGACGTTAGCCAGAGTAGATACACAAGACGTGAGAGTTGGATGAACATATTTCTGAGCGCTTTAGTATTACGTGTTAGTTGACGGGTGATACACTACTTCAGGCTATGGCAGAACAGGTGATAACATTTTATGAACAGAGCTGACATAATTTGGCATTCTGACGTATGTAAATAAGTTTGGTTTTACATATCTAGCTAATATTTGTAGGGTTCCACTGCCGTGATCCAGGAACACCAATTGGATCAACGAAGGATGGGAAGATATACAATCTCGGTGATACGGTGAAATACCGCTGCAAAGCAGGATACAGACTTGAAGGCTCACACACCAGAACTTGTTTACAGAATAAAACCTGGTCTGGTGATCAGCCAAAATGCGTTGGTAAGTTAAGGTTATACTGTAGACCTTCGGTTACCGTTTAGGGAAAACATTGTAGCGCTCCGTTCGTTTATTACATATACCAAAACCTACACATTATTCGAAAGCTGATCAGTAAACCATAATATAACTGGCTACAAGACTGCAGCAAAACATTTGGTCATTTTATGAACGCAAACAAGCGCTTCTGTTCATTAAAGTTTTCATTGCAATTCGAAATGCTATAAGCGAACAACTGTTTACTATAATGCTCTTAAAATTGGCCGTTTGGTAGATAAATATCACAGCAAAAAAATTGTTTCTGGGTTTGTAAAAATTCCAAATACTTTTAGAGTTATCGAATTTTTACCATATGTTTTTACTATTACAGCTAAAAGACGATCTCACAGGAGGTTGAATGGACTTGCATAAAAGGCCGTAAAACGATAAATATTGAAACTTTTACAATACCAGACACACTTTTGTCACCAGAATATTAATTTACTCGAATATCAATTTTTAGATGATTCTGATAAATTTGTGTTCACTTACAGCTTTTTAAAGTTCTTACTTTAGCTCAAAACATTTCTTTGAGAAAAAGCCGTGTGAAAGAAACGTCTTGTCACTTATTAACACAAAGTAAATAATGCGATTTTTCCTTGTTTAGAAATAAAAAAAACATGATTTCCTTTCCAGAATCTGAAAGCTCTCATAAAATGCTTCACTTTCAGCGAATAAAAAAAAATAAAAAATTATAGTTTGAAGGTCTACAGTAACCTGAAGTGCTTTTAGTTGGCTATGAAACGAAAATTAAGTTTGTCTTATTTGAAAGAACACCTAAAATGATAAGTAACAACTTTTGCAGTTTTTTGTTTCCTTGCTTCGTTGTTGAGATATTTAAGGAAATTAATTAAGGAAATTAACAAGGAAATTAACAAGAATAAAACTAATTAAATATATTACAATATATATTACACTAGAGAAGTAGATAAAGAAGTTAAACAAAAAATACTGTTTTACGTGATTGCTGTGTGAAAATCCGGTGTTCAGAATAAGTAATTTACTTTTTAAACTCACGAAACGAGGTCATATTCCTTACATGCTGAGGCAGATTATTCCATAGTTCAGCCCCGCTATAGCCAAAACTTCTTTTTAAATAATCTGTACGTGGCAAGGGTAATGCGAGTCGCCTTTCAGAATTTCTTAAAGAATAAACTGTGCTCCGAGGAATAAACATATCTTGCAGGTATTTCGGGGCTTGGTTGTTTAGAGACTTAAACATTATTGCAGCCTTTTGTTTTTTACGACGAGTAGCAAGCGTGTCCCAATGCAACGTATTTAGAAGCACACTTGAGCTAATCTCGTAACCTGTTTTCATCACTCTGGCAGCACGGTTTTGTAATTTTTGCAGTTTATCACTAAATTGATTACATATGCCATCCCATACAGGACTACAGTAATCAAAATATGGTAAAATTAATGCATTATAAATTTGAACTGCAGTATTTGTGGAGATAAACGATCTTACTCGTTTAAGGGCACCAACACCCGAGGAAACTTTCTTACACATTTCTTACACAGTTTGTTTGATATGTAAATTAAACACTTTGACGTCACGTGTGCATAATGAGTTATCAGAGAATATATATCGTTTCTATTATCAATTTTATATCAAACCAAATTAATTCGAGTCACAGGCGAGTGGATGTGTTTTTCCCACAACACCAAATATATAGATTTTCAGAGTTGGAAAAAAGCTGCAGGTATGCGGGTACCACCCGGAGGAAGGTTTACTTTAGTGAGGAAGGTTTAAAGGGAAAACACGTGAAACAACACATTCGGTAATCTGAGAAAGTTACAATTGATCAAGCAAGGTGTCGAGAAGAAATGCGATTTGCAGCAAAACATTGGCTAACCAACAATTATGCAGCACTGGCAGTGGTAGCAGTTACATGTGTGAGACATGTACGCTGATGTCTGCTGTGATGTCTGTATCTTCGCAGCAGTCGAGGGTAGTTGGTAGGCTATCAGTCAGCAGCGGTCAGTTATTAGTAGCTATTGTAGTATGCCAAAGCCTACCTAGGAAAACCTAGAAAACCAAGGTACTGTAAAAGTCATGCAGTATTTATGAACGTTGCAAAGCACAAAATTCTCGCTGTATATTTTGAGGAAGGTTATCTAAACTTAAAAACCCATCCGGAGGAAGGTTGAATGCTTTTTCCAACTCTGTAGATTTTCAAGTGATTATATGCGTTTGATAATAGCAAGGATATATAACCTTACTGATAAGTCATTATGCACGTGCGACGTTAACTGGTTTAATTTACATATCAAACAACTTGAAATATCTCAACAACGAAGCAAGGAAACGAAAAATTGCAAAAAGGTGTTACTTTGTCATTTTAAAGTACCTATGCAACGAAATTTCACCCCAGTTTTTCATTATTGCATTTGAAAGAACACTTAAAATGACAAAGTAACATCTTTCGTAGAATTTCGTTTCCTTGCTTCATTCTTGAGATATCCAGGTTTGTTTGTTGTGCAAATGTCATACTTATGACATCACACTGCATAATGACTTTTTGAAAGAGCATCAATTTTAGCATGGTCCAAATATTTTACACCCAGCTACACACGTTTAGTTACCAGTCATGGCTACACATATGTAAGTGCAAATTTTTATTAAGTGCTTTCGATAAGTACTCTCAAAGAAAATCATACTTTTCTAAAAAGTCATTAGGCAGTGTGAGGTCATAAGTATGACATTTGCATATCAAAAAACCCTAAATATCTCAGTAATGAAGCAAGGAAACGAAATTCTACAAAAGATGTTGCTTTGTCATGCGGCCATGCAAACAATTTTTTAGATTTTTTCCAGCCCGGACATGCAAAAAAATTTCAGATTTTCTCCAGCCCCGAACATGCAAAAAATTTTCCAGATTTTTTCCACCCCCGGACATGCAAAAAATGTTCAGATTTTTTCCACCCCCAGACATGCAAAAAATGTTCAGATTTTTTCCACCCCCGGACATGCAAAAAATGTTCAGATTTTTTCCACCCCCGGACATGCAAAAAATGTTCAGATTTTTTCCACCCCCGGACATGCAAAAAATGTTCAGATTTTTTCCACCCCCGGACATGCAAAAAATTTTCCAGATTTTTTCCACCCCCGGACATGCAAAAAATTTCCAGATTTTTTCCACCCCCGGACATGCAAAAAATTTCCAGATTTTTTCCATATGGAGGAGCGCTAGCCCTCTTTGCCGAGATCTCGCATCACAGCGTAATTCCTTGTAAAAATTTGCTTGCGTTTACATGACAAGAGGGCCAGCCAGTCCTCCTGGGCGAGATCTCGCTATTGACAACCAAAGATCTCTCGCCTAGGAGAGCTGGAAATTTCCCATGTAAACGCACTCAAGAGGGCTGACCCTCTTAGGAGGGCTAGCAAATCGAAGCTCAGTATACACGGTAAAGTTTGCCTTTACTAATATTTTTCACAAGTTGCGTTTGTTCATGTGTCTGTTATATATTCAAATCGTGTTTGCGAAAACACGATTTCGGGCTTCGTGGGAAAGCTGCACAAGTCAGTAAACAAGCCAACGCGCGGTGAAATCCAGCCCTCTTACACGCGTAAAAATCTCGCAAGTTGTTACAGCATTGTTGCCTGAACAAAGCTGTAACAAATCGTTGACATGTGTGAACAACATTGATAAGTGAACAACATTGTTCATCATTGTTTCAACAAGTTGTTACAGCTTGATGAAACATCAACCGTTGTTCACGCATGTTGTAACAACCGAAGAACGTGTTGATACATCAACCATGTTCACCGTTGTTGTAACATTGTTGTTCATCGTTGTTACTTCGTCATGCTGTTACAACATGTTGTATCATGTGCGAACAACGTTGTTGGCTACAAAAATGTGCTGTTGGAACAACTTGTTCATGACTGTTGATTTATCCGTAAACAAGTTACGGTCTGCCAACCTCGATAAAAGTGTCTCACAAACACCGTTGATGGCATTTTTTGTTACAAGCAGGCAACCATGCTAAATCGTAACGGATAGTGTATACTTTGAAGGTGAGGGGTATTGGCAGCCGTAATTATTGATTTATATACTAAAATTTAGAGCTTTTTGAAAGCACAATGTGATGGATGGGAAATCTGTAAAGTGCTGCCTATTTACGTTTGTGTTTTATTTGTATTAGCTAAATTCAGAATGCTATCCAATCAGCCTGCCTCTAGTTTTGCTTAACCTAATTCGCATAACTCACAATCATAAACAAACAAGAAATATGGCGTGAATACAACTAAATATAATACTTCGAAGAAAGGCCACAAAAAGGTAAGCTTGCCAAGAATCAGAAATTTATTAGATCTGGTAGCTACAGGAAAGTCTCATATTGGTAAATTACTTCGTTTTATTTTGGTAATTTGCCGATACCGCCATCTATCTACTGTTATAAAGCTGAGCTTTTGTACTATAGTATAGTATATATATTGCTCATAATATCCTTAGACATTTAACTCACAGGTTCAACAGTACTATCTTGTGATACACAGAAGGCAACCAGTCTAGTCATCTTGATCAATGTCTAAGCTACATTTCTATGCTGGTTGCCTGCTTGTAACAAAAAAATTTCAGATTGTTGTGGCTGTTCTTCTAAGTGTTATATTTAGGCGAATTTGCGCCATGTTTCTTGTTTGTTTATAATTGTGAGCTATGCGAATTAGAATAATCAGAACTTCAGGCATGCTGATTGGATAGCATTCTGAATTTGTAATTCAAATAATACACAAACGTAAATAGGCATAGCTTTACAGATATCCCATCCATCACATTGTGCTTTCAAAAAGCTAGACATTTTAGTATATAAATCAATAATCACAACTGCCAACACCCCTCACCTTCAAAGTATACACTATCCGATATGATTTAGCACGGTTGCCTGCTTGTAACAAAAAATGCCATCAAAAGTAATATTTTGAAGCCTTGGCCGGCCGTCTAATATAAACACCCCCTTAAAACAAAAAATGTGGTCTGATGAGTTTTTATGTCTCTTCAGATGCCAACAAAAGAGTTTTCCCTTCACTAAACGAAACCATGGAGTTCCTACGCGAAGGTTTTGTGGATTCACTATTGCAGACCACTTGTTCGGGAAAGAATATTACGTGCCCTGAACTAGACCCACGAGCAAGAGCGTTAAATAGAAAGTACAAAGCAGGACTCGACTTGATATTCGTTCTGGATGGATCCAGTAGCATTAGCCAAAAAAACTTCAAAATTGCCAAAGGTTTTCTCAAAAGGATGGTGAAAATTTTTGGTGTTAGCACAAGGTATGGGGGAAGGGCAACTGTAGTAAAAACTTTAAAAAACTTAAAAAGGCTACATACATACGCCAGTGGGTTATTGATACATCCATCCCTCCATCCACTCTCCCATCTCCATCCATCAACCAATCATTTTCATTCTATTTTTAGACCGGACGGTACACGTATTGCATGTGTAGTATTTGGAACTGAAGCCAACGTGGAGTTTTCGTTTAATGACCATTCTGTAACCACAAAGGAATTGGCCTTGAAAAGGATCGACAAGATTGTTCAAATAAGTACGTTGTGGTTGATGATCATCACCACCATCACCATTACCACTATCACCATAACCACCACTACCATCACCATCACAACGACCACCATCACCACATTACCATAACCACCATCACCATCATCATCACCACCACCACTACCACCATCACTACCATTACCATAACAACCACCACCACCACCATCACCATTATCACCACCATTACCATAACCACCATCACTACCATTACCATAACCACCACCACCATCGCCATAACGACCATCACCACCACCATTACCATAACCACCATTACCATAACCACCATCATAACCACCACCACCATCACCACCACCACAACCACCACCACAACCACCACCACCACCATCACCGCCACCGCCAACATGATCAAAATATATGATCAGTGTTGAATCTATCGCCTCGGCTCGCAGAAGTTCTCTTATTTGTCGTCAAGTAAGGTCGGACATTAGAATCGTCTGCATTCACATGGTATCGTGTTTGTTGCTGCTTTATACAGTAACACAATCATTTACCTTCTTAGGAGGTGGTACAGCCACCCGGGCTGCGTTAGATGAAGTGAGAAAAACAGTTTTACCCTCTGGAAGGAGTAAGGAAGGTAGTACCACGGCTCTTTTTCTTATCACGGATGGCAACTCAAACATCGGTGGTAAACCACTGAAGGCTGCACAAGCTCTTCGAGATAAAGGCGTCGAAATTTACGTCGTGGGTGTTGGCAACGAAGTAAAGCAGCAGTCTCTGAAGGATATTGCGTCGGAGGGCGGCAATGAAGAACATGTCTTCACAATAGAAAATTATGAGAAGCTAGAAAAAGTTGAGAAATGGATTGCAATTACTTCAGGTCGAGGTGAGGATGAATGAAACATATAATATGGATACAGTAACTATTGTTTACTATCTACTAATATATCTCGAAGGAGGGAGGGAGGGAAGGAGGGAGGGAAGGAAGGGAACGAAGGGAAGGAAGGGAATGAAGGGAAGGAAAGGAACGGAAGGGAAAGAAGGGAACGAAGGAAAGGAAGGGAAGGGAACGAACGAACGAAGGGAACGAACGAACGAAGGGAACAAACGAACGAAGGGAACAAACGAACGAAGGGAACGAACGAACGAAGGGAACGAACGAACGAAGGGAACGAAGGGAACGAACGAACGAAGGGAACGAAGGGAACGAACGAAGGGAACGAAGGGAACGAACGAACGAACGAAGGGAACGAAGGGAACGAAGGGAACGAACGAAGGGAACGAAGGGAACGAAGGGAACGAACGAACGAACGAACGAACGAACGAACGAACGAACGAACGGAACGAACGAACGAACGAAGGGAACGAACGAACGAACGAACGAACGAAGGGAACGAACGAAGGGAACGAACGAAGGGAACGAACGAACGAAGGGAACGAACGAACGAAGGGAACGAACGAACGAAGGGAACGAACGAACGAACGAAGGGAACGAACGAACGAAGGGAACGAACGAACGAACGAACGAACGAACGAACGAACGAACGAACGAACGAACGAACGAACGAACGAACGAACGAACGAACGAACGAACGAACGAACGAACGAACGAACGAAAATAAAGGCAACTGCATTCTTCCATAGAAACGATGAAAACGCAGTTTTTTTCTCATTTCTTGTATGGAAACTCCCAAACAAAACTTATTTTTAAATTCGGAGCGATTGTTTAATAATCTCTTTTCGTAATCAACAGATTACTCGCAATGTGGACGTGCGCATTTTAAAAACGCAGTAGTACTGGACAACAGAGCTCGTATAGTAGGAGGATCAAACACAAAAGGAAAGCTCTGGCCATGGGCAGTAAGAATATATATAAAAGGTGAGTTTAAACAGAAACTAATGAATAGGCCATTGCACGATGACGTAAGAGTTGGATGACTACAACTACCAGAATGCTTTGCCAGTATTCTAGGGTTTCGGCTAAAAGGGATGACTCAAAAGGACTTGGTTTTGCCCGGTTGGGCCGCCATTTTGGAGATCAAAAGTGGTCACACTATCGAAAGACCGCAATCTATACCCACTATCTCTATGACCTTAAAGTGCTTATGAAACGAAATTTTTTATTGCTTCATTTGAAAGAGCATCAAAAAGTAGGACAATATGCAGTTTACCGTTCCTTGATATCTTTTATAGTTCCAGAGTTATAAATTCAGCACAAATTGTGACGTCATGTGGTTTGCATGTTAATTTGGTGAATGTTTAAATGAACTATAGCTCAGTTACTATGTGTCAGAATCAAATGAACCTTTGCACACATATAGAGCAAGATGAAACACAGTTGATAATATCACCAATTTTGTTGTCAAGATAACACTGTTGTACCCAGGCCCCTTACACGGATTTTATAAAACACCATGTATTTATCTCTGTGGGCATAATTTTCAAATTATTATAGTATAAACGGATTTTAGGCATGCATAGGTATGACAAGCACATGTCTGATATTATTTTATCTTATCAGGACAGAGAAGGTGGTTTATATATAAAATCCGTGCAAGGGGGTATTTCATATTTCTTCTTCATTTTGACATCTTTAAATCTTTATAACTCTGGAACTATAAAAGATATCAAGGAACGGTAAACTGCATATTGTCCTACTTTTTGATGCTCTTTCAAATGAAGCAATAAAAAATTTCATTTCATAGGCACTTTAAGTAACATAACAGATATATAACTTTTTTGATAAATCATTATGCACATGTGACGTCAAAATGTTTAATTTACATATCAAACAAACTGAAATATATCAAGAACAAAGCAAGGAAACGAAAAACTGCAAAAGATGTTACTCTATCATTTTAAAGTGCCTGTGTCATGGTTGGGGATTTTACATATTTAAGATGTTTGGAACCTTCTGAGAAGATTTGTAATTTTCACTGTTAACTTTGACGAAAGTGACGTCAAAGCAGGAATTTGTGAAGTGGTTTTTATTTTGACAAATTCCTGCTTTGACGTCACTTCCGTCAACTTTAACAGTGAAAAAGACCATGAAGCTAACATTTTAGAAAAGATATATTACAAATCTTCTCAGAAGGTTCCAAACATCTTAAATATGTAAAATCCCCAGCCATGACACAGACACTTTAAAATGGTAGAGTAACATCTTTTGAAGTTTTAAAGTGCCTGTGTCATGGTTGGGGATTTTACATATTATTTAAGATGTTTGGAACCTTCTGAGAAGATTTGTAATATATCTTCCTTTTCTAAAATGTTAGCTTCGTGGTCTTTTTCACTGTTAAAGTTGACGGAAGTGACGTCAAAGCAGGAATTTGTCTATATAAAAACCACTTCACAGATTCCTGCTTTAACGTCACTTCCGTCAACTTTAACAGCGAAAAAGTCCAGGAAGATATATTACAAATCTTCTCAGAAGGTTCCAAACATCTTAAATATGTAAAATCCCCAACCATGACATATAGGCCACTTTAAGTGTTCTTTTAAATAAGACAAACTTAATTTTCGTTTCATGTGCACATTAATGTCCCTGGCCAAACGCTTTCAACATTTCATTCAACATCGTTCATTCAACATTGTTGAATTCAACATGTTGAAAGCGTTTGGCCACCCCTGTTGAATGATGTTGAACGAAATTTGAACATGTTCAAATTTTCGTTCAACACGCGTTCAACATTTCTGTTGTTCTCAAAATGTTGAAAGGTGTTGAACGCATTTGGCCACATTTCATTCAACTTTGTTGAACAGAGACATGCGCCATGCGGGATATTGTCGATTCCAGATTTTGTGGTAGCCCGCGTTCAATTAATTGTCATTCATGAATGTTGAACGATGTTGAATTCATTTGGCCACTCGTGCTTTCAACATTATTCAACATCGTTCAACAATGTTGAATGATGTTGAATGCGATGTTGAAAGCGTTTGGCCAGACCTAACAAGGGTGCGTAGATGTGCTTTTGTCGTCAACATGTAATCTAGTTTTCGCCCTTTCTATATGTGTGACACTTCGACAAATACCCCACCAGGTTTTTTTTCAACTCGGTTTTACGATATGTAAATTATCTCGAACACGAAACTTGTATTCTTTTTTCTCTCAAGATAAACACATATGTGGAGGAACGTTAATAAATCAAGACTTTGTTTTGACAGCAGCTCATTGTTTTAACGACGAACCACCACAACAGTAAGTTTAAATTATATACATTAAAGATATAAAGATATAAATTATAAAAGGAAAATTTCGAATTCAAGCTTTGCTCAGCTTTGTAATTCATATGTATCCAACTTTATTACCATTTTATAATTTTTATTTGAGGCTCTTACAAAAGGAAATATTTTTATATGAATAGAAAATAGAAATATTTTCTGACAATAACTCTCCCCAGGCTTTTTGTTGTAAAGATATTGTCGCAGACCACAGGAAGCTCAGGCTCTTGGATAAGATGTATGTGGTGACGAAAAATCTTTTTATAGTTTCTCACCATTTTTCATTATTTTATTTGAAAGTCAACAATAAAGAGAGAGTATGGTAGATTGTCTGCCGAGAGACAGAGTGTGTTTTAAAATGCCTTGATATGTCGAATGGGGCTATACAGCATAAGGTGTATAATAGGTGTTCTTCCCCAAGATGTGCATATAGAAAAAACTACCTTAGAAGAGCACAGTAAGCCAATATTATTTTTTGCTACGAAGGTCCCTTTTCGTGAACGGCCCCCGGACGGAAAAATCCTTAAAAGAGGCCCTGTGACAAACGTCTACCAAACGACCACCAATCCTTATGTTAAGGCCTGGCCAAACACGCTTTCAACACCGTTCAACATTGTTGAATTCAACATGTTGAAAGCGTTTGGCCACCCCTGTTGAATGATGTTGAACGTTGTTGAATGATGTTGAACGAAATTTGAACATGTTCAAATTTTCGTTCAACACGCGTTCAACATTTCTATTGTTCTCAAAATGTTGAAAGGTGTTGAACGCATTTGCCCACATTTCATTCAACTTTGTTGAACAGAGACATGCGCCATGCGGGATATTGTCGATTCCAGCTTTTGCGGTAGCCCGCGTTCAATTAATTGTCATTCATGAATGTTGAACGATGTTGAATTCATTTGGCCACTCGTTCTTTCAACATTATTCAACATCGTTCAACAATGTTGAATGATGTTGAATGCGATGTTGAAAGCGTTTGGCCAGGCCTTTAATGCAACTAGAAACATTTTTGTCGTTGCAGAGTAAAAGTGGCTTTCGGCGACAAGGATCGAACAATTAAAACCAGTCTCAAAATCTATACTCACCAGAAATACGACGCTGATAAGTTAATAAACGACATTGCACTTGTCAAGATCCCGAAATTAAAACGATATAGCCGCGGTATCCAGGCCATATGTCTTCCTCGGGGGTTCAACACAACGGACATAATCAAGCCTGGGAATAATTTGTTTGCCGTTGGTTGGGGGATAACGAAAAAGGTGAACAAAGGAGCGAAAGGTCAGAAGAAGGACTACTCGAATGAGCTCAAACAAGTCGAGATCCCGTTTATAAATGATACAAAGTGTGCTGATAATGTTGCTAACAAGAGGGCGGAAAAAGTAAAGCATTGGAAGAATTGGTACTTCAGCAGTGATACGCAGTTTTGTGCCGGGGATATATCTGGTCAAAATGACACGTGCCAAGGGGATAGCGGTGGTCCAGCCATGGTCTTGGTCAAAGAGCCAGTGACTAACAAACCGAGGTGGTACCAAGTTGGAATAGTGAGTTGGGGGAATGGTTGTGCTCAGGTTGGCGAATATGGCTACTATTCCAAGCTTCCAGCATTTCTGGACTGGGTTGATAAGCAGATCAAACTTTAAACCAATAACCCGATTAGCGTTATTTTCTGCAGTTTTTTCTCGTCTGGATACTAAAATTTCCTTTCATAATGTTCATCGTCATTTATTTCATTTCTTTTCGTCGGTTTGCGCGGCAATAAAAGTTTCGTAAAAAATTTCTTTTCAGGATTAATTCCGTGATTTTACCGGACGTAACCCGTGCCATATAATAGAAACGGGTTTTATATTCTTATTCTCCGGTCATTTTTCGCTGCCAATGTAATGTTAAGCTGCTGTTACACGATGCGGTTTTTCTTGCAATTTACCAAAAACACGATCGGAAATGGCGGCTGTCGAGGCTCGCGAAATACGGGCTGACACGTATTATCTACGCATGCGTAGAACGAATATCTTGCGTGTAAACGTCATCAATACACGCGAGACCAAGCGAGGCTGGCGCGAGATGAAGAGCGAAGGAGCGTTGTGGTTTCATACGATAAAATGAGGAAGATAAAGGACAATAATGGATCCGTTGAAGAGGATACTAGGGATATTGTAGGATATCAAGCATTTGCGGACTTGAAATCAAATATGGCGGGAAAATTAGACGAAGAACAAGGTGCGATGTAGCATCGTAAACTTCCATGTTAAATGACTAAAATCTGTTGTTTGTTGGCCGTTAAACTACCCCCGAAGGAAGTCGGGTTGTTTTGTTGGCAGATTTGTGTACCCAATTGGCCTTTAAAACAGATTTTAAAGTTTGAATCAGTCGAGGACTAGTATACTTGACGACTGACAAGTGACGAGTTGACATAAAAGATACCCAATCAACTATGGAGGGTGAATAAAGATCTCAACTGTCAGAGAACTTTGATTGATTTTTTCTTTGTCTTGATTTTGGCTATATATGGACAGTTCACTTATTGTTTTGCGTGTTTGTGTGTTTAGAATTTAGTAAATTTCATCAAGCTCAGACGACAACTCACTTGAGCCAGCACGCACGTGGACTGCGAACTGCCCCATGAGAGTGGCCGATTTTATGTGCGATTTCCAATCGTGTTTAGCAATTGAAAAAAAAAATAATCGCAATTTGCTAAGCACGATCGGAAATCGCATAGAAAATCGGCCACTTTCATGGGGGCAGTTCGCAGTCCACGTGCGTGCTGGCTCAAGTGAGTTGTCGGCCGTGTATTGATGACGTTTACACGCAAGATATTCGTTCTACGCATGAGTAGCTAATACGGGTCAGCCCGTATTTCGCGAGCCTCGACAGACGCCATTTCCGATCGTGAGGGGTGTTACGCCATGGATTGTAAAAGGACTGGATAGGAAACTAAGTCATGTGGGGCGTTTTGAGCCTTTTGACTGGTTAAATCGCATTCACTCAGTTTGCAAATGGCTGAAACCTAGTTGCAAATTGTGGTAATAATTCCATGTCCTAAATAACCCAGGTACTTCATGAAAGCCTTACCCCAACACACACCCTAACCTAACCGAAAAATTCGTGAAGATAGGACATGGATTTATAACCCAAATTGTGATGTCACGAATGACGCGAGCTGTATGCTTGTTTTACTGAGGTTTTTAAGTGAACTTTTCTTCAAATTCTTCATGTTCTCACATTCAGATGACCATGTTGACGTTTCAAATGATTTTATCGCCTTACAAACCTGCCTAAGCCACAATCGAGTGTTCGAGGTAAACGTGGTTGATCTTTGTTTTGATGTTTTCTGTGTTGTTTCAAAGAAAGTGGCGTCCCAAAATAGTACTTTGTTTTGCTCGGAATTTGTGATGCATTTTTAACCTAGTAAACCTTGATATTTTCTTTTAAAATGAGTAATAATAGATGTGCATTTTACCCTATTGTAGCTTTGTTGCATTTACAGGCAGTTCATTTATCATTTTAAGCTGTTGAATATAGGAGATTTCTAAACTTGTCAATTTCAACCAGGTTGTTATGCTCACGCCATCAAGTTTCCTATCCAGTCTTTTTACTATCCATGGTTACACGCAGTTACTTGCGGCCTTTGCTGTAAGTTGCAGCAAAAAGTAGAACCCATCCAACTTTTCTTGCAACTTGCAACACGACAAAAATAACAAAATCGCAAGTTGTTACGGTGTGTTACACGGTACGATTTTTCTTGCAACCTGCAACATTCGGGCTATTTGTTGCAAGTTGCAAGAAAAATCTCATCGTGTCACCATAGTCAATCGAGATATGGTCTGGAAACTCGGCAAACTTCAAAGCGCCTATGAGCTGGGATTTTATGTTGAACCGTACCTTACAGTTTATTAATATTTAAATAGCACGGTTGAGTGATTGAACTGAAACGTTGCTATTGGACAATTCGTTCATTATACTAAAATACAATGTGTTCAGTGACCGTGCACCGTGCACAAAAATGCATAAAGGCGAACAAAAAGATAGACCAAAGACTTTAGCTGAGTTTACAGACCATATCTCGATTGACTATGGTAATCACAGCAGCTTAACTTCGCAAAGTTTTAACATTTGGAACTGGAATTTTCCTGCGTTACTAACTACGAAAGCGTGTGGGCGATTTTGCATAAGTTAAATAACTTTAATTTTACCGCGTTTTGAATCGCTGACATGTTTTTATTTTTATTTGTTATCGTCGTATATCCCTTAAACGTATTGTAATCACGGGTAGTAATTGTCTGAGGGCGGGATCGGACATAAAACCTGCGAAACGATGTCTGTCTGATTTTTCAGTGAAATGAGGTACCCGGTAAATGTTTTAAGAAATAATGTAAACAGCTGAAATTATGATTCTATTAAACGTAACGTGTGTAGTTTGTTTAGCTTTCCTGAGTGCAAGTTGGAATTAAAAGTAAGGTACTTGTTCTAAACATGTCGTTGAGTCAATAGTGGCCAGCTCAGGCAGGAATGGGTTAATCACTTGTTAACTCATTGCTGCCTAGGATGGCTGAGGGTTCTCTCTTTGATGAGTAAAATCATCTGGTGTTAGACAGAGTAAAACAATAAAGGAACCATTTTTGACCAGCTCAGGCAGGAATGGGTTAATCACTTGTTAACTCATTGCTGCCTAGGATGGCTGAGGGTTCTCTCTTTGATGAGTAAAATCATCTGGTGTTAGACAAAGTAAAACAATAAAGGAACCATTTTTGACCAGCTCAGGCAGGAATGGGTTAACAAGTGATTAATCCATCCCTGCCCAGGATGCCTGAGAGTTCTCTCTTATATACCTACCAGATCGTGGAAGACTGGGTCAGAGATATAGCAACTAGGGATTGCAACAGTTTGTTGCTGAGGTTGTTGACTGGTTGATAAAGTCCATGGTAATGTCTCGCTTTAAGAACTCACAATCCTAAAAAGATTTGAAAGGTCAAGGAAGGAAGGAAGGAAGGAAGGAAGGAAGGAAGGAAGGAAGGAAGGAAGGAAGGAAGGAAGGAAGGAAGGAAGGAAGGAAGGAGGAGAGCTAAGAAAGGAAGGAGGCTGGGGAGGAAGGAAGGAAGAAACAAAGGAATAGAAGGGAAGGGAAGTAGAAGGGAAGGGAAGTAAAAAGAAAGGAAGTAAAGGAAAGAAAGAAGGAAGGAAAGAAAGAAAGAAGGAAAGAAAGAAAGAATGAAGGAAGGGAGGAAGGAAAGAAAGAAGGAAGGAAAGAAAGAAAGAAAGAAAGAAAGAAAGAAAGAAAGAAAGAAAGAAAGAAAGAAAGAAAGAAGGAAGGAAGGAAGGAAGGAAGGAAGGAAGGAAGGGAGGAAGGAAAGAGAGAAGGAAGGAAGGAAGGAAAGAAGGAAGGAAGGAAAGAAGGAAGGGAGGGAAAGAAAGAAGGGAAAGAAGGAAGGGAGGGAAAGAAAGAAGGGAAAGAAGGAAGGAAGGAGGGAAGGAAAGAAGAAAGGAAGGATAGGAAGGAAACGAAGGAAGGTCTCCCAAATGAGCAAACACGTACATGTCCTTGTCCTTTAGAAACGACAAACAATGAAAACAAATGATGATCAATGCCTTTGCCATTCATACAGTCCTTGTACAACACCTAAAAATAAAACAAATTAGACTCACAGTGTCAGTGCATTTCAGAACAAGCTTCAAATGTCGAGCTCGGGTGGTGAAGAGTTGCCTCTCACTGCTGTGATCCAAAGTTAAGCCCAATTGGACAGGGTTAGTACTAGGATGGGTGACCCTTTGGGACAAACCTTGTCACGGGCTTGAGCTTGGAACTCATGCGAGTAGAGTTATTGTAGTTGATCTCTCCTGTACTTTGAGCCTTCATAAAATCAACAATTCCATTCTAGAAGAACAACTTTGTAAGGGACCTCGAGTCCTATTGTCGTTTCTCCACACTATCAGTTACATACAAATGTTAATAAATAAAAAATAAATAAAAACAAAATACCTGGTGACACTTGACACTTTCTCTCAGGAGTTTCACTTTTTCTTCAGCTGCTACATCAGGATTATCCATTGCTATAAAAATTAATGGTTGACACACAAACTAAAGACCTTATTCAAAAATGGCCAGCAAATTATAATTATTTTATGTGCATATAAATTAGCCCTTATGACCTCGTTTTAAAGTAAAAATTATTTTGAATTTCACACATGAAAACGAGTTAATAGGGGCTAATTTATATGTATATAAAAGAATTTTAATTCAGCGGCCATTTTTGAATAAGGTCTATGACAGTAAACATTTGCTCCTCTCCCAATCTATCCTAACTCAAGTTTAATTTATTCACAACCCTTTGCCTTCCTCTCCCCTCCCTCTCTCCATCCTTCCTTCCTCCCTCTCCCTGTCCTCCCTCCCTTCCTTCCTCCCTCCTCCCTTCCTTAATTCCTCCCTCTCCCCCTTCCTTCCTCTCGGCTTCTTCCTTCCTTCCTACCTCCCTCTTCCTGTCCTCCCTTCCTTTCTCTCTCTCCTCCCTTCCTTCCACCCTCTCCCTGTCCTCCCTCCCTTCCTTCCTCCCTCCTCCCTTCCTTAATTCCTCCCTCTCCTCCCTTCCTTCCTTCCTTCCTCTCACCTTCTTCCTTCCTTCCTACCTCCCTCTTCCTGTCCTCCCTTCCTTTCTCTCTCTCCTCCCTTCCTTCCACCCTCTCCCTGTCCTCCCTTCCTTCCTCTCCCTCCTTCCTCTTCCCTTCCTCCTTTCATCCTCCCTCCCTCTCTCACCTCCCTTCCTTCCTCCCTCTTCCTGTCCTCCCTTCCTTCCTCTCCTTCATTCCTTGCTTCCTCTCCCTGTCCTCCCTTCCTTCCTCTCCCCTTCTTCCTTCATTCCTCCCTCTCCCCTCCTTTCTTCCGTCCTTCCTTACCTCCTTTCCTCCCTCTCCTCCCTTACTTCCTCTCCCATTCTTCCTTCCTTACCCCTCCCTCCCATCCTTCCCTTAACTGTCACACACACAAATGAACAACTTACTCAACAAACGCCTTTGATTCTTTTGTCAGTGATCGAGTCAGGTGGGGAGTGTACAAAACATCTGAAATTTTTGTATGAAAGACAGTCAGGTGGGGAGCATACAAAAAATCTGAAATTTTTGTACAAAACCCAGTCAGGTGGGGAGTGTACAAAAAATCTGAAATGTTTGTATGAAAGACAGTCAGGTGGCGAGCGTACAAAAAATCTGAAATGTTTGTATGAAAGACAGTCAGGTGGGGAGTGTACAAAAAATCTGAAATTTTTGTACGAAAGCCATTCATTCAGGTGGGGAGTGTACAAAACATCTGAAATTTTTGTATGAAAGACAGTCAGGTGGGGAGCGTACAAAAAATCTGAAATTTTTGAACAAAAGACAGTCAGGTGGGGAGCATACAAAAAATCTGAAATTTTTGTATGAAAGACAGTAAGGTGGAGAGCGTACAAAAAATCTGAAATTTTTGTATGAAAGACAGTCAGGTGGAGAGCGTATAAAAAATCTGAAATTTTTGTATGAAAGACAGTCAGGTATAGAGCGTACAAAAAATCTGAAATTTTTGTATGAAAGACAGTCAGGTGGAGAGCATACAAAAAATCTGAAATTTTTGTACGAAAGCCATTCAGGTGGAGAGTGTACAAAAAATCTGAAATTTTTGTACGAAAGACAGTCAGGTGGGGAGCATACAAAATATCTGAAATTTTTGTATGAAAGACAGTCAGGTGGGGAGCGTACAAAAAATCTGAAATTTTTGTATGAAAGACAGTCAGGTGGAGAGCGTATAAAAAATCTGAAATTTTTGTATGAAAGACAGTCAGGTGGGGAGCGTACAAAAATTTTTGTACGAAAGCCAGTCAGGTAGGGAGCGTACAAAAAATCAGGTCCACCGCCCACCTAGTACCGCCCACCTAACTATGCCCCCAAGTTTATGAAGCATGATCACTACTTTAATATCCACACACCCCCTATGGATGAGGTCACTCAAAATTCAACCCCTAAGAAGAAAAGATCAAAGTGCCGACACAATGACCCCCTCAGAAAATAGCCATTTTTTGGCCGAACCCCTCGGAAATTTCGGAAATTTTCGGAAGATCAAAGGATGCCGACGCGTTTACCCCCTCAGAAACGGCTTTTGAGGAACCCCTCAGAAAATCTCATCCATAGGGGGTGTGTGGATATTAAATGGAATGGCCCTAGAGAAGCTTGTGGGATGCACAGGAAAGTTTAATTCGTCATTTAGTGCAGTCCGAACGGGTCATCCCATGTAACTTTTACTCCTAAACAGCAGTCTAGCTAAAGCGTGTGTAATATATCTTTTAATTCTAACAAGACACTTACGTTTTCCCGCAAGGCGACCAAGCCAGTCTAACTCTTCGAGACAAAGTCTCGACACGAGACAAAGTCTCGACAAAGCAATGCACTATAAAAAGCAAAAAAATATAGTTTCTCGAATACAATTTGCATGAAATTTTGGTCACTAGATTAAAGCTTGTAACATTCTTACTTTTCTTCGACGTGAAGTCGAGTTAAGTTGTAAAAATATAAAGCTTCTTCTTCAGCTCAGATTTTCAACTTCCCAACATGCCCGCCATATTTCGAATTTTGACAGCTCGTACCCAGTCCTCTCTCTCCTCTTGCGTGGGGTTTTCAGACTTCAGTACTCACCAAAAATACGTAGCTGTTTAATAATCCAAAAACACTTTAAATTATTTTCTCAACTATCAATTAACCTATACATAGTACAGTATTTGTATTCATTTACCTAGATAGTAGTTCTATAGTCTACTGATTTAGAGTGGGTATTATAACCAACTAAGATGAAATGTTGTTGTGAAGTTGGAGTTTTTGTTGGACTATTCTTGCTGTTTTTCCCAGTTTCGGTTAATAGGGATGACCTAAAAGGACCCGTGCAGTCCTTTCACGGCTTTTCCAAAATATAGTCAAATGGGTTTTTCCAAAAAGCTAGGGGGTAAACCAGGGGATAAGTTTGTTCAGCCTCCCGTCTGCTTCTGACGTAACAAAGGCGTCTTGGAGAAAAGATATTATAAATATCATTACAAAAGACCGCGTTGTCGATAAAGACTTTCGCAGACAAATAGAGGAAGGCAACATTCACATCTGTGAAAGACATTTCCTACCAAATGACATTGAAGTCTGTAAGCATATACACGCTATTTTTCTATATAATTTATTGTCTGAATTTGATGTGGTAAAAAAACCGTCCTTTCCAGAGAAAGTAGAAACTGTGGACCACCTAAATAATATTAGTTCCCTGATCGTATTCGTTTTAATTTCTCGATTATTTCTTAATTCAAACTATGTACAAATCGTGATAAAATTGTGGCGCAGAACTAGCCTGCCTTAACTACGACAAAAAATGCGCATCACTTTATAACCAAAACGAGTGCCAGAGCGAGAAAGAAGTGTTTATATATCTAGCACCTATGGACTCACTGAAGCTCGACGACAAATTTGGAAAAAACAAATTTGACGACATATTTTGGAAAAAAACGGTCTTTTTGCGACGGGTCCTTTTGAGTCATCCCTTTTTTTTCCCCAAGGCGTTGCAGTTATTTAGTTATTAGTCAGTTAGCTGTGACTTTTTTATTATAAATTTTTATTATTGTAATGCTTTTTAACCGCAATCGTCCCAGCTTCGCGAGGTTCCTACTAGCCTCCGCTGATCGACAGACCAAAATAGACAATTTCTATACCCCATCCCAGACCCCATGATCAAATCCATGGTTTTTACTAATCCGTTTTCAAACGAAAACGGAGACCTCGATTGATTGATTGATTGATTGATTGATTGATTGATTGATTGATTGATTCAAAACAGCGTATTCGTTAACGTTAAACTGTCATTGACAGGTTAACGTATAACCTCTTCAGCATACACATAGTCGCTGCTATCAATGAGGGCGCTGTATGCTAAATTAATACATTCAGTTTCATATGAAGGCCAGGCTACCTGAGAGAGATCTCATCCAAGACAGCTGGAAGTTTTCCACGTTAACGACGCTCAAGAAAGCTGGCCACTCCTATAGGAAGGCTGGCTGGAAGATTTCCATGTAAATATACAGCACAGCATTGTTTACAAGTACAACATTGTTTACGCCTGTATACAGCACATTGTTTACGCCTGTGTACAACACAAGTACACAACATTGTTTACAAGTACATTACATTGTTTACGCCCGTACGTTACAACACATTTTTACGCGGTGTTTCTTCCCCGATTTCAATTTCTTCATCTTTATCGTCTTTTTCTTCTCCATCGGTCGACTTGTCGTTCTTTTTTTCCTTTTTCGGTCTAAGATTGCGAAAAATCTGTACAAGGGCTACATTTACCGGCACTATTATTATACTGCTTTGCAAGCCGATAACAAACGGTTTTAAGTCGATCACGATATTTACCGAAAACGGACTAGGACCTTGACCTCCCATGTTGTAAAACATGGCCGCTTGTGATCAACCTACATTGCCTACGCTACTAATTTCATTGCGGCGACGACATGGAAATATTGTCAATTTCTGCAAAATCTGCCCTATTGCTCCAAAATATTTTTACCGATTGTCAGTCTTTAGTTGATTTTCTTAAATTTTAACGACACTTTTTTATTCTAAAAATTGTAGAAATGAGGCTTTGAGCTCAATTAAACTGCGTGCATTTCAAGCCACGGCATGTTGACCACAACGTACTCAAGTCGTTGTCACCCAATTTAATATCGTACGATTCACTACTATATCTTTCTATTTCTTCCTATTTCTTCACGTTGTGGGAGGCTGCTTCTGACTGTTTCCAGTGTCCTTTCACAAGCCGTTTTACAAACTATACACCTTTTTCTGGGGGAAATAAGGATTGTGTTTTTGAAGTCCACAGACTCCCCACGACAACTCGCACGACGCATGCGCAGACAAAATTCCCTGCTGTTTTTGTTTGAGAGTTTATAGTTTTCTTCGTCGCTAGTCACCAGTGTCCAAGTAAAATGGACTCCACGTATGTCGAGATTAGCACCCTCACCGGGCTCCGGGCATTTGGCCCTACGCACGGGCTCGGGGATTACGGTTATTATTCACCGATATTCACTGAGCCTGAGGCGAATAATTGTTTTAGTATAAATACACATTTTCGTACTTTTAAGGAACAACATTTTCTTTAAGATTGTTAATTTCCTCGTCTGTCGCATTGACAAATTGGCTGGCAGCCATTTTGAATAAACGCGCGGTGATAATCGAGAATTAGTCCGAAGTAGCTCGACCAATCAGCGCGCGCGATTTTCTATAATCACCTGAGTATTTATACTAAAGGCATATACTAACCATCAGATTGTTATTAACATACAGGAAAACGGTATGCATATAACCACCAGACGGTTATTAGCATACCGGATAAGTGTATGCATATAACCACCAGATGGTTATTAGCATACCGGATAAATGTATGCATATCAACCACCAGATGGTTATTAGCATACCGGAAAACGGTAGGCATATAACCACAAGATGGTTATTAGCATCCGGCAGGAAGAAACCCGGAAAAAAGTCATATTTTAGTCATAAAAAAAACGTCAGACTTTACTCATAAAAAACTTTATATTTCTCTCATAAAAAAGCCACGTTTTTTTAACACCTAAACATTTTTGTATTTTACACATAAAAAATATTTACAGATATAAAATTAAGCCAAACCAAAAGAACGGCTTGAATCATTAATCACTTTTTGACCATATAACATAAGTTTAAAAAACTGGCCAAAATCAAAAAAAAAGTATATAAAAGGCTAACCCCTTTAAATTTCCACCGATTTTTGCCATTTTTTAAACTTTTAAAATAAGGCTAAAACATAAAATTTAGCACAGATCGGTGTCTTTGCTATAGAAGCTACAAAAAAGCTTTATTTGAGCTAAATGATCACTTTTTGACCTTTCGTCACAAGTTAAAAAAAATAGCCAAAATCGGTCAAAAAGTAAAGGCTAACCCTTAACATTTTGACCAATTTTGGCCATTTTTTAACTTGTAAAATACGGCAAAAATATGAAGATTTAGCACAAATAAAACCTTCCTGTTGCTATACAAGTTACAAAAAGGCCTTTTTTGACGTAAATTAGGTCTTTTTGACCTTATTTCACAAGTTTAAAAAATGGCCAAAATCGGTCAAAAAGTAAAGGCTAACCCTTAACATTTTGACCGATTTTGGCCATTTTTTCAACTTTTGAAATAAGGCTCAAATACGAATATGTAACACAAAAACGGCCTTGTCGTTGTTACAGAACCTCTAGAAAGGCATTTTTTTTGTCTACTTGGGCCTTTTTGGCCGTTTTGCCGGCATAAACGCAGACTCCAACTCCGTTCTTTTGTTCTTGCCTAGTAAAAAATAAACCCAAAGTCAGACATCAAATAAAAAGACAGGCCTGTGAAACTCTTTTATATTGGTATACTATTCGACGTGGTAATTTTAGTTGAGTTATAGTTGATTTGATTCATGTTTATTGTGGGAATAAAAACGACTGTTCCAGGGCCTTTTTTAAAGTGCATACGACACGAAAATTGGCGGAAAACCAAGGCAGATAACACTCACGTCGGTCTGCAGAATTCTTTATTAAGTACTTATTAACCGAGCGCGAGGTCCGTACGGGAAAATATTTTGCTTTCGATCTTTTGAGTACAGACCTCGCCCTTCGGGCTCGGTCTGTACTCAAAAGATCGAAAGCAAAATATTTTCCCGTACGGACCGAGCTTGTGAGGTTAATAAGGAATTTATTATATGTCTCCACAACAACGGGAAATAATTTAGAGAAAACATTATCGTCTACAGTACGTCTTCCTGCACGTCAGCGCAAGCGGAGGCTGAGCGGTCTCATAGTCGCGATTCGATATAATTGACAACAAAACAACCAAAAGGGAAAACATTTTGAAAAGAATATAATTTTTAAGAATATAATTTTTTATTTTTTTTTATAATTTTTAAGAATATAATTTATTTTTTTTAATTTTTTTTTATATTTTTTTATTTTATTTTTTTTTAATTTTTATAATTTTTAATTTTTTTTGTATGTTGTTTTTGTGCGGGTCCGTACACCGAGTCCGTACGGTAAAGTACGGACTCGCACGTTAGCCAATCAGCGTTCAATACGCCAGTTCGGACTCGCAAGACATATAATAAAACATCTTATCAAATCATTAATAATTCATGAAGAAATTTCAAAAGAAATGAATGTTTAATCAGCATCTTTAACTACGGATAAAACATTGATTAATAAAACATCAAGGTTTTATCAAAGTTAATAGGCACTGGTGCCTCAAATTGAGCTTTTTCTGACTGTAAATGATCTTATCTAACCTTTCCTACGACTCTTAAACAAAGTGTTCATCATTTACACTTAGAATTTGATAAGTAAGTTAAAATATTCGCTTCCGATCTTTATGGGCATCTACAATGGCTCGCCTTCGGCTCGCCATTGTAAATGCCCATAAAGATCGGCCGCTCATATTTTAACTATCACATATAGCAAGGTTGGTCTATGCCGAAACGTTAAAATAGCATATTTCGATTTGTATGAATGTGTTTCAACACAATCACTTCCTACGCCGAACACTATTTTATAAAGCCTCGTATGTAACAACCTTTTAACGTAATGTAAAATAAAGAAACCTACTCGTTTGCTGTCTGCTCTCAAGAAGAAGTTTGTTTAAGTGCCCTCGTTCATAAAGATTAAAGAATCCGAGCTCCAGCAGGATTCATGATAGATAAAGATTTTCCGCTAGTCCTCTAGCTCGATGCCTAGTCTGTGACGTCCCAAAATACGTTCGAAAGAAAAGAGGACTAGGAACTAGTCTGTATTTGAAAGAACACTAGGGTGGCTGCCTACGGTAATTTTAAAAAGGGACTGGTAACGAGTATGACGTCGGCACATGCGTATATAGGAATCTTGTCGAGTTTATATTCTGTCATGTCAGCAGCCGTCCGAGCGATACAAATGCTCAAATATCACACATTTGCTTCGGTAAAATTCTTTGAAATTTTGTGCAAAATTAAATAAATAGGGAAAAACCTAAACAACATACTTAATTTTGAAAAAATTTCATAAGACAGAATTTTTTTTAATATTTTGCTGTAGCGTTCTATGTGGAAAACACTGACCAGATGACAAATTTTAGAAAGTTTGACGTCTAAATAGACGAAAACCGTAAACATTTGACAAATTTCTAAAGCCATTATCAAGTGCAAGATGTTAATTTTGAACGTAGTGTAAAATTAATGTGATTAATGTGGTCTTATTCAACAGAATTCGTTGATTTTGTTGAATTCGTTCACGCCACGCTACATTCCTGAGCCGTTGACGTCACAAAACATAAACGTTTGGCCGTCTTCCAGACCACCTTTTTTCTTCCGGAAAAGACACTCTACTGATTTTGGTAGTATATGCAGTCTCTGACTGCCCTCTAGTTACTTTTACTTTGGCTAACGCCAGTCAAGTGGAGACATCTTGGTAATCTACCCGGTAAAGGGTTAAAGATTGTCTTGAAATTTTCAGTGAACGCTCCTACTAGGCTCCTCCGTTCATTTCTCCGAGAAAAACTGGATAGTAGCTAACACATCCGAGACCAAAACCATGCTCATCCATTCCATCCAACAATTAAGGCTTATTCCTGATCGATCTCTCTTGGTCACATTAACCCTTTATTGACCAGGTTTCCCAGAGCTCTCCCCTTGACGGGTAAACAGGCCCGTATTTGAGGTGGGGCAGGCCTGAAATTTGCTCAGAAATAGTATGATAAGGAACAGAGAAAACATTTTCAGCCGATATTCGACAAATTGTATACTGTACTTTAATCCTTTTGATTTTGTTTATTAGTTACTTGATCTATGAAATGTTTAATTAAAATTCTTTCACTCGTTGCTAGTCACTCCCCTCATGGTCTCGTTGCTTACCTAAACTATCACGATGGTTTACGGTGTTTTACCTAAAACATCACGATGGTTACTGGACTGTTAGCTTACAGTGTCTTACTTAATAAGAAAAATACCATGAAATAAAAAGTAAAATTAATAAGTAGACAAAAAGCAATTGTGGCCAGTAAAGGGTTAAAGTGTTTATGAAACGAAAATTAAGTTTGTCTTATTTGAAAGAACTTTTGAAATGACAAAGTAAGATCTTTTGCTGTTTTTTGTTTTCTTGCTTTGTTTATGAGATATTTCAGTTTGTTTCATGTGAAACTAACCAGTGACATCACAACGTGCATAATGACTTACTGGGAAAGGTTATATATCTTTGCTATTACTAAACGGAATCAGTTGAAAATGTATATTTCTGTTGTTGTAAGGGAAAAACGCACACATAATTGCTTTGAAGTGATTCCGTTTGATAACAGAAAAGATATATAACCTTTCCCAGTAAGTCATTATGCACCTTGTGATGTCACTGGTTAGTTTCACATATAAAACAAACTGAAATATCTCGTAAACGAAGCAAGGAAACAAAAAACAGCAAAAGATCTTACTTTGTCATTTCAAAAGTTCTTTCAAATAAGACAAACTTAATTTTCGTTTCATAAACACTTTAGGGTGGCTCCCTACGGTAATTTCAATAGGGGACTGGTGACTAGAAATAGTATCGCTACGCATGCGTAAATAGCGATCTTGTCGATTCGAAATTCTATGACCGCGTCGACATAGATATTAGACTTGTAGACGTTTTCTTCGGTGAATTTTGCTAAAATTTTGTAAATAAGTAGTTTATAAAAAGTTCTAAAGTATTTATAATTTAAAAAAATTTTCATAAGACAGAACTTATTTAAATCGATAATTTTTGTAGCGAAAAATCTGTCCATACAACCCTCTGATTTTGTGCATGGATATTCTCCACAACAGTATCTATCATCTCAGCAATTTTAAAAAAATTTCACCGAAGCAAACTGAAGACTTCAATTATGCAATATTTGAAAGTAACCATAGTTCCAACGTCATTATTACCATGGTAACAGCAAATAATTGAACTTTTTTTATAGATATTTTATATCTGCGATAGTTCTGAACTTAGTATTTATCTAACAAACTTTTAAACTTGTGAATAACATTAGATAATGAGCGTATGAAATAGCGCGTATTTATTGAAACTACAGGGAGCCACCTTAATTAAGGTGCTCGATGCGATTTTTCTTGCAACTTACAACAAATTTACTCGTGAATAAAAAGTCGCAAGTTGCAGGAAGGGTGTTACACGTTCAGCAACTTGCGATTTTTGTTGTAAGTTGCAGCAAAAAGTAGAACCCATCCAACTTTTCTTGCAACACTGTCGGCAAAAATAACAAAATCGCAAGTTGCTACGGGGTGTTACACGGTGCGATTACACCTTACAACATAATTATATATACATATTGAACTTACAACATTCAGTGATTTGTTACAAGTTGCAAGAAAAATCACATCGTGTAACAACACCTTCAGGGAAGAATATAAGTATCTATGAAGCAAAAAAAGTGTTATTAATAATCGTGGCAGGAGCATTTAATAAGAGTTAAATTTCTGATTCCATTTTTGAAGAAATGGATCGCTTGGTTGGACTGCTTCATAGCATATACAGTTGCACATTCAATAAAATATTTAAGAAATAGAAAACATTTTCCGTGTTTCCATAGAGTTATAGAAACACGAGTGGAAGTTTGGGAGAACGAGAAATTGTAGTCCCACGCTATTTCGAGTTCTCCCAAACTTCCACAAGTGTTTCTATAACTGTATGGGAACACGGAAAAAATGTTTTCTATTTCCTTTATAAAATAACCTGTCGAAAATAGGTATAGAACGTAAAAATAATCACTGCATCAAAGCGTAAATTCTCCTTACTCTTCATAATGGCGTATGATGGCGTATCCTACACCGTAATGATGGCGTATTGAATGGCGTGGAGCTTGCCGTGTTTCCATTTAACAAATAGATTCCATTTTGCCGTTGTCTGTTCAGTTATACATGCACAGATGACGTCACAACGTGGTAAGAACAAAAAAGTGGCCCACGAGACGCAGTCGAGTGGGTCACTGATGTTCTTACCACGTTGTGACGTCTTCTGTGCATCTATAACTGAACAGACAACGGCAAAATGGAATCTATTTGTTTTATACAATAAAAAAGTTTAAAAAAACAACTTTTGATAAGATTTATTGAATTTCCCGCCGAACTTCCGGGGCATTGAAAAAGATGAAGCACGCCATCTGACGTGATCCATGATCTATACAAAACAAGCAATACGATTGGTTCGTGACATTGGAGTGGCGATTTTCATTGGTTCACAGCAATCAGAACAAGTAGTGACGAAATCCGTTCATCTGTCCAGTAATAGATCATGGCTCTCGACCAATGAAAATGTGCAAAACATTTAGCTTATTGTATAAAAACTTATAGAAACACGGCTTTCAACCAATCGCCGCGCTTGTTTTCAAAATGTTATTTTATAAAAGCTTATAGTAGAGTGTAAAAGATAGCCCAGTACAACAGGCAATTTACATCATGTTTCCACATCAACGTTAATCTCTATGGAACTTGTGACACAGAATAAGTTATAATTACTTCCTTACCTCGATAAAATCTCCCCGAAATCAAAAGAAACAACTCTTTTTCAATGAATCAATCAGTCGACGCCATATTCACTAAATCACATACTTCGTTGCTACATCGGAGAAGATCGGCACACCTTCGCTTATATTGGCTATGTAATTCGCTCCGAACGTTTCCCGCGCTGATGAATCTGATAGAGGAAAACCTATTACGTCACAAAAGTGACAATGCTCAGCCAGCCACATAACGTCTACTATTGCTATAGCAACGTAGACGCAAAAATAATAAAAAAGGGATTCATTTTTCACTATTATCATAATTTAATATCAAAATCAAACAGAAGATAACCTATGCAAATAATTCTAATAATTATTTACATTCGTCATAATTTATTCAGATACTAAAATACGAAATTAAAAAAATTAACAAAATTGTATATTTTGCCATGTCCTTCAAAAAACTGTGGTGTTCAGGAAGCGAATCAAGGTTTTCTAAAACTTTACGTTTGTCACGTGACCCGTGCAAAGCCTCTATTAGATGATCGAATCAACCCTAATATCTAGAAAACTACATTGAGGACCTGTTCATAAGGTGGATTTCCAGTCTTCGCACGAAGTAACCGTCGCAACTTCGCTGCGAATATTTTAGCGCTCGTGGCAGATAGTTGAAAATTTTGAACTATTTTTTTTAAGTGTTATTTCAAATGCAATCATAAAAAACTGGGGTGAAATTTCGTTGCATAAACACTTTAACGATCTTCCAAATGCTTCAACAATTAAAGGAGTCTCTCTTCTTTGCCGATAGTCTGCGAGCAGACGTTCTTGGAGTTTAGATATAGCATTGGCGAGAAAGAACGTTTGCTTGCTGGCTTCTTTGCTTCTTTGCTTGCTTGCTTCTTTGCTCGCTTGCTTGCTTCTGTGCTCGCTTGCTTGCTTCTTCGCTTGTTTGCTTCTTTGCTTACTTGCTTCTTTGCTTGCTGGCTTCCTCGCTTACTTGCTTCTTTGCTTGCTTGCTTCTTCGCTTGCTTGCTTCTTCGCTTGCTTGCTTCTTCGCTTGCTTGCTTCTTCGCTTGCTTGCTTTTTTACTTGTTTCTTTGCTTGCTTCGTTGTTTGTTTGCTTGCTTCCTTGCTAGGCGGAATTAGTGATGCAGTTGCCAATAATCTATTCTCATTTTTACCAGCCGTTTGTATTTGTGTTCCGTTTAAGGCCGGATGATCTTACTTGACAAACGAACGCCATCCATCTGAGCAAGAATTAAGATGTTTTGATTTTTTCTTTTCACCCTAGAAAAAAATAGTTCGTCGTCCTGGCGATCGTTGGATGATTAGAGGACCTGGTGAATATTTGCCTCCAGTGGTCGTCGACGTTGTTTCTCGAAGGAAGGCCATTCCATTAGACGAGAATGAGGGTATCTATGTTCGAGATAAAAAATCTGGCAAAGTACGTGGAGTTTGTGGTAGAACCTACATGCTAAATCTCCATAAAGAACTGTGGGAAAAAATGTTATCTCCCATGGCAGAAGATCTTCTCAGCCAAGCACGCGTGGCAGACAGGGGAACACTCGTGGTAAGTAGTACGGAGCTTGTTATAGTTAAAGCTGAACCATTCACTCGACTCGAGGTGAACCATTCACTCGACTCGAGCTGAACCTTTGACTCGACTCGAGCTGAACCATTCACTCGACTCGAGCTGAACCATTCACTCGCCTCGACGTGAACCATTCACTCGACTCGAGGTGAACCACCCACTCGACTCGAGCTGAACCATTGACTCGACTCGAGCTGAACCATTCACTCGACTCGAGCTGAACCATTCACTCGACTCGAGCTGAACCATTCGCTCGACTCGAGCTGAACCATTCGCTCAACTCGAGGTGAACCATTCACTACACTCGAGCTGAACCATTCACTCGACTCGAGCTGAACCATTCACTCGACTCGAGCTGAACCATTCACTCGACTCGAGCTGAACCTTTGACTCGGCTCGAGCTGAACCATTTACTCGACTCAATCGAGATTGTACAATATATTTTTTTCTAATTATAGCAAACATTGAACGAGACAAGACGAGAGTTGTTTCTTATCGCGTTCCTCACAATGCAGCCGTGCAGATTTATTGCTACAAAAAAAAACCAGGCCAGGTTTGGAAATTATTAATTTGGTTTTATCGATTATATAAATTGTCTGTGACGGTGTTGGTGGTCGTCTTGGTTGTGGTGATCATGTTTGTGCGAGTGGTGGTGCGAGTGGTGGTGTTTGTGACGGTGTTGGTGGTCGTCTTGGTTGTGGTGATCATGTTTGTGTGAGTGGTGGTTCTGGTGCTGGTGTTTGTGACGGTGTTGGTGGTCGTCTTGGTTGTGGTGATCATGTTTTTGGTTGGTGTTGGTGCTGTTGCTGGTGTTGTTGCTGCTGGTGTTGTTGCTGCTGGTGTGGTTGCTGGTGTTGTTGCTGCTGGTGTTGGTGCTGTTGCTGATGCTGTTGCTGATGTTGTTGCTGGTGTCGTTGGTGCTGTTGCTGGTGTTGGTGCTGGTTTTGGTGCTGTTGCTGGTGTTGTTGCTGCTGGTGTTGGTGCTGTTTCTGATTATGTTGTTGGTGTTGGTGCTGTTGCTGGTGGTGTTGTTGCTGGTGTTGATGTTCTTGCTGCTGGTGTTGGTTATGGTGTTGGTGTTGGTGTTGGTGTTGCTGGTTGTACTTGGTGTTCATGGACGTTTTATTGCGTTGTTGTACATGATATATTTTCACCATGGTACCATAGTAATGATGCATGGTGGATTCTTACTTACTGTAGTGTTGTGTTTGGACCTGAGTTTGTCATGCTGGGACCCGATGAACAATTCACACTGCTCAGCCTTTCTGGAGGGAAACCCAAACGACCGAATGTTATCAAGTCTTTGCGTCTTAAAAAAATTTAAAAATTGGATTTTAGGATTTTATTAAAATCAAACTGATATTGTAACCGAAGGTTAAATTGCATCAGTAATTACAATATATAAATAAAAAAACATTTAATTTACAATAAATTTAAAATGTAGCAGACCTATAAAACTGTATATTTACTATTTACTGTTTTCTTTAGAAATAATTTGTGGTAAAAATGAGTTCTTAAATCTGTCCGTTTTACATAAGAAGTTCTTATATTTACATTTTGACCTCATGTCGTAAACTGACGAGGTCTTTGGGATCAGATGTTCACTAACTTTACTGTTTTTTCCATTCTTCGCAAAGAATTGTTTACATAGTTCTTCACGCCGTATTTTAAGTAACGGGAGATCAATGAGCTCACGTGCTTGGCAGTAACTTAATGAAGGTAACATAATTTTAAAAGCACGTTTTTGGATTTTCTCGATGTCTTCACTTAAATACTGTTGGATGTTAAAATGCCATGCTTGGCAAGCGTATTCTAAGACCGGCCTTATGATGGTGGTGAAAAACCGTGCACAATATCATCATGTTAGCATTCGATCTTTTTAGAAGTCTCAGCATGTAAAGTCTTTTCCCAGCTTTTTTAACGATTTGATGTACGTGGTCATTCCAATTCATATTATCTTGAAGAGAGATGCCAAGGATACAAGCGGATTTTACGCGTTGTACTGCTACGTCGTTAATCATTAAAGGTGGAAAATTCCGTTTTTCTTTCGAAAAGTCGATGACCATTTCTTTACACTTAGCTATATTTAGCTTCATGTTGTTTGCCACAGTCCAATCATGAATATAGTCCACTAGTTCCTGCAGGTTACTGCTACAGTGAGGTGAAATACTTTCAGTGACCGTGCTATCGTCCGACGTACTTCCATCGGTCAGGCCATTCGGAGAGCAAGTCATTTATCATTACAAGAAAAAGAACAGGACCTAGCACTGTCCCTTGGGGAACTCCTCCGTTTACATAATGCCAGTCCGACAAACTGTTGTACAGTTTTACGCGTTGTTTGCGATCTGTAAGAAAACTTTGTATCCATTTAACTATACTTGATGGTACACTCATATCTGATAAT
Source organism: Paragorgia papillata (assembly GCA_035771165.1). Lineage (NCBI taxonomy): Eukaryota > Metazoa > Cnidaria > Anthozoa > Scleralcyonacea > Coralliidae > Paragorgia > Paragorgia papillata. The sequence goes on from JAWNZC010000357.1 coordinate 221,835, forward strand.
TTACGCAAAAGAGTGGTATGGTCAATACGGTCGAAAGCTTTGGAAAAGTCGAGAAGGAATACTCTTACGACACTTTTTGCTGCGTCTGACTCACTAAGTAAATGATGGACAAGACTTATCAGGTTGTGCGTCGTCGAAGTGTTTTTTAGTGAACCAAACTGTCTTTTGTCAATTTGTTCCTTAATCGAATCGATCAACCAATCAGCAACAAAACTTTCGCAAATTTTTGACAAGGTGGGAGTTAGTGATATAGGGCGTAGATCGTTATTTATATCGACAGGTGCTGATACTTTTGGAATTGGGATAACATTAGCTTCTTTCCACGAGGTAGGAACAAACGCTTGCTGGAACGAAGAATTAAAGATGGAAGAGACAGGCAAAGCTAAGATGTGAGCGTTGTCCTTCAGTACCCAATTTGGTGTTTCATCAGGTCCAGGTGATTTTGAAGAAGATACAGCAGCCAATTTGTGGTATACATTTTCTTCACTAAAAATATATTCCGGAAGGATTAAAAATTGACTACTCTCTGCTTGGGTCTCGGTGGGGGATTGTTTTAGGGGGGACATTTCTTGGGTAACTGATGTAAAGGCATCGTTAATTTTATTAGCTAGGAGTTTTCCATTAATTATCTCATCATCCACGACCAGGGTTGAGAGCGCTTTTTTCTTGGGATATCCTGCGTGTTGTTTAATGCATTCCCACCACCTTTTAGGGTTGGGATTCAATTTCAACTGATCAATCATTTTCTGGAGGTGGGCAGATCTAAGTTTCTCCCGTTCTCTATTTGCAAGGTTACGAAGGTGGCGGTACTGTTCGATGTTCCCGTCATGGTAAGCTTTTTGCCGATTTCGAATTATCTCTTTAAAATCGGGAGTTACCCAGGGTTTATCTTTGTCATGTAGCTTCACAGTTTTTGTGGGAAAGAAAATATCTAAACCTGCGTTTAAAATATTTTGGAAAAAGACCAATTTCTGATCACATAAGACTTCGCGGTAAAGCGGTGTCCAATTTAAGTCAGCCAACCACTTTCCAAAAGCAGCCTTATTGGCTGGGTACCTTTTTCTTCTTTTCACATTCGTGGTCACATTCTTAGCCTGGATTTTTCTAAGGGTACAAAACAGCGAATTATGGTCACTTTGTCCAATAGGCGAGGTGACCAGTAGGGAATCACAAAAGTCTGCCATATTTGTAAGGATCAAATCTAAAATAGCATTGTTCCTAGTTGGTTCTCTGACAATTTGTTTTAAAGTAAAGTGCCTGAGTAAGAGAGACACTGGGCATCTGTTAAAATCGCCAACGAGAAAGATTCCAGCATTTGGGTATCTCGTAAGTGCAAGGTCGAGTTTTATCGTTAAATGTTCCACCAGCGCTTTGTTATCATTTTGTAATGCAAACAATGAGGCATGAGTAACCACGAGGAAGTTTATGGGGCCTTAAGTATAGCCAAAGAGTTTCAAAGCAGTCGTCTTGCAACTCTGTTAATACTTTAAAGGGAGTGTGCGAATTTATGAATGCACACACCCCTCCACCGATCTGGTTAGTTCTATCGCGCCTTATTAATGAGTAGCCATCGACTTGTACAGCACCGTCATCAATATTTTGGTTGAGCCACGTTTCAGTAATAAACGCAAATCTGATGTTATTTAATTTAAGAATAATCTCTAAGTCATCTATCTTCGGCAATAATGATCGAATATTCGATACGAAAAAGGTCAGTCGGTCAGGTTGAGCCAGACGAGAACAATTGGGTAGAGTATCTGGATTTACCACGGGATTCTTGGAAACTTTTACTGCAATCAAATTACTAATATTTCGTCCGTTCTGCATCGAAACACTTCTTTGCAGGCGCGTTCGCGATGATATTCTCGTTGAGGTTCTAACAATAATTGGAGCCATATAATCTCTCGGAGTTATTGTAAAGTGCGACGGACAAGTTCGAGGTAGTTCTGCCAGTCTGTCCACTGGCTGGTTCTCCGACGTCGACAAAGGGACCGATAAGAGGGGGATCTGATCGGGCGTCCCTTCGGAAAAAAAGGTTGATGCGGTTGAAAACGGATCTCAACGCCACTACTGTTGTTGCTATTGTCGACATTAATATTTTGATTAATCGGCTTTGGTATTGGTATTTCAATCAAAGGTAGACAGCCCATCCATTCGAATGTCTGTGGTAAAGCTTGGGACTGGGAGAGGGAAACCAAAGTAATCGTTTCCTTAACTTTATTAGATGTTACAGGTTTTTTGAGCGGTACTTGCGAATAAACTTTCGGTCGGGCATTTATTGTGGTCGTTGGCTTGGGCATTTCATCAACCAGGTCCTTTGTTTTTGTCGCTATGCGTTGATGGTTTACCTCATATATTGGCTTGGTATTGTTCCGCTCTGGTATCTCCTTATTATAGGCCATTGTTGACGAAGAAATATATCGGTGATTATAATCCCCATGGTTGATTTCTATTTCAGCCATTGTTTCCGGGTTTTTATTCAATTTGACTTTTAAATTTTCAAATTCCCTTTTGAGACCGACTATATCACCCTCCAGCTTTCCGTTTTTCGATTTAACTTCGTTAAGCTCAACTTGTAAGCCAATAATTTCACTCTCCGCATTAAAACTATTCACAGGAGGGATAGAATCGCGAGTATTCGCCAAAGTTTGCAGAGAGTCCACTCTACTCTGTAAAATCTCAATATCCAGTTTCATGTTTTCAATAATCTCGCTCAATGCTGCTTCGCTTGAACAATTACAACAAACTGTGTTATCCTTAGAAGAGATATGATTGTCAGTCTTATCCACTTCGGAATCGGATTTCTCTAAAACGTTTACGAAAGCTTCTCTCAAAACAGCTCCATCCGTACCATGAAACAGCAAAGTCTTCTGCTTACCGTAGTGCCAAACTACAGACAGGTCCAGGTTGGGACTATTAAACTTTTTCGATTTGCCACCAGGAGACGACCATTTCCCAATAAGGCCAAGATTGTTTGCAACAAAGTTCTTTAAAGAATTGAAGTCTTGTGTCCAATTCACTCGGTTTTCATTATAGACCAAGTGAGAGCAATCTTTAAACGATTTTATGGCTTTCAAGTTTATTTGGTCTAAACTTAAACGAGGACAATTTGCAGAGCGGGTCGGCATGCTTCTAGACATATTAAGGTGTTACTCCAAGTTACTTCTAGACATATTAAGGTGTTACTTGGACCAGCCTTCTGCACTGACATTATTACGGTCCAAACAGCTGATCATGCTCGGCTGTCTTTGCAGCTGGAATATAATTGGTAAGTTATCACTTAATAGACGATTTCAAGGTTATTGCCGCCACATTCGAATGTGGGCAAAGAGTCTGGGGCGAGCGCGGTCTCAGGGTGTATTTACATGGATGAAATAGTCCCTGTCAAGGGGGTCACCCTAGTCCCAGAGCTACAGTTTACAGAGTGTTTATATGAGGAAAAGTTGTCCCTGCTAGCAGGGTGACCTTCGATTGTCCCGAAGGGCAAACCAACTTTTAACCAATCACGTTGAAGCGTTCCTCTGGAGTTGTCTCGGGTAGTTGAGTGAAACTGTTTACACGAGAGAAAGTTGCCTCACCCCCTAGGGTCACCCTACCTCGCAAAGAGGGTGACCATATCCCCAGGGTAACCCTACTACGCGAGACAAGTGTGAAATTCCCCATGTAAACACCTGCTGTCGCGACTAAATAAAATGAATGCAAAGTTGGCTCTCCCAGGGTGGCTCGCGGGAGTTGGGTGACCCTTCTAGTAGGGACAACTCTCGTCCATGTAAACGGGACGTATGTTTTTAGTAATCCACAATGCGGTGTTTTCCCTGCTGTGTTTTCCAGGCACTTCGATGTGAAGGACAAGAGTGGAAAGGAGTCGGCAAAATTGTTTTCGGTTCCTGATTTTATTGGTGATGCGTGTAAAGTTATTGCGTCTAAGATTCATGGCGCAGTTGCAGGTGTACAGTTTGATGACTTTCACAAAGTATGTATTGTTAAAGTTTTTTATTAGGCATTTGCAGGGCTCTATCCTAGGGTCTTTATATTAAAGTGCCTATGAAACAAAAATTAAGTTTGTCTTATTTGAAAGAACACTTAAAATGGTAGAGTAACATACTTTGCAGTTTTTCGTTTCCTTGCTTCGTTCTTGAGATATTTTAGTTTGTTTGATATGCAAATTAAACATTTTGACGTCGCACGTGCATAATGAGTTATCGCAAAAGTTATATATCTTTGCTATTATCAAATATAACAAAATAACTAAAACAAACAAACCTGAATATCTCAAGAATGAATCAAGGAAACGAAATTCTAAAAAGGATGTTACTTTGTCATTTTAAGTGTTCTTTCAAATGCAATCATAAAAGACTGGGGTGAAATTTCGTTGCATAAACACTTTAACGATCTTCCAAATGCTTCAACAATTAACGGAGTCTCTTTTCTTTGCCGATAGTCTGCGAGCAGACGTTCTGGGAGTTTAGATATAGCATTGGCCAGAAAGAATGTCTGCCGTTCAATATTATTTTTGGGCACAGAAAGAGTGAAAGACATAAGGTGTCCGTTCAGCATGTTTGGTCCCTTATAGTAATGGTGGATTTCTTTTGTTGAGCTGGCTTCATTTTATGAACCAATGGACAATAGGTTGCACCATCCAGTCTTCTTTTGAGATCAGTGGCTCGTACCCAAAAAAGAGCGGTATATATATAAATTACTGAAATATTTAGACTGGTCCGAGAGTCCTGGCTTCTTTGTCAATATTGTAACAGTTCCGAAATGCCCCATTCGTAATTTTCATGCCCCCTTTTTAAAACACGATTGATAGTCGCGTCTTACTTTGTTTTTACTGTCTGCATGGTTATTAGTAGTTGTTGTTGCCACGGTTATTTCCCACATTTCTTGCAAATTCACACATGCGCAAACGTTTAGCAGCGGTATTGTCTGTATATTACTCTGTGAGTCGCAGGCTTCGGGGGAAAATGGGCTCTGCCAACAAAGTCGATACTTCTTTTTGAACATGCGTGAACGGTTGCCAAGATACTATTTTGGGCCCTGCCTCTAACGCGTAACTTGCTATGTTCCCAAACTTGGGAAATTTGTTCGTGTGTATAGTCAAGGAAAACTTGACAAGATCATCTCCGAAGCTTATTACGCGACCATTGCATGCCGTCAAGGAAAACTTGTCCAACCGTACACACGAGCAATTATAAATTGTCAAGGAAAATGTTGGGGAAAAAACGTGTTCATCGTACACACGAGCAAGGAAAGCTACCAAGGAACTTGTCAAGAAAAACTTGGTCGTCTGTGCGGGGCTTAAGATTGTAAACAAAAAGCTCAACGGTGATTTATAGTGTCTGAAGCGACTTCCCGAATTAGTTTACTTGGAAGCTAATATTTCGCTTACTATGGCTCAGAGCTTTACAAAATTTACGAAGAATGGTATTATGAATATGTTCTTGCTGGTCGTGTAAACAAATCTGTGCGAAAGTTAGTTTTAAAAGAGCTACAAGTGTCGGCGAAATGTATATGGCGGATAATAAATTTTAAGGGAGGTCTGGCCATGTCTGGGTTGGCATTGTTCAAGATACTGTTTACCGTATACTATCTTTGATTTTCTTCTAAATGCCCACTAAAACTTTATAATTCTGCTTTTCTTTATAGAACTCTGCAAAAATTATTCGCACTTCAGTTTGGACGAGAACCGTAAGAGTTGCAAGAGCTTTTCATTCCCAGCCAATAATTTGAACATTACTACTGTCGCTATTCAGTCTGTTGAGCCAGTTGATGAACGTACAAGAGATACTTTCATGAAATTAGTACAGCGGTAAGCTAAATTTATGTATTGATATATTCTTATTTTCTCTTTTTTCTTTCCTATATTTTCTTTTCAAGTTTTTATTTTTCATTTTTCATTTTTACTTTTTATTTTCTACTTTTTACTTTTCATTTTATTATTATTATTATTTCGACATTCCGATCTATTGTAGGACACGTTAAAAAAAAACCCATTTAAGCCAGAGTATTATAGCGTTAAACTATGTGTGTGTGTATATATATATATATATATTATATTGATATTTATCTTATATATTTATTTTTATTGTAACAAAGTGGGCCAGCTTGGTCACTGGGATCATATAGGTGGATTTCCAGTCGTCGCACGACTTCCGCTGTTTTTCCACCACACGTAGCCCATTGTGGGGTCTCAAGACTGATGAAGCGATAGCCGTATTTTTCAACAAACTTCGAGGTGTTTGCAGGAGCGCAACTAGAAAATTTCGAGGGCAGGGGTTGAACGCAAAAAAAGGGCAAAGTCGTTCAGTATTCTAAACAATTTGCAGTGCCGTAGCAAGGTGTCAAAAAGTGGGGGAGGGCAGTAGTGGCAATTATTGACCGCATTTGTAGGGGGGGTCCGGGGGTTCTCCCCCGGAAATTTTTGAAATCTAGAAACTCGGAAACACCATTTGCAGCAATTTGAGCGAACTTTTTCACCTAATTCTACAGCGAGTATAGTTCAAATTTTACTGTAAAAACGAAGAAATTCTCACACCAACATACCCTACAGGTTGCCAAAATCCAGCTCTATGATTGGTTCAGGGAATTGAAGCCTCGACAGACGACACTTTGTTTGTTTTAGTTATTTTGTTATATTTGATAATAGCAAAGATATATAACTTTTTCGATAACTCATTATGCACGTGCGACGTCAAAATGTTTAATTTGCATATCAAACAAACTAAAATATCTCAAGAACGAAGCAAGGAAACGAAAAACTGCAAAATATGTTACTCTACCATTTTAAGTGTTCTTTCAAATAAGACAAACTTAATTTTCGTTTCATAGGCACTTTAATATAAAGACCCTAGGATAGAGCCCTGCAAATGCCTAATAAAAAACTTTAACAATACAACATTTGTCAATATTGTAACAGTTCTGAAATGCCCCATTCGTAATTTTCATGCCCCCTTTTTAAAACACGATTGGTAGTCGAGTCTTACTTTGTTTTTACTGTCTGCATGGTTATTAGTAGTTGTTGTTGCCACGGCTATTTCCCACATTTCTTGCAAATTCACACATGCGCAAACGTTTAGCAGCGGTATTGTCTGTATATTACTCTGCGAGTCGCAGGCTTCGGGGGAAAATGGGCTCTGCCAACAAAGTCGATACTTCTTTTTGAACATGCGTGAACGGTTGCCAAGATACTATTTTGGGCCCTGCCTCTAACGCGTAACTTGCTATGTTCCCAAACTTGGGAAATTTGTTCGTGTGTATAGTCAAGGAAAACTTGACAAGATCATCTCCGAAGCTTATTACGCGACCATTGCATGCCATCAAGGAAAACTTGTCCAACCGTACACACGAGTAATTATAAATTGTCAAGGAAAATGTTGGGGGAAAAACGTGTTCATCGTACACACGAGCAAGGAAAGCTACCAAGGAACTTGTCAAGAAAAACTTGGTCGTCTGTGCGACGCTTAAGATTGTAAACAAAAACTCAACGGTGATTTATAGTGTCTGAAGCGACTTCCCGAATTAGTTTACTTGAAGCTAATATTTCGCTTACTATGGCTCAGAGCTTTACAAAATTTACGAAGAATGGTATTATGAATATGTTCTTGCTGGTCGTGTAAACAAATCTGTGCGAAAGTTAGTTTTAAAAGAGCTACAAGTGTCGGCGAAATGTATATGGCGGATAATAAATTTTAAGGGAGGTCTGGCCATGTCTGGGTTGGCATTGTTCAAGATACTGTTTACCGTATACTATCTTTGATTTTCTTCTAAATGCCCACTAAAACTTTATAATTCTGCTTTTCTTTATAGAACTCTGCAAAAATTATTCGCACTTCAGTTTGGACGAGAACCGTAAGAGTTGCAAGAGCTTTTCATTCCCAGCCAATAATTTGAACATTACTACTGTCGCTATTCAGTCTGTTGAGCCAGTTGATGAACGTACAAGAGATACTTTCATGAAATTAGTACAGCGGTAAGCTAAATTTATGTATTGATATATTTCTTATTTTCTGTTTTTTTCTTTCCTATATTTTCTTTTCAAGTTTTTATTTTTCATTTTTCATTTTTACTTTTTATTTTCTACTTTTTACTTTTCATTTTATTATTATTATTATTTCGACATTCCGATCTATTGTAGGACACGTTAAAAAAAAACACATTTAAGCCAGAGTATTATAGCGTTAAACTATGTGTGTGTGTGTGTGTGTGTATATATATATATATATATATATATATATTATATTGATATTTATCTTATATATTTATTTTTATTGTAACAAAGTGGGCCAGCTTGGTCACTGGGATCATATAGGTGGATTTCCAGTCGTCGCACGACTTCCGCTGTTTTTCCACCACACGTAGCTTATCGTGGGGTCTCAAGACTGATGAAGCGATAGCCGTATTTTTTAACAAACTTCGAGGTGTTTGCAGGAGCGCAACTAGAAAATTTCGAGGGCAGGGGTTGAACGCAAAAAAAGGGCAAAGTCGTTCAGTATTCTAAACAATTTGCAGTGCCGTAGTAAGGTGTCAAAAAGTGGGGGAGGGCAGTAGTGGCAATTATTGACCGCATTTGTAGGGGGGGGTCCGGGGGTTCTCCCCCGGAAATATTTGAAATCTAGAAACTCGGAAACACCATTTGCAGCAATTTGAGCGAACTTTTTCACCCAATTCTACAGCGAGTATAGTTCAAATTTTACTGTAAAAACGAAGAAATTCTCACACCAACATACCCTACAGGTTGCCAAAATCCAGCTCTATGATTGGTTCAGGGAATTGAAGCCTCGACAGACGACATTCGACACTTTGTTTGTTTTAGTTATTTTGTTATATTTGATAATAGCAAAGATATATAACTTTTTCGATAACTCATTATGCACGTGCGACGTCAAAATGTTTAATTTGCATATCAAACAAACTAAAATATCTCAAGAACGAAGCAAGGAAACGAAAAACTGCAAAATATGTTACTCTACCATTTTAAGTGTTCTTTCAAATAAGACAAACTTAATTTTCGTTTCATAGGCACTTTAATATAAAGACCCTAGGATAGAGCCCTGCAAATGCCTAATAAAAAACTTTAACAATACATACTTTGTGAACGTCATCAAACTGTACACCTGCAACTGCGCCATGAATCTTAGACGCAATAACTTTACACGCATCACCAATAAAATCAGGAACCGAAAACAATTTTGCCGACTCCTTTCCACTCTTGTCCTTCACATCGAAGTGCCTGGAAAGCACAGCAGGGAAAACACCGCATTGTGGATTACTAAAAACATACGTCCCGTTTACATGGACGAGAGTTGTCCCTACTAGAAGGGTCACCCTCCTCCCGCGAGCCACCCTGGGAGAGCCAACTTTGCATTAATTTTATTTAGTCGCGACAGCGGGTGTTTACATGGGGAATTTCACACTTGTCTCGCGTAGTAGGGTTACCCTGGGGATAAGGTTACCCTGGGGATAAGGTCACCCTCTTTGCGAGGTAGGGTGACCCTAGGGGGCGAGGCAACTTTCTCTCGTGTAAACAGTTTCACTCAACTACCCGAGACAACTCCAGAGGAACGCTTCAACGTGATTGGTTAAAAGTTGGTTTGCCCTTCGGGACAATCGAAGGTCACCCTGCTAGCAGGGACAACTTTTCCTCATATAAACACTCTGTTAACTGTAGCTCTGGGGCCAAGGTGACCCCCTTGACAGGGACTATTTCATCCATGTAAATACACCCTGAGACCGCGCTCGCCCCAGACTCTTTGCCCACATTCGAATGTGCCGGCAATAACCTTGAAATCGTCTATTAAGTGATAAGTTACCAATTATATTCCAGCTGCAAAGACAGCCGAGCATGATCAGCTGTTTGGACCGTAATAATGTCAGTGTAGAAGGCTGGTCCAAGAAGAAGACACAAAGACTTGATAACATTCGGTCGTTTGGGTTTCCCTCCAGAAAGGCTGAGCAGTGTGAATTGTTCATCGGTTCATCGGAAAATTTCATTGTTCATTGTCCATCAACACCAGTACAACCAGCAACACCAACACCAACACCAGTACCAACACCAGCAACAACATCAGCAACAGCACCAACACCAGCAACAACACCAACAACATCATCAGAAACAGCACCAACACCAGCAGCAACAACACCAGCAACAGCACCAAAACCAGCACCAGCACTAACAGCACCAACAACACCAGCAACAACATCATCAGCAACAGCACCAACACCAGCAGCAACAACACCAGCAGCAACAACACCAGCAACACCAACCAAAAACATGATTACCACAACCAAGACGACCACCAACACCGTCACAAACACCAGCACCAGAACCACCACTCACACAAACATGATCACCACAACCAAGACCACCAACACCGTCACAGACAATTTATATAATCAATAAAACCAAATTAATAATTTCCAAACCTGGCCTGTTTTTTATGGTAGCAATAAATCTGCACGGCTGCATTGTGAGGAACGCGATAAAAAACAACTCTCGTCTTGTCTCGTTCAATGTTTGCTATAATTAGAAAAAATATATATTGTACAATCTCGATTGAGTCGAGTAAATGGTTCAGCTCGAGCCGAGTCAAAGGTTCAGCTCGAGTCGAGTGAATGGTTCAGCTCGAGTAGAGTGAATGGATCACCTCGAGTCGAGCGAATGGTTCAGCTCGAGTAGAGTGAATGGATCACCTCGAGTCGAGCGAATGGTTCAGCTCGAGTCGAGCGAATGGTTCAGCTCGAGTCGAGTGAATGGTTCAGCTCGAGTCGAGTGAATGGTTCAGCTCGAGTCGAGCGAATGGTTCAGCTCGAGTCGAGCGAATGGTTCAGCTCGAGTCGAGTGAATGGTTCAGCTCGAGTCGAGTGAATGGTTCAGCTCGAGTCGAGTCAAAGGTTCAGCTCGAGTCGAGTGAATCGTTCAGCTCGGGTCGAGTGAATTGGTTCAGCTCGAGTCGAGTGAATGGTTCAGCTCGAGTCGAGTCAAAGGTTCAGCTCGAGTCGAGTGAATGGTTCAGCTCGAGTCGAGTGAATGGTTCAGCTCGAGTCGAGTGAATGGTTCAGCTCGAGTCGAGTGAATGGTTCAGCTCGAGTCGAGTGAATGGTTCAGCTCGAGTCGAGTCAAAGGTCCAGCTCGAGTCGAGTGAATCGTTCAGCTCGGGTCGAGTGAATTGGTTCAGCTCGAGTCGAGTGAATGGTTCAGTTCGAGTCGAGTGAATGGTTCAGCTCGAGTCGAGTGAATGGTTCAGCTCGAGTCGAGTGAATGGTTCAGCTCGAGTCGAGTGAATGGTTCAGCTCGAGTAGAGTGAATGGTTCAGCTCGAGTCGAGTCAAAGGTTCAACTCGAGTCGAGTCAAAGGTTCAGCTCGAGTCGAGTGAGTGGTTCAGCTCGAGTCGAGTGAGTGGTTCAGCTCGAGCCGAGTCAATGGTTCAGCTCGAGTCGAGTGAATGGTTCAGCTCGAGTCGAGTGAATGGTTCACCTCGAGTCGAGTGAATGGTTCAGCTCGAGTCGAGTGAATGGTTCAGCTCGAGTCGAGTGAATGGTTCAGCTCGAGTCGACTGAATGGTTCAGCTCGAGCCGAGTCCATGGTTCAGCTCGAGTCGAGTGAATGGTTCAGTTCGAGTCGAGTGAATGGTTCAGCTCGAGTCGAGTGAATGGTTCAGCTCGAGTCGACTGAATGGTTCAGCTCGAGCCGAGTCAAAGGTTCCGCTCGAGTCGAGTGAATGGCTCAGCTCGACCTGAGTCAAAAGTTCAGTTCGATTCGAGTGAATTGGTTCAGCTCGAGTCTAGTCAAAGGTTCAGCTTTAACTATAACAAGCTCCGTACTACTTACCACGAGTTCCCCTGTCTGCCACGCGTGCTTGGCTGAGAAGATCTTCCGCCATTGGAGATAACATTTTTTCCCACAGTTCTTCATGGAGATTCAGCATGTAGGTTCTACCACATACTCCACGTACTTTGCCAGATTTTTTATCTCGAACATAGATACCCTCATTCTTATCCAATGGAATGGCCTTCCTTAGGGAAACAACGTCGAGCACCACTGGAGGCAAATATTCACCAGGTCCTCTAATCATCCAACGATCACCAGGACGACGAACTATTTTTTTCTAGGGTGAAAAGAAAAAATCAAAACATCTTAATTCTTGCTCAAATGGATGGCGTTCGTTTGTCAAGTAAGATCATCCGGCCTTAAACGGAACACAAGTACAAACGGCTGGTGAAAATGAGAATAGATTATTGACAACTGCATCACTAATTCCGCCTAGCAAGGAAGCAAGCAAAGAAGCGAAGAAGCAATCAAGCGAAGAAGCAAGCAAAGAAGCAAGCAAGCAAGCCAAGAAGCAAGCAAGCCAAGAAGCCAGCAAGCAAAGAAGAAGCCAGCAAGCAAAGAAGAAGCCAGCAAGCAAAGAAGCCAGCCAGCAAGCAAAGAAGCCAGCCAGCAAGCAAAGAAGAAGCCAGCAAGCAAAGAAGAAGCCAGCAAGCAAAGAAGCCAGCCAGCGAGCAAAGAAGCCAGCCAGCGAGCAAAGAAGCCAGCCAGCAAGGATAGAGCAAGCATAGAGCAACCGAGCGAGCAAGCATAGAGCAAGCGAGCGAGCAAGCATAGAGCAAGCGAGCGAGCAAGCATAGAGCAAGCGAGCGAGCAAGCATAGAGCAAGCAAGCATAGAGCAAGCGAGCAAGCAAGCATAGATCAAGCGAGCGAGCAAGCATAGAGCAAGCGAGCGAGCAAGCATAGAGCAAGCGAGCGAGCAAGCATAGATCAAGCGAGCGAGCAAGCATAGAGCAAGCGAGCGAGGAAGCATAGAGCAAGCGAGCGAGCAAGTATAGAGCAAGCGAGCGAGCAAGCGAGCAAAAGCAAGCGAGCAAAAGCAAGCGAGCAAGCGAGCAAAAGCAAGCAAAAGCAAGCAAGCAAGCAAGCAAGCAAAAGCAAGCAAAAGCAAGCAAGCAAGCAAGCAAGCAAAAGCAAGCAAAAGCAAGCAAAAGCAAGCAAGCAAGCAAGCAAGCAAGCAAGCAAGCAAGCAAGCAAGCAAGCAAGCAAGGAAAGAAAGCAAAGAAACAAGGGAAGGAAAGAAGAAAAGAAAAGAAGAAAAGAAAAGAAGAAAAGAAGAAAAAGAAAAGAAGAAAAAGAAAAGAAGAAGGAAGGAAAAGGAGGAGGGGAAAACGGGAGGAAAGAAGGAAAGAAAGAAAGAAAAGGTGGTGGATTGATAAATTAATGAAAAGGGGAAGGAAAAGTTCATACCTTTTTATTCCCAAAAGCATCTTTGAAAGTTTCGTTCGCTTTTAAAATAAGACCTTCATCTTCTCCCATAATATAAATATCTTGAATTCCATTTTCTAGCGATTCTCCAGGATACAAGAAGAATGACTTTTCTCCCTACAACATATACAATTACAGTAAGAACCCGCGTATAAGAACCTAGTGATTAAAAACCACTGATCTATATATAACTGGACTGCGGGTTCCGCACGAAAAAAAGGCCCGATTACACGCCATCAGACCGCCATCCAATCTCGTTCCCAGAGCCCACGTTCCCCACCCGAGAAACGAGAGACTCTGGCTGAATAGTGAGCACGAGTTTGTCTGAAGTGACCGGAAGTAGAATTAATAAAACCAAATAAAAATAGATCGCCAATTGACGTTATTGGAGGTTTGGTGCCAAGCCACAGGGGGATGCCACCCATGATCAGAGGTAACCCCGCCACAGCCCACCTCCAGGCACCAGTCACACTGTCAAAGCAGTGGAAATATATATACTTACCCTTGCATTCTATCAGGAGTGGGTGGGTGGGTCACTAAACAGCGCGCGCAAAACCAGTCAAACTCAGACCACGCTGACAAGACTTTGATGAGCGCTGAGATAATCCCCACATATTATAATGAGTGACCACTGACCAAATATCTAATAGTTCAGACCACGCTGACAAGACTTTGATGAGCGCAAATCAAGCTCAGACCACGCTGACAAGACTTTGATGAGCGCTGAGATAATCCCCACATACTATCATGAGTGACCGCTGACTAGCATTGTCTCCTTTTTTACCTTGCCTAAATTACATTTAGCCACATTAAAAATAGATCGCCAATTGACGTTATTGGAGGGTTGGTGCCAAGCCACAGGGGGACCACCCCCTGATCAGAGGTAACCATGGCAACCCCGCCACAGCCCACCTCCCAACAAGAGCCAAGCACAATGGTGCTTGAGAAGGGCCTGTGACGGGGTCACTATAGGCATCTGACTCCAGAGCCACCAAGCACCATTCCACCAATAACGGTAAGCCAAGACCCCACCTACCAAGGTGGACAATCGTGAATGACAATTGCGAATGCTCCATCCTGCAAATTAAATAATAGATAGCGCGTTCAGAACCAGTCAAGCTCAGATCACGCTGGCAAGACTCTCGTCGAATGCTCCATCCTGCAAAGGTAAATGAACTGAAGATGAAAATGCACTGGAATTCGGTGTTGTAAACTCTGAAGATCGCAAGACTCAACAATATGCCAAGGTACAAGCTGCCCAGAACATAACGTGATCATAGACTTGAGACTTTAAAGATCGGTAAATAACCAGCCTGACCTCCTTTGTTACTGGAGGTCGCGGGGCGACGGACAGTCCCTGCACCTGTTTAATCCCATGAGCCCTTAACTTCACGCTGAGATAATCCCACATATTATAACGAGTGACCACTGACCAAATATCTAATAGTAGATAGCGCGCGCAAAACCAATCAAGCTCAGACCACGCTGACAAGACTTTGATGAGCGCCAGTCAAGCTCAGACCACGCTGACAAGACTTTGATGAGCGCAAGTCAAGCTCAGACCACGCTGATAAGACTTTGATGAGCGCAAGTCAAGCTCAGACCACGCTGACAAGACCGATGAGCGCTGAGATAATCCCACATATTATCATGAGTGACCGTTGACTAGCTTGTCTCCTTTTTTACCTTGCCTAAATTACATTTAGCCACATATAACAAAGATGTCGGACGACAAGACTCCAGTGAAGACTTGCCGCGATCGATATCTTCGCTGTATGTGTGTAGACGCTGTAATTCGAGCTTCGCCAGCAACCCCATTGACTTGTTTGGGGAAAAGTCAAACAAGGAGAACATACTATCCAGATTCCGCTCGGATATTTACGCATGCGTACCTCAACTGGAATAACAAGAATCCTGTGATTTGAAACGGATTATCCCAGAGTCTCTCGTTTCCCGGGTGGGGGAACGTGGGCTCTGGGAACGACATTGACCGCCATCTTGTTAGGTCTGAGCCGCGAAATTGACCAATCACAGGCCTGCTTTTCACTAACCGTGTCTTATGGGAGTAAAAAGAGCATGGGACTAAATTTACAAAAAAAAACAAAAAAAAACGAGCTGAGAGTTGATAAATATTTTGATAGCCAAAAACCCTTGTCGGTAAGCAAAAAGTGCAACTAAAAAAAACAAACATATTTACAAGCTTCTTTTTAAAGGATAGTTCTGGATAGTTTTATGTTGTATTTGTATGTTTCTTGAGTTTCTTCGTGTTCGGAAAGATGTCTGTTTTGAGCTTGCTTTGTTCGACAACAAACACAGCAAAGAAAAAAGCTTGGAATTTTCCACGGAACCTTTGTTTCACGCCATAATTTACATGTATTTCAACGTCTTTGAACTTTTTACTTTAAAAAAGAATTAAATTTTTGTGTAAACGTTTTCTTCAAAGCCTTAAATTTGCTTCAAAAGAGTTACCGGCGTGAGTCGTCAACACTTCGGGCTACTTTAAGCCGTCGGAAGACCTAACAAATGGCGCCGTTCAATTGGGGACACTTCATGTAATACAAAAGTATCGTGGACCCGCAGCCCAGTTATATATAGGTCAGTGTCAAGAACCTGTAGGCTAAAATTTCGGCATTTAAACCCTCATTATATAAGAACCTATCGAGCCTAAAAATTTTAACAGGTTCTTATTTGGAAAATCAGGAAAAACTAGAAAAAATAATAAAAACTCTTTTTATATACAAATTTTTGTAATACGCAAATAATTGCTTCTACGCTGATTATAGAGTTATGTAGTTTCAGTGAGAATGTATAGACTTTATACTCTTATCAACAGCAGTATCAACCAGAGTAGATAGAGTACAGGTACTGTAGTTCCAGTGTTGACTGCCAATAAGAAATACCTATTTAAGAACCTAAATAGCTTAAATTCTCAGTTGATATCAAATATATAAGAACTTTTTTAGCCTAACTTGAAAAAGCCTACAATCCTGGTCGAAATCACTCGGACACCTTGCCTTAAATCACATCTGATATCAAATTTCCTTCTGAAAATCATTCCCCCCGCTCCCCCATTCATTGCTTGCTCGAGTTGCTTCTTTGCTTGTTTCTTTGCTTGCCTGAGTTGCTTCTTTGCTTCCTTCTTGCTTCTTTGCTTGCTAACTTCTTTGCTTCCTTAGTTGCTTCTTTGCTTCCTTAGTTGCTTCTTTGCTTCCTTAGTTGCTTCTTTGCTTCCTTAGTTGCTTCTTTGCTTCCTTCTTGCTTCTTTGCTTGCTTACTTCTTTGCTTCCTTAGTTGCTTCTTTGCTTGCTTGAGGTGCTTCTTTGCTTGCTTGAGTTGCTTCTTTGTTTCCTTGCTTGCTTACTTCTTTGCTTGCTTGCTTGCTTGCTTGCTTGTTTGCTTGTTTGCTTCTTTGCTTGCTTGCTTGCTTGCTTGCTTGCTTGCTTTTGCTTGCTTGCTTGCTTTTGCTTTTGCTTGCTTTTGCTTTTGCTTGCGCTTGCTTTTGCTTGCTTGCTTGCTTGCTTGCTTGCTTTTGCTTGCTTGCTTGTTTGTTTGCTCGCTTGCTTGCTTGCTTGCTTGCTTGCTTGCTTGCTTGCTTGCTTGCTTCTTTGCTTGCTTACTTACTTCTTTGCTCCCTTGCTTGCCTCCTTGCTAGACAGGAATTGGTGATGGAGTTGCCATTAATCTATTCTCATTTTTATACCAGCCGTTAAAAAGTGCGTGCAGAATGTGGTTGGACGTACATGATGAATCAAGATGAAGAACTCAGGGAAAAGATTTTACCTCCGATGGCAGAAGATCTTCTCAGCCAAGGACGTGATCCTGTGGCAGACAGGGAACTCGTGGATTGACAGGTGGTAAGTAGTTGTTACTTAAATCTTTTTACTCGAGTCCTAACTTTAGTTTATTATCTTAACACTGAAAGCCGAACCATTCTGACTCGACTCGAGCTGAACCATTCACTCGACTCGAGCTGAACCATTCACTCGGCTCGAACTGAACCATTCAATACTCGACTTGAGCTGAACCATTCAATACTCGGCTTGAGCTGAACCATTCATTCGACTCGAGCTGAACCATTCATTCGACTCGAGCTGAACCATTCACTCGACTCGAGCTGAACCATTCACTCGACTCGAGCTGAACCATTCACTCGACTCGAGCTGAACCATTCACTCGGCTCGAGCTGAACCATTCAATACTCGACTTGAGCTGAACCATTCAATACTCGGCTTGAGCTGAACCATTCATTCGACTCGAGCTGAACCATTCATTCGACTCGAGCTGAACCATTCACTCGACTCGAGCTGAACCATTCACTCGATTCGAGCTGAACCATTCATAATTTTGTACATAATCTTAGGAATTGATGCGCTTAACTTGTTTTCACGCGACTGTCCGAGTTAATTAATAAACAAAAAAATCCATTCCTACACTACTGCATATACCTTGATTAACCTTTTCTGTCCCAATTGTGGCTTCCCATCTTTTCCCATAGGATCAAGGATGACACAGTACTGGCGATTGGTCAGAGTTGTAATATTGACAATGTCAACAACCTGCAAACAAACACACTAATTAGTTGTTTTATAAAGCTACTGTAAGATGTATAGGTGTTGATTTTACGGAGGGAGGAAAACCGGAGAACCCGGCGAAAAACCCTCGAAGCACAGGAGAGATCAACTACAACTCTACTCACATGAGTTCCACGCTCGACAACGGGGTCATTCCCAAGCGGTCACCCATCCAAATACTAACCCCGTCCAACCGGGCTTAACTATTGGTGAGAGGCAGCACGCTAACAGCACACGCCACCCGTGCTCCCCGTGCTCTGTAGCTGCGGGAAGCTTATACACGTCACTAAACGCTACATGCAGTATTATGCTACACTACAGTCACAGAGCTTGTCTCCCGCTAAAACGAAAGAAACTGAGCGGACCGGTAAGAACCATATATGAATACAAGGGAGCACGCCAGACTGACCTGTATTTCGGTCACCCATCCAAGTACTAACCCCGTCTAACCGGGCTTAACTTCTTGGTGAGAGGCAGCGCGCTAACAAAACACGCCACCCGTGCTTCCCATGTTTTATTATAAACCATCTAGATTATCACATTCACATCGTCAAACAGAGCAAAAGGCATATACATGCATGTACCGTATTTTTGTATAACTATCTTTCAATGACAAAAAACCGCAACTTTTTTCCAAAATCTAACGTAATGCAGTTTATACACCGGTGCGTTTTATATGTTAACTTTTGCTAGTTAACAATTGCTGTAGACGTTGTGCAACGCTACATTCCCTGGTAGATTTAGGATCCTACTTAACATCTTAACAGGACCCTATAAGATCCTATCGGATACTAATAAGATCCTATAGGCTCCTAATAAAATTGTATAGGATCCTAATAAGATTGTATAGGATCCTAATAAGATCCTATCGGATACTAATAAGATCTTTTAGGATCCTAATAAGATTGTATAGGATACTAATGAGATCCTATAGGAACCTAATAAGATTGTATAGGATCCTATACAATCTTATTAGGATTCTATAAGATATTATTACGTATACGTCTGTGTTATAAGTCGCTACGTGTAAAACATTCCAATTTAGAAATACGGCTTATACAGTATATAACGGTGCGGTTATATCGAATTTAAATGGATTTTTTCGAAGAATTACCGAAAAACTGGCACTGCCGTTAAAACAACGGTGCGACTGATATACTAAGTCCAGTAAATATACAGTAAAAACCCGCGTATAAGAACCACCATTTTTCGAGTTAGCCTAAAAATGTTCTTATACAAGTGGTATTTACTGGGTTTTAGGCTATTTAGGTTCTTAAATATGTTCTTATTTTTTTCAAGGAAAAGGTGCTTGCTGTTGGTCCAACAACAAGCTCAAAATGGGTGTGGCCCCTTGCTTTTGTACAATAACACTTTAACTATAACTAATATGACCACATAATCAAAAATAACTGTTGCAGTGTCACTGGGAAATCTTTTAAAAATAATTTAACATGTCATTACCAAAAATTAGACGGACTGCCAACCTCGATAAAAGTGTCTCGAAAACACCGTTGATGGCATTTTTTGTTACAAGCAGGCAACCATGCTAAATCGTATCGGATAGTGTATACTTTGAAGGTGAGGGGTGTTGGCAGCCGTAATTATTGATTTATATACTAAAATTTAGAGCTTTTTGAAAGCACAATGTGATGGATGGGATATCTGTAAAGTGCTGCCTATTTACGTTTGTGCTTTGTTTGAATTGGCTAATTCAGAATGCTATCCAATCAGCGTGCCTGAAGTTCTGATTATTCTAATTCGCATAACTCACAATCATAAACAAACAAGAAATATGGCGTGAATACACCTAAATGTAATACTTCGAAGCAAAGCCACAAACGTAAACACAAACGTAAATAGGCAGCATTTTACAGATATCCCATCCATCACATTGTGCTTTCAAAAAGCTCTAAATTTTAGTATATAAATCAATAATTACGGCTGCCAACACCCCTCACCTTCAAAGTATACACTATCCGATACGATTTAGCATGGTTGCCTGCTTGTAACAAGAAATGCCATCAAAAGTAATATTTTGAAGCCTTGGCCGGCCGCCTAAATACAAAATGTGCATATTTTCTTGTTTTTATTTTCAGTTATTTCAACTGAAGTTTTTCAAATAAGAATCTGTTACAATTTTTAGGCTAAAAAGGTTCTTAATTCACAGGTTCTTATACGCGGGGTTTTACTGTACAGCATAACTAATGGAATTACTGTACCCCATACCTCTTCGTAAACATTAGGAATATGAGCTTCAGTGTTTTTCAAAGTAATCAGCCATTCTTCTCCGTTCTTGCGTGTTACTTCAGTCTCATCTGTGAAGGTGCGCAAAGCTCTCATGTGCAAAGCTTTCTGAAAAGAAAAGAGATTAAAGTTTAGTGTTTTATCAACGTAGACTCGTTTAGCTGTTGGTATAATGTATGTAACAAATATATTCCATTTTGCCGTTGTCTGTTCAGTTATAGATGCATAGATGCCGTCACAACGTTGTAAGAACAAAAAAGTGGGTCACGAGACGCAGTCGAGTGGGTCACTGATGTTCTTACCACGTTGTGACGTCTTCTGTAAAATGGCAGAGGCTACTTTTCTTTCCCTCTTCCCATCATTCCTCGCGCATCTTCTCCGCCTCCGAGCCTCTGCGGAGGAGAGAGCAGATAGGCTGTAGAGCTAACGAGTTGTGTGGCACCTAACACATACATTATTTGAATGTCTTCGTTCGTTCGTTCGTTCGTTCGTTCGTTCGTTCGTTCGTTCGTCCACATGTTCGTCCACATGTCCGTCCACCCATCCATCCACCCACCCAATCACCCATCTAAAAATTTGAAATGAATTTTAATATATTATTTGATAATATAAAAAAAAAAGGGAAAATTCTGATATTCGTACATATGTTCATTTAATATTTACGTATTTGGAAAACACTTTATTTTTCAGTTCAAAGTTGATAGCTTAGGACCGTGAAACGTCAACATAATAACGCGGCCACAACAACTATTTGACGTCACACGGTGGATCATTATCATAAATTTGTTTAGTCTTGATCCACCTTGTGACGTCACAGTTATTGTTACTCGTCTACTTGCTGACATTTCGACTTACGAAATGCTACGGTTTGGCAAGTTTAAAAATAAAGCACTTTCTAAACACGTAAAAACAAAGTGGGCATATGCAGCAATATCAGCGATTTCTATATTTTTATATTATGAAATAACGAAATTAGCGAAAATTTCATTTCATAAGCACTTTAATATACACCTACTGTACCTTATCATTGAGTACATACGCTCTGACGGTATCAACAACTTCTTCATACACTCCAGGTAAATAGGCCCCAATTTTCTGTACAAGCCACTCTTCACCTGTCACTCTCAGTGTACCATCACGGTCCTGAGTACAAAAAAAAGAAAAGAAAGGTAACTACTGCAGTGCTGCACATAATTGTTGTTGTTGGTTGTTGTTGTTGGTGGTGGTTGTTGTTGGTTGTTGTTGGTTGTTGTTGGTTGTTGTTGGTTGTTGCGGTTGTTGTTGGTTGTGTCGTTGGTTGTGTTGTTGTTGTTGTTGTTGTTGGTTGTTGTGGTTGTTGTTGGTGGTGGTGGTGTTGTTGGTTGTGTTGTTGGTTGTGTTGTTGGTGGTTGTTGTTGGTTGTTGTTGTTGGTTGTTGGTGGTGGTTGTTGTTGGTTGTGTTGTTGGTTGGTTGCGTTGTTGGTAATTGTTGGTGGTAGTTGGGGGTAGTTGGTGGTAGTTGGTGGTTGTTGTTGTCAGTTGTTGGTTGTTGTTGGTTGTTGTTGGTTGTGTTGTTGTTGGGGTTGTTGTTGGTTGTGTTGTTGTTGGGGTTGTTGTTGGTTGTGTTGTTGTTGGTTGTTGGTTGTGTTGTTTGGGTTGTTGTTGGTTGTTGGTTGTGTTGTTGGTTGTGTTGTTGGTGGTGGTTGTTGTTGGTTGTGTTGTTGGTTGTGTTGTTGTTGGTGGTTGTTCTGTTGGTTGTGTTGTTGGTTGTGTTGTTGTTGGTGGTTGTTCTGTTGGTTGTGTTGTTGGTTGTGTTGTTGTTGGTGGTTGTTGGTGGTGGTTGTTGTTGGTGGTTGTTGTTGGTGGTTGTTGTTGGTTGTTGTTGTTGGTTGTTGTTGGTGGTTGGTGTTGTTGGTGGTTGGTGTTGTTGGTGGTTGGTGTTGTTGGTGGTTGGTGTTGTTGGTGGTTGTTGTTGGTGGTGGTTGGTGGTGGTGGTGGTGGTGGTTGGTAGTTGGTGGTGGTGGTTGGTTGGTGGTGGTTTGTTGGTGGTTGTTAGCATTTATTTGATCACGATAAAGTATACAGCTAAGTCAATTAAGGTTATCCCCAACAAAGCCAAAAGGCGCCAAGCGCGAAAGGTACGATGGGAAACCACTCGATAGGGAAGTGCACAGATTACGTCAATATTCATGTCTGCCATTAATGATCCCTAGAGTCAATTTCGGTTTGTTTGTCTGACTTTTGGCGTATAAATATGGTAACTGCATGTACTTCGCTAATTAAATATGGTGATTCCCATCTTACTTTTCGCGCTTGGCTTAGGCCTTTTGGCTTTGTCGGGGGACAACCTTAATTGATTTAGCTGTATATAGCAAAAGCTGATGGGGTCGTGAAAATAATAATTAAATCTAAACTAATACGAAGTAAAATTACAAATATATACTATCTACTGTTTGAATTAAAATATTCCACATTATTTGAAAAGCACTTATTATTGCTAGATATAAAATCAATAAAACATTTGGTCACTAAGGGATGTATATGCTTAAGAGCTTGTTTAAATATATTGCAATGTTCCAGTTTCCTAGTTTCATTGGCAAGATTGTTCCACGATACTGAGCCTATATATGCTATGGACTTCGTCATCATTTCAGTTATGGGTCTTGGCAAGGATAAACAGTTTTGTTTTCTCAAATTATATAGGTTTAAACGCTTAAGAAATAGCTCTTGGATTGATATTGGTGAAATACCACAATAACATTTGTGCACGAGTCAATTATACGTAGCCAAAATCTTTGGCTGGGGTGTTCCAATCCAAACCAAACATGATTTTGGCCGGCCTTACATGCGTTCTTTCAAGACCACTATTTTTGGTTCATAAAACAGACAGTCCGTTAGAATTTTAATTAATTGTCAGGGATTCTGTGAAAATAGCTTTAGTTGTGTTTTCTTCAATATTGTATCAAGAGATCACTTTTATAAAACTCGTATGGTCAATTAAATTTGTGAAATTTCTTCTAGCCTAGCAACCAATGTGTGCTTTTATTTCAAAATTTGAAATCTACATTAAAAGAGCTTTCTATTGAAATATAATAGTTGTATTATTTGTTTTTACTGTCATGAAAATACAAAATGTAAATTTCGGGTCGTGTCCCCCCTTAAATTGGATACATGTTTGACCCATTACGTCTAGTACCAAAATACATCTTTAAAATGGACTGTAAAACACTGGTATTGGCCAGTACAGTAACTGTGCATAAGGATAGAATTCAAAACATTTAGTACTGTCAGTACTTACTCTAGTATCCCTTCTGGCTCGTAGTCTGATGGCTTGACCAGGCAGAATAATTTTTGCTTGTATAATTTCCTCAACCTTTACTTCTTTGCTTGGGATGAAAGTTCCTAATAAGTATATATATATATAACATATAATAGAATAGGTAATAATTGACTTGAAAAGAGTGCTCAATATCTCGAAAGATAGAGCGAATGTATTTATGAAAAATTAAAACGTGTTCGTTGTTACTCGGAGTTTGACGCCCGTGGACGATCTTCAAACAACTAATTAAAAAATTCAGTTTTGACAGAAACAAACATAAGATTTGTAACATGAAGCTTAATGAACCAAGACGATGACATCTTCCCTACATCCTATGACGTAAACATTCATAGGCAATGCTCACTACCCTTGTGGAAGTTTGAGCACTCTGGGCCCATGCGCACTTCACGCTATCTGAATGTACTTCACCGATGCTGTCCCGCATGCGGTTGTCACCGACGATCACATGTGTATAAGTAATTGATGAAATTCATTCAGATTGTTCCAAGCTACACTTATGAGCTGTAGTACAGCGAAACACCGTGTCTGTAGATCGAACTATATATATATATATAAAATAAATGTCCTCTACGCACACTTTGCTTGGCTGGGCCCCGTGCAATAAGATCATGAATGACGTAAAATGGCGGGAGTGGCGTGGCATGGCGTGAGTAGTGATACCCCCCACTCTGGAGTCCAAAGGGATGCCGCCTCATTAAATATTCAATTTTTAATTATTCATTCTCAGGCTCCTTTAGGACCCTCTGACCCTAATCTCATTACGTCATTATGTCTCATGCTCCTTTGGGACAGTCTAAGCCTAATCTGATTACGTCATTATGTCTCAGGCTCCTCTGGGACCTCCAAACCCTAATCTCATTATTTATGCGTACATCATTATTTCTCAGGTTCCTTTGGGACCGTCTAACCCTAACTTGTTTACCCCCCAACTCTAGCTTTCATGCAACCCCCCGTGTAATACGTCATACCGATAGCTCTCCGAGAATTTTTGACGCTTTCTGTTACTAAGTGTGATATTTGCATATTTATCCTCAGTGCACGTGCAGGAGACAAAAGAGAAACTAATTAGGGGTCATTAAGAGGATTAAGCGCTTGGGCAAGTCTAGTCAAGAGAGTCATTAGCAATACGCGTACATATAATACAGAATTTAAAATATTTTATTGAGAAATATATCTTTACACAAAAAACTCTTGATTATTTAGTGATCTATCGGTAACACTAGCATATGGGCATACAGTACATCTTATAATTCGAAGGCATGGATCATGAGCCTTGAATTCTGTACCACAAACATTACATATCAGATTTCGATTAACGCATTTGTTAAAATATTTCCACAAACACTTAGGACACTCAATTACATGTGTAAAATTAACAGGATTCTGACAACGTTCGCAATCAACAGGTTCGTCAATTATAGAATTTTCTGATTCTATTTCGGTGTAATCCTTATCCTTTTCTGAATCTTCTTCGGAAGTTTCTTCGTTTTCGCTCTCTGATTCTGTTTCTTCTTCTGCCTGCGCCAACATTGTTAGCACTCGAACATTTTCGATAAGGTTTTTGTCAATGTTAATGTCGGCGAGTCCTTTTACAAATACGTTTAAACCAGCTGGTTCGGGAATTCCTGAGAAGTAAGGTGATACACAGTATTCTACCAATTCGGCTATTTTTGTGTTTGGTATAGTTCTTCCTTGATACACAATTTCTCCTTTGGGATTCCATGTTAAGTTGACATAGGATGCGAGTAAACTATTCAACAAAGAGGACGCGTTCGCTTCATCGACTCCGTAGTCAAAATGTGACAGTATTTCTTTAACACAAAAATCGTCATGTAACCGTTCTCCCATAGTGTTCAGGGTTCGAATGAACCTTCTAAAACTGGACCAAGTAGGGCATCAAGAAATCCTTCACCTTTTTGAACCAGTATCTCTTTTTTTCTCATAAAACTACTTCGGGGACTAGCCAAAGTTGATATGTCGTCGCTATAAGGCCTAACGACTTCAAGCAAAGCAGGTGATAATTGATATTGCGTTGACCAAAAGTTCAACATACAATCACAAATGCATCTAATTTGCTCAGGGCTAGCAGTCTCCAACAGACCTCGCTGTTGAATAGGTTCACTTGTACATAAAAGTTCAAGAAACGGTTTGTGTTTTTTGATCAAAATGTCTAAATGAGGAAAACGCTACCAAAACACATATTTTAGGAGTCTATTAGGAGCAAATAGACACACACACACATACACATACAAAAGCCTTTAGCTTAAAATATTTATTTCGGTTTTCGCTCAAACATATACATTTCAAAAGTTTTAGTAAGGTCTGCTTCTTAGATTATATTTAGGCGTTTTTATTTTAAAAGTAGCGTGATAGTCTTTCTTGTCTTCTGGTGATAATTGTGATACATCTTCTTTTGCCATGGGTAAATATTTTGATCTAGTCATCAATAGATGATGTTCATACTCTTCTCTATCATCTGGGGTCATCTTTGCCAAGTCGCTTTCTTTCCAATCCGAAGAGCTTTCCCAGTTATGAAAGAAATTATGTTTAAGCTTTGGTTGTTCAACGGTAGGAGGCGGTGTTACAAAATGGGTTTTAGGTGTAGCAGGAGCTGTAGGGAAACTCCACGGAAGATCGTCAGTTTCTTGCTTTATCTTTGGTGTCAAATTTTCTGAAGTTTTTGGTGGCTGAATTTGAAGATTAGTCAGAGGTTGAAACTGATTCTGCAGTTGGTTTTGAAACGTCAGAAAACGTCCTAACTGATTGGAGTAGAGTATGCTCTTTTCTTCGGGTGTTAACTGTGGCGCTTGTACAATATCTTGCATTTTTTGTTCTGTATTGTACATGGCATTAACGATCGGAGGTAATTGATAGGATTGCTTTTGTATGAAACTACCCAGCTGTTGCTGCAGGCTGGAGCTATTTTCTCCGGGTAGAACATTGGTCTTGAGGCGGTGATCGTCGTCCGTAGTCGGCTTCAGATCAAGCATTAAATAACCATGAGGGCGACTTGTGGCTTCCTCGTAGCTCTTCATAAATTCATGGACATGTCCAGGATTCACTTGTCGTGCCAAAATAGAAATTTGCTGCTTATCCCTCGGAGACTTGAAGAGTACGATATAGTGTGCGTTGAGGCTGATGTTTCTGGTTTCCTTTCCTTGGTGAAATATATTTTGAACAATATAGATCACTGAGAGATTCCTATGATGGCTTCCCTTGGTAAATAAATTTGCAATGCGCTTATCTCCTCCTGATTGATCCATAAGATCATCTAGGACAATAAGGTTTCGCCTCGAAACATCAAGAAAATCTTCCGAGTCGATGTTCGTAGGTATTCCTTCATTCAGTTCAACGCCCGGAATAGTTTTGATCATCTCAAGATACATGGGTTGCCACTGACCATAACACCAAATGATACGTTCAGGAGGGGGGTTGATAGTTGTTCGTGCATTCTCCAGAAGAGTTTTTACCCATACGGTTTTACCACTCTGAGTACACCCTGCAACAATACACGTAAATGGATGCTGCAGGACTGTGGATCCATTGACGAGAGGAATTGCCTGTCGTATTTGTTTTGTCGATGATCTATGAACCATCTTCATGTGACGGAGGAGATTACTCGAATTAGCGAAAGATTTTCCACAAACTTCACAAACGTATGACATGTTTCAGGTATGACGGTCAGATAAGAAATGAATATTTTTCTATTGGCCAACCTTGTTTATAGTGATTCAACACAATAGTCCTAAGACTATAGTCCTTATAGTTCTAAGACTATAGTCCTAAGTCCTAAGACTATAGTCCTTATAGTCCTAAGACTATAGTCGTTATAGTCCTAAGACTATAGTACTAAGTCCTAAGACTATAGTCCTTAGGACTATAAGGACTATAGTCTTAGGACTATAAGGACTATAGTCTTAGGACTTAGGACTATAAGGACTATAGTCTTAGGACTATAAGGACTATAGTCTTAGCTTAGGACTTAGGACTATAGTCTTAGGACTTAGTACTATAGTCTTAGGACTATAAGGACTATAGTCTTAGCTTAGGACTTAGGACTATAGTCTTAGGACTATAAGGACTATAGTCTTAGGACTTAGGACTATAAGGACTATAGTCCTTATAAAGACTATAGTCCTTATCGTCCTAAGATTATAGTCCTTATAGTCCTAAGACTATAGTCCTAAGTCCTAAGACTATAGCCCTTATAGTCCTAAGACTATAGTCCTAAGTCCTAAGACTATAGTCCTAAGTCCTAAGACTATAGTCCTTATAGTCCAAAGACTATAGTCCTAAGTCCTAAGACTATAGTCCTTATAGTCCTAAGACTATAGTTCTAAGTCCTAAGACTATATTCCTAAGTCCTAAGACTATAGTCTTAGGACTTAGGACTATAGTCTTAGGACTATAAGGACTATAGTCTTAGGACTATTGTGTTGAATCACTATAAACAAGGTTGGCCAATAGAAAAATATTCATTTCTTATCTGACCGTCATACCTGAAACATGTCATACGTTTGTGAAGTTTGTGGAAAATCTTTCGCTAATTCGAGTAATCTCCTCCGTCACATGAAGATGGTTCATAGATCATCGACAAAACAAATACGACAGGCAGTTCCTCTCGTCAATGGATCCTCAGTTGCAGCATCCATTTACGTGTATTGTTGCAGGGTGTACTCAGAGTGGTAAAACCGTATGGGTAAAAACTCTTCTGGAGAATGCACGAACAACTATCAACCCCCCTCCTGAACGTATCATTTGGTGTTATGTTCAGTGGCAACCCATGTATCTTGAGATGATCAAAACTATTCCGGGCGTTGAACTGAATGAAGGAATACCTACGAACATCGACTCGGAAGATTTTCTTGATGTTTCGAGGCGAAACCTTATTGTCCTAGATTATCTTATGGATCAATCAGGAGGAGATAAGCGCATTGCAAATTTATTTACCAAGGGAAGCCATCATAGGAATCTCTCAGTGATCTATATTGTTCAAAATATATTTCACCAAGGAAAGGAAACCAGAAACATCAGCCTCAACGCACACTATATCGTACTCTTCAAGTCTCCGAGGGATAAGCAGCAAATTTCTATTTTGGCACGACAAGTGAATCCTGGATATGTCCATGAATTTATGAAGAGCTACGAGGAAGCCACAAGTCGCCCTCATGGTTATTTAATGCTTGATCTGAAACCGACTACGGACGACGATCACCGCCTCAAGACCAATGTTCTACCCGGAGAAAATAGCTCCAGCCTGCAGCAACAGCTGGGTAGTTTCATACAAAAGCAATCCTATCAATTACCTCCGATCGTTAATGCCATGTACAATACAGAACAAAAAATGCAAGATATTGTACAAGCGCCACAGTTAACACCCGAAGAAAAGAGCATACTCTACTCCAATCAGTTAGGACGTTTTCTGACGTTTCAAAACCAACTGCAGAATCAGTTTCAACCTCTGACTAATCTTCAAATTCAGCCACCAAAAACTTCAGAAAATTTGACACCAAAGATAAAGCAAGAAACTGACGATCTTCCGTGGAGTTTCCCTACAGCTCCTGCTACACCTAAAACCTATTTTGTAACACCGCCTCCTACCGTTGAACAACCAACGCTTAAACATAATTTCTTTCATAACTGGGAAAGCTCTTCGGATTGGAAAGAAAGCGACTTGGCAAAGATGACCCCAGATGATAGAGAAGAGTATGAACATCATCTATTGATGACTAGATCAAAATATTTACCCATGGCAAAAGAAGATGTATCACAATTATCACCAGAAGACAAGAAAGACTATCACGCTACTTTTAAAATAAAAACGCCTAAATATAATCTAAGAAGCAGACCTTACTAAAACTTTTGAAATGTATATGTTTGAGCGAAAACCGAAATAAATATTTTAAGCTAAAGGCTTTTGTATGTGTGTGTGTGTCTATTTGCTCCTAATAGACTCCTAAAATATGTGTTTTGGTAGCGTTTTCCTCATTTAGACACTGACTGTCAAATAGAGATGTTGATCAAAAAGCACAAACCGTTTCTTGAACTTTTATGTACAAGTGAACCTATTCAACAGCGAGGTCTGTTGGAGACTGCTAGCCCTGAGCAAATTAGATGCATTTGTGATTGTATGTTGAACTTTTGGTCAACGCAATATCAATTATCACCTGCTTTGCTTGAAGTCGTTAGGCCTTATAGCGACGACATATCAACTTTGGCTAGTCCCCGAAGTAGTTTTATGAGAAAAAAAGAGATACTGGTTCAAAAAGGTGAAGGATTTCTTGATGTACTACTTGGTCCAGTTTTAGAAGGACTCGCAGAACTAATATAAAAAGAACGATATTTTTTAAAGACCATCATTCGAACGCTGAACACTATGGGAGAACGGTTACATGACGATTTTTGTGTTAAAGAAATACTGTCACATTTTGACTACGGAGTCGATGAAGCGAACGCGTCCTCTTTGTTGAATAGTTTACTCGCATCCTATGTCTAAACTAAAAACTAAAAACTAAACTAATCTTATTTATACTGGATAGCTCTATCAGTTAATAGCTAACTGTTATCCCTAGAGGTCCAGTAAGGGCCATCCCTCATTGGTCCAGTGTTTCTACAGGAGGAAACCGGAGTACCCGGAGGAAACCTGTGGTGTTTGGTAGAGTCAAACTGGAAACACTCTTCTCACATGCGGCCAAGGTGAAATTTTAATCAGATAACTGCTGAGAGCAGGAATTGAACCCAGGTCGCAGAGGTGAAAGGCACGTGCACTAACCACTGTGCCACCAATGTCAACTTAACATGGAATCCCAAAGGAGAAATTGTGTATCAAGGAAGAACTATACCAAACACAAAAATAGCCGAATTGGTAGAATACTGTGTATCACCTTACTTCTCAGGAATTCCCGAACCAGCTGGTTTAAACGTATTTGTAAAAGGACTCGCCGACATTAACATTGACAAAAACCTTATCGAAAATGTTCGAGTGCTAACAATGTTGGCGCAGGCAGAAGAAGAAACAGAATCAGAGAGCGAAAACGAAGAAACTTCCTCTGAAGAAGATTCAGAAAACGATAAGGATTACACCGAAATAGAATCAGAAAATTCTATAATTGACGAACCTGTTGATTGCGAACGTTGTCAGAATCCTGTTAATTTTACACATGTAATTGAGTGTCCTAAGTGTTTGTGGAAATATTTTAACAAATGCGTTAATCGAAATCTGATATGTAATGTTTGTGGTACAGAATTCAAGGCTCATGATCCATGGCTTCGGATTATAAGATGTACTGTATGCCCATATGCTAGTGTTACCGATAGATCACTAAATAATCAAGAGTTTTTTGTGTAAAGATATATTTCTCGATAAAATATTTTAAATTCTGTATTACATGTACGCATGTTGCTAATGACTCTCTTGACTAGACTTGCCCAAGCCCTTAATCCTCTTAATGACCCCCTAATTAGTTTCTCTTTTGTCTCCTGCACGTGCACTGAGGATAAATATGCAAATATCACACTTAGTAACAGAAAGCGTCAAAAATACTCGGAGAGCTATCGGTATGACGTATTACACGGGGGGTTGCATGAAAGCTAGAGTTGGGGGGAAAACAAGTTAGGGTTAGGAAGTCCCAAAGGAACCTGAGAAATAATGATGTACGCATAAATAATGAGATTAGGGTTTGGAGGTCCCAAAGGAGCCTGAGACATAATGACGTAATCAGATTAGGCTTAGACTGTCCCAAAGGAGCCTGAGACATAATGACGTAATGAGATTAGGGTCAGAGGATCCTAAAGGAGACTGAGAATGAATAATTAAAAATTGAATATTTAATGAGGCGGCATCCCTTTGGACTCCAGAGTGGGGGGTATCACTACTGGCGTGGGATGGCGTGGGATGGCGTCACATGGTGGGAAAAACTATCTACTTTTAGTTTGTTTTTTCTTCATAATTTATAAAATAAACTGCTCCTGTGTATATGTAATCTTATGAAGGTACAACTCAACTTCTTTCGTGTTCAAATGACGTCAAACGTCAGCCTTTATAAAAGAGTACATATGCACGGAGCTTTATGTTTTATTTCTGAATTATACTGTATATATATATATATATAACATTTTCCGTGTTTGCATAGAGTTATAGAAACACGAGTGGAAGTTTGGGAAAACGAGAAATTGTATTGGACCAGACCAGACCAGACCAGACCAGACCAGACCAGACAAGACCGGATGTGAGACCGGATGTGAGACCGGACGAGACGAGACCGGACGAGACCAGAAGGCAAGGCAAGGCAAGGCAAGGCAAGGCAAGGCAAGGCAAGGCAAGGCAAGGCAAGGCAAGGCAAGGCAAGGCAAGGCAAGGCAAGGCAAGGCAAGGCAAGGCAAGAACGACAAGGCAAGGCCCGACAAGAACGACAAGACAAGGCCCGACAAGAACGACAAGACAAGGCCCGACAAGAACGACAAGACAAGGCCCGACAAGAACGACAAGACAAGACCCGACAAGACCCGACAAGACAAGACCCGACAAGACCCGACAAGACCCGACAAGACCCGACAAGACCCGACAAGACCCGACAAGACAAGACAAGACAAGACAAGACAAGACAAGACAAGACAAGACAAGACAAGACAAGACAAGACAAGACAAGACAAGACAAGACCCGACAAGACCCGACAAGACCCGACCCGACCCGACCCGACCCGACCCGACCCGACCCGACCCGACCCGACCCGACCCGACGAGACGAGACGAGACCCGACCCGACCCGACCCGACGAGACGAGACGAGACGAGACGAGACGAGACGAGACGAGACAAGACGAGACAAGACGAGACAGACCCAGACAGACCCAGACAGACAAACCAGACAAACCAGACAAACCAGACAAACCAGACAAACCAGACAAGACAAACAAGACAGACAAGACAGACAAGACAGACAAGACAGACAAGACAGACAAGACAGACAAGACAGACAAGACAGACAGACAAGACAGACAAGACAGACAAGACAGACAAGACAGACAGACAGACAGACAAGACAGACCAGACAGACCAGACAGACCAGACAGACCAGACAGACCAGACAGACCAGACAGACCAGACAGACCAGACAGACCAGACAGACCAGACAGACAGACAGACAAACTGACCAGACAGACAGACAGCAGCTAACAAACAAACAAACAAACAAACAAACAAACAAACAAACAAACAAAAATAAAAACATAATCATAAAGCAGAAGTCATTATAAGATAAGCATAATGCAATAGTAGAAGCATCACTTTTAAGCTTTGATACAATTAACTGCTTGAAATTTGGAATCTTACCAGGCCCTTCAAACAACCATTCATCTCCAGCCATCCGTTTCTCATCATTATTTCTGTCAATATCCAGGATGGCCCGAAGCCTGAAGGCTGAGTTAGCCTCGACAAACTTCAAGGCCGTCACATTTTCTTTAATTTCTTCACCCGGATAAAGCGGAAATGGCTCATGGGCAAGCCTCACATCCTGAAGATCAAATTAAATAAATTCAATAAAATTAAAAAAAATAAAATTAAAATAAATTAACTAAATTCAACATATATGATGTCATTCATATTCATTGATGATTCAGCAAAATATTTCATATACAGATAATCATAACCAGCATGTAACAGTATGTTTTCTGTAAGAATACACAAACTTTATCAGTAGATACATGTAATAAAGGCCTTAGAAATCCTTATGTTACAAAACCGGAAATGATGTTTGCACAACTTGCTATATGGTTCTTACAGTTACATGTACATGTATACATGTAAGTGGCTAATAAACCTTAATGAGTGGTCCCACATGGCTAAAATCAGACACATGAACTTAAGTGATATTACACTAAATTGTTTAATTTCAGCAATAGCTGATCATGGCTATGTGGGAGTCCACCCATTAATAGCATAGCAAGTTATGCAAACATCATTTCCAGTTTCATAACATCGTTTTAACCCTTTCATTCCCATTGGTACC
Organism: Paragorgia papillata; assembly: GCA_035771165.1. NCBI lineage: Eukaryota > Metazoa > Cnidaria > Anthozoa > Scleralcyonacea > Coralliidae > Paragorgia > Paragorgia papillata. The sequence goes on from JAWNZC010000357.1 coordinate 255,228, forward strand.
ATTTCAAGCACTTTTATTTTTTACTCTGTCATAACGTCAGATGATTTTACTTGTCAAGGGAAGACTTCCTGACATGCTGGGAGTTAAAGTTTCCTATCAAGTTCAGTGCTTTCAATGAATAAAATACGCCAGCGCGATGGATCGCGCTCGCCAGAGCAGATTTCACAACTGGGCAGCGCGATTTGTTTTTTCTTGAAAAACAGCGCCGGTTTATGTTGATGACTTCCTGTTACATTTCCTGGGATAATTTTAACAGTCTATTATCATAAAAATGAACTTCCAACCAATGTTTTAAGTGTCATTTGTGGTTTTCATCTGCACAACTAGCATAAAGTTTGAGATTTTGTAGTGTTTATCCCGATATTGCCGCGCCGGAACATGCAGCGGACGTCCCCGTGAACAAACGAACGCTATTTTGCATTTTCGCTGATTTCGGCTAGGCTTTTAATAATACGAATATCAATTAAACAATATACAGCAAGACAATACAGTACGTCACTGGAGAGTGCAGTTAGCCTGCCACTAGAAACAAACTAAAAATATTTAATATCTAAACCCTTTAATTTAATAAAACCAAGAATAATTTATCTCCCTGTGATGCCATAATTCGTAAATATGCGTGCATAAAGTTGTTCAAAACCACGCAGCCGGTTTATTGATTTGTTTTTATAAGCTATACTGTATACTCCTGCACAGAGTAAACAAGAGATATTCCATTATTTTCATATTATATACAACTGAGCATTTATTTACTCCATTTCTAGGCAGTGGAAGATAATCTGCGAGCGCATTTTATGACAAATTACTTATCTGCCAGCGCGATCAATCGCGCTGGCAGAACGTACTTGGGACCGTGTGGGCGAGCGCCAGCGCGATCGCGCTCGCCTCATTGAAAGCACTGAAGTTCCCCTTCCATTATCTATGATTTAACCACCAAGATTTCTTTCTTGCTTGCATTTTCAAGTGGATTTATCCATGCATGTCGAGATTAGCACCCTCACCCAGGCTCCAGGTCTCAGTCCTTCCCCTAAAGTTGAGAATAATTTTTAATTACCAGATCAGCATGACGAAGTTGAATTTGTCCATTTTCACCAACAACTGGTTTTCCATCATCATCCATAACAGCAGGATTCTCAATGATGCAGTAATGATGCAACGGGATGGTGATCATCTTTTCGGGTCCAAACACAACCTTCAAATATAGAGATTGAATAAAGAGATTAATTCACAAATACCAAAAAGTAAAATTTACTGTACTACAAATAGTGCTTGGAAATAATTGGGGGTTTACCTATTTTAGGCAATTTGCACACCATGGCTGGCACACAAAGTGTGCCCCTCAAAATACAGGAGTCAAATTTTAATAGGGGCTGAGGGATGCCCATGCATGGACCTAAATTATTACATTGTATAAATGCTGAGTGGTTTAATTGAAGTCTAGCTGTAATTTAAGGGGTGGTATCAGCTCCCCTGTCATGAAACCCTAGCCCCCTCCCCCCATCAGGGAAAATTTACAGACTTGTCAGGAATGATCTGGAAGAAAAATTGTATTTTTAACAATTGGCAAAGAACTTTTTAACAGATTAAGCCAGACAAATTATTAATAAGTAATTATTAAATGCTTTAATAGATAAATGAAACTCCTTTAGAAACACAGCATATGGTATATATTGTGTAGATTAGCCAACAGTAATAATTACAACACACAAAATTCCATTTTCTGTCTGCAATATTGAATGAAAAAGGAAAAGGTTTAAATGACCACACTTATTTGTTCAACAGATTTTTCTTTATTGATAGCTTGAAAATACTATGCTGTAGCTTGTCAGTTATTGCGATAATTTCACACTGAAAAGATGGGAAAAGCTATTCTAGATGTTCAAATTTTGAAAATTTATTGCGAGTTATTCATTAAGAACCACACATTTACAGCTGTTACTTTTAGTTTATATAATATACATACCTTTTCATTATCCTTTCGAATAAAGGTCTTTGGTCCAGTTACAACTGTGGTAACATTAGTTGTTTGGTCAGTCACATGAAGATAGTGGTATGGTGGTACACAAAATGTAGAGTGGCAACTTCGCCTTGTTCTCCTCATAGTGCAATATATATACTATCACTATTAAATTTAAATGTAAAAAATAATTTGCAAACTTAATGTAATGTAAAATATAATTTAATGTAAAAATTAATCCTAATTGTAATCTGTCAGTCACCACTACTTATATGCAAATTGCTTAAATTCAAAAGTCACTTATATGCAAAGATTTTGAAAACCCTAAATAGCGTACTGTCGAACTGCTATTAAATAGCACAAATAGCAGACAAACAAACCAAAATTGACTTGCAAATGATTCATTATCTATTGTTTGGACTGCAAGAATTGTGGGTGAAAGCAGACAAACATCAATCCTGACATCATCACAACTTTTGAGAACTTTTTTTTTTTAATCCACTTTTATCCAAAATCCACTTAATTATGCAGAATCAGACTATGGTTAGCGTTTTGTTGCAATATTCAACAATATATAAATATATATTCAACCAATCAAATATATATTCAACAAAAAATAATTTTATTCAACAAAGTATATATTATAAAATATATATGTTCAACAAAGCAAATATATGTTCAACAAAGCAAATATATGTTCAACAAAGCAAATTATATGTTCAACAAAGCAAATGTATGTTCAACAAAATAATTGATGTGTAACAATAACAAATAAATTATATTCAACAAATAAATAATTATATTCAACAACAAAATAATAATGTTGAAAACGCAACGGAATATATATATTGATACAACAAATAAAGTCCCGGATCTCCTTAAAAATATGGATTCAACAACAGTAGTCCCGGATGTTACCCTGGATGCACGTATGGAGGTACGCGGGGTGACCACTGACCAGATTGGCAGGCATGTTTCAAAATGGTGGCATGTGTTGTTTTCAACATAGTTCTCGGAAAGAAACAGCCAATAATAGTGAGCTAGCGCAAATTATTCGTCAGTGTGTTCGAGAAGAAATTGACATACAAAGATCAGGAAGAAATGGGAATGTAGGTCTGCTCAATCGTACTCGAGAACTCATTGGAAATGCATCGAGATCTGCAAGCGAAGATTTGGCGCGATTTGTATCCACCTCGAATCCAGCAACTGGGCAACCAAGTACATCATCGAGTACGTTGTCAAGCGGCCAATCTTCATCTTGCTTGTCTTCTATGAGGCAAACAAGTTTTAATACGGTCAAGCGAGGAAACCCATCGCATCCTTGGAGAATAAGTAGCAACAAAAAGAAGAAAAAAGGTAATCAAAAGGTACAGCTACACCCAAAATAAATCCATCTGCTGGACATGCCCAAACGTTGACTCGGCGGAAGGAAAAAGTAAGTGTGCCGACAGTTATGTGATATCTGATGAAATGGTACTGCTCAAAGGATTTGTTGAGTTGGGTACAGAGCAAAAGGAAGACGAGATAAGAAATAGCATTACGGAATTGTTAGTGCAGCGCTTTCGCCTGACTGAACCCGACAACTTTGATTTCGTAAAGCGGGAAAGAAATAGACTGACTATTCCTCTGGTACCACCAACAATGCAATGGGACTACAAGCACATCAAGGAGCTCTGTGGACAGGGCAAGCTCTATGTTCGTCTTAATGTACCAAAAGAGTCGATTGAAGCTGCAGTTGTTAAAAAGGAAAGCCACGTGATCATGCAGCATGGTGATTGGTGATTGATGATGATGAAAAGAGTCAATCTCGTATTCAGAGCAAAGCAAAGAGTGAAACAGAACAAAGCCAAAGCCAAGTGGATGCCTTGAAAGAACAGCACCTTTTGCCTCCGAAGATCTAATAAATAATGCATTGTTTGAGTTTCCTGAAATCGAATCCGCTGCTGATGCATTGCTCACAATGAATGATAACAACAACGATGAAACAAATATGTGTAACAATTCCTGCAAGGCCAATGAAAATTTATCACTGCCTGAAATTGTTGAAAAGCTAAAAAAACAACTAGATGGCAAGATAAAGAAAATAACCATTGACGAAGCTGATTTAATGAATGATGCAATTGCATTTTACAAGAGTTATCAGTTTTGCACATTCAATTGCTCAGGGTGGTCCAGGTTTCCCTTGCCTAGCATTGGCATGCTATTACTACCTAGTCACTGGTGATTTAATGTGTGCAATGGCCTACTGTAGTTGTTGGGATATACCAGATCCTGTTTCAAGAAATATTGTTTTGAAGGTAAAAAGCCTAGTTAACATTTTACTTACTTGTTTGATAAATGTTGTTACATTATACAAAAAAGTAGTAAAGTGTTACACAGGCACTGTTTTGAATACAACAAACTTCAAGTAAACAAATTTTTTTAATGTATACAGGATGTTAATATATTATTACTTCAGTAGAGATGAATGATAAACTGGCTAATTAAATTGACTGAAAATGCATGTTTACATAAAAAAATTGTTATTTACTGTTTGTTATTATTTTGGTGCTAATAACATATGGATTCATGATTAACTTGGTCTTATGTACAGTATATAAGTCTTGATGCTTGTACATGATGCTGGGTTTACTTCAACTCAGGTTAACTCACCAACCCATAACTCATATATAAATAAACTCCTCATGGTATTTACATTATAGTTGGGTCAAGTTGTAATGGCTGTTGGCTGGTGTGGAAGTTGAATATTAGGTTAATATCTGGGATACTCATAACCAGGCATGATAGGATTGTGAATACAGGTGTATACAGGTTCCAAATGAACTGATCATTACCAGAAATTAATGACAAAATGGCCATCCCTTAAGGCTAATTTACATATAGCCTTTATGAAATGGCATATAATTTTGAACAGTAAATATATAGAGGGGAAATATTAAAATGAAAATTCTGCTGAGTATCTCGCCTACTATTTGCCCACCTCGCTATTTAAGCAACAGTGATTTTCAAGTTATTCACTTCCTTATTTGTTTAAATCAGGTCTACCTACAGTATGATCTGCCAAATGACTATATCTCTTGAGCTATCGTTGGTCGATTTTTGAGCCTCTATCAATCATGGTGTGTTAAAAATGCATATTTTCTTGTTGTCATTACAAGTCGAGTAATTGTTGAATTGGATGTATACAACTTCAGCCAATATGGTCAATATGTAATTTATTACATACAAGATAAAGGTTCTTCTATCAACTCTCAAACATTTGACCAAAGATGATTTTGAACGTATCAAACAAAATCCTACTGCAATCCAGTGGTGCATGACTTGCTTATTTGTTTACTATTTTCAACACAATTTGGCAGATCGCAGATATATCTGATGAAAATAAATAGGTGACTAAATGATTGGATAATGGTTGTTGTTTAGATCAGGAGGTCGGCAAATAGTTGGCAAGCTACTCAATAAGCAGAATTCTGAGTCACTTTAATATATTTTCCTTATATATTTACTGTTCAAAATGGGACGCCATCCTCTAAGGAATATATCTAAATTGGCTTTCAAGCGATGGCCATTTTGTCATTAATTTCTGGAAATGTGATCCTTGCAGATAATGGATGCAACAACAGAAGAAGAAATAGAGGAACTAAGAAATGACGAAGAGGTGCTATGTTTGCTCTGTCATTGTGGTGAAACAAGTATTTTGAAGGTGAACACAGCAATTAGTATAGGAAATAACATGTGCTTGGTAAAATATTCATGTATTATATTTATTATTACATTGTAACACCTCATACTTATAAGCCTTTTGGTATTGACTTTAGACAATTTATAGTGACTTACATGAAGGGTGGATCAGTACTGTGACATGACTATATTTTAGTGTGTATTGACAGCCTGTGCATCATTGACCAATATAGCTGCAATCCTGGATTCAATGCCTTTAGGTTTCTATTAATATATATTATCTAGTAATAACCATGTATAATGACCTGCCTTTTATTGCAGATGGCTACAAAACCAAAGGTTATACAATCAATAGTATTGTATGAAGTGTTGGGAAAGAGGAAAGCAGCCCTTGACCAACTGCAAAAGGGATTGAATACCCTTGGTGTACTGAGCGAGATGCAAAGAAACCCACAACTGTTTGAGTGCTTGTTTGTCAGGGATCATGCTACACTGACCCCAGCTGTTATGAAGAAGCTATTTACCTTCCCTGACGTTTTAACTGAGAAGATGAATCTCTCAAAGTCAATGTTGGAACAGTTCATTGATCAATCATCAGATGATACCTTGGCTTTGTTGATGCAATTTTGCACTGGTAGCAAAACTCTTCCACCAATACAGAATTTTCATGTTACTGTAGATTTCCATGCAGAGAACTACATTTTCGCATCAACATGTCTTTTTTCACTACAATTGCCATATTTTTCATCTTATGGTCTTTTTGAGGTAGCATTGTTGTCTGCAATTTCATCATTAGGAAAGTCATTCACAGCGGTGTGAATGAATCTATACATTATACGGTTGTGTTCAATTGATTAATTTGACTGAAGTTAACTGTTTGTGTTATCTTATATGCTATAGGTCTTGTATTTCTAGTTTCTACAAATGCCTAAAGTTATATTGTACTGTATGTTCATAATTATTATGTTATACATTGTAAGATGTGTACTGATGAGCATGCTGTTACCTGTTCACGATGTTATGCATTATAAAGTATAGACCCTTTCATACATAAATTAAATGACTATTTGGAGGACAACTTCAAAGTTCCAACATTCAATAGTACCGCTAGTATGCACTAAGTAAATCCTCCAAATTGATTGTTTAATTTATGTATCCAATGGGTCTATCGATCTTACACTGCTTACTGATGAACAAACTGTTAGCATAATTTATGTGAAAAAGCACAAATCATTCATGATATGTTTTTTCTAGTACTGTAATTATTGTTGGGTACTACAGTATACAGAAATTTTGTGTTGCCATGACAACTGTTTTAGTATGGCTAAATTTGAAATTTGAAAGTTTTATAAAATAAAAAAATCAATATAAACAGTTACACAGTATCTCAGTTATTACAGTCAGTTTCAGCTTGTGGTGTTATCACAATTTCTCACATCAGCTGTGGCCGTTGTTTCACGAGCCATATCTAACATACCATTCAGCCACATTTGTTGTGGGCTCCAATTTCTTTCAGTCCTGACAGGATGGCTATTCCAAGAATTCACAAAACTATCTACTGCAATATTAATCCTTGGCAAAAATATATAGTGTAGGATATACTTGTGCAATATGTTGTCTGTATCAAGCATACCAGATTCTTCAAGGCACTTGAATGTGTAGTAAAATATGTTACCAAAACATCGAAATACGTCACGCCACAGTCTCTCAATCCTCTGATTGTGAGTGGAACTGCCAATCAAAGCAGAACCTCTGTCAGCACCACGGTAAGCTATCATATGCTCCCAAATGGAACTGTTTTCACCACCTTTGTCTGTTCGAATGCGTGATGGCCATGAGTACTGATTGGTAGCTTCAAGGAACAACCATTCCACAGTTTCCTTTTTGTTGTTAGTGGAACATTTAAGAAAACAAATCAAACGTGAATACCCATCTATTGCACCATGCATAACAAATCCCCAGTTTATCAGGCTGTGGTGCCCATCAATGTGCCATAAACTGTTAGGTCCTGAAACAGAATATGCCCTTGAAATAACAGTTGCCCATCTTAACCGTGCATTTCTTGGATCCACTCTAGATATACTTGCCCTAACACGATGTCGCTGTAATTGTATACGATAGCCCATTTGGTGAAGGTGACCTTGTACCATTGAGTAGCCAACTAAATGTCCATGTATATTTATAAATGTGGACACCATTGCATCCAGATCTACATTGGAAATATTTGAAAATCCAGTCAATTCAGAAAGTCCCAGCTCTCTTACTCTTCGCCACACTGTCCACCTTGAGACAAGCAAGAGACGAGACACTTCTTTCCATTTAAACCCAACGGTTCTTAAGTTTAACAACGTATCTGCACTTATCTGATATCTTCCGGGTGTGCCAGTTAAAATCTTGTCAGGGACAGTCAGTGAATAAACTGCTAAATGAGTACACTGCGTCGGTAGTCGATGCTCGTGTTCTTCGCGTTTGCGACACCAGGTTTGAAAGAAGATATGGAGATTTCTGGAAACCTCTGCAATTACATCCTTTGATTCGCCTAACAATGGTAATATTTGGTCACAAAACTTTGATGCACTTTCCAAACGGCAAATCGTTGTTTCAATAATTTGTAGATCATGTGTGCCTTTTTCTGCATCACAATGCTTCAGTAAATCATCAATATTCTGAAAAGCTTTTTCAAATTCCTCGCGCAGTTCTGTAACTGTCTCGAAGTTTGTGCGGCCATCTACCATTTTGAAACATGCCTGTCAATCTGGTCAGTGGTCACCCCGCGTACCTCCATACGTGCATCCAGGGTAACATCCGGGACTACTGTTGTTGAATCCATATTTTTAAGGAGATCCGGGACTTTATTTGTTGTATCAATATATATATTCCGTTGCGTTTTCAACATTATTATTTTGTTGTTGAATATAATTATTTATTTGTTGAATATAGTTTATTTGTTATTGTTACACATCAATTATTTTGTTGAACATACATTTGCTTTGTTGAACATATAATTTGCTTTGTTGAACATATATTTGCTTTGTTGAACATATATTTGCTTTGTTGAACATATATATTTTATAATATATACTTTGTTGAATAAAATTATTTTTTGTTGAATATATATTTGATTGGTTGAATATATATTTATATATTGTTGAATATTGCAACAAAATGCTAACCATATCAGACTGGCAAAAACGATTTGCATATATTAGCGGTATGCACTGTGAGGCCAATTTACACGTACGATTTTTGATGCAATGAATATCACCAACTCCTGATTTAAAATTTAAATGCATGTTAGCCTTTAACTCCCACCATGCCAGAAAGTCTTCCCTTGACGTCTGGCGTTAGACAGAGTAAAAAATAAAAGTGCCAAATGGCCAGGAGGTCTTCCCCTTGACGAGTATAAAAATCATCTTGTGTTAGACAAAGTAAAACTAAAATAAAAGTGCCAAATGGCACCGATGGGAAGGAAATTAAGCAATTTTATAATACGAATATAAACAGAAAAGCGAAGTAAGATGAAACTACGGCACAATCCGCGGACATTTTTTCTGCTTCTTAATAAGTAAAACAAATTAAACGTTTAATTCAAATCTCCTTTTGCGGCCGAGGAAACAATTTCGTGGCACGAGTCAGCCGAAGAAACCCAAATTTGCTCCAAATTATAATTCTGCTTCAAACACCGCTCAATCTCAAAACATGATAAATGAGTTGAAGTAAACCCGACGTTTTCTGGGCAATTCAAAAACCATTAAAAACGTCGAAAATCATTGTTCTTTTCACCCTGTAACAATTAGTCGAGCTTGAGCATTCCCGTCGGTCGGTCGGTGCCATTTGGCACTTCTAATTTTTTACTCTGTCTAACGCCAGAGGATTTTACTCGTCAAGGGCAGCCTTCCTGACATGGTAAAGGGTTAATACCTATATTATATAGTCTAGTATAAACAGAAGAAGCACCTGTATATATAATTTAACTTCGGGGCAGTTCTACCGCACAGCTCGACTCGAACTCTTGGTTTCAGATTTATATCAAGAGCCGAAAGTATTAATACTTATAGACAGTATTTCCTCACTTTCTTTGTAGATATAATGAAGCAGCACTTTATAACTGACAACATGGAGGCAGTTAAAGCAACGTACAAGACACTAGAATAATTTCCCGGCCAAACCGTAGAATGAAAGCTACAGTATTGTCATTGTGCATCAAGGTTTATTAAAGAGCCACCTAAATTTAAACACACGGACTTTCCTTGACAGCTATGCAATTCTAGTAGCAGGATAATAAGAATTAGTTTAAAATGTACAAACCTTTGCAGAAATACACTGTTATTCTTGGAGGTGCCCCGTGTCGAACAAGCAACGTCTTCGAAGTGGCGAAGTTCGAACGTCCGCGGGCATTTGCAGTTTCCTAGCGGGCCACGCCTGCGACCCGCGTGTGCACGCGCGCGTGTACCGATAACAGGCGAGTTTCAGGGTGTTGCGCGCGCATCCTTTTTCAAAAAAAACACTTAAAGTCCCCAATCTCGTACCCAGACCCGCGCGTTCCCATGCTCACACAGCATATCCTCCTATCTAGAATTACCAATAATCAGTAAGTGTGAATTGCCTAGAATTACCCATAATCGTTAATTTAAAAAAAAATAATACCCAGCCCACCACCCCAACCCACACCACAACCCCCCGGTTGACCTAAACCTAACCACAACCCTCTTTTTGGGCCCCAAATCTGGCCCCAAAACTGGCGCCAACTTATACAGGCACCAAACGGCCGTTTGGCGGAAAACCAAGGCAGATAACACTCACGTCGGTCTACACAATACTTTATAACATCATATAGCAAGGTTGGTCTACTGCCGAAACGTTAAAATAGCATATTTCGATTTGTATAAATGTGTTTGAACACAATCACTTCCCACGCCGAACACTACTTTATAAAGCCTCGTACGTAACAACCTTTTAACGTAATGTAAAACAAAGAAACCTACTCATTTGCTGTCTGCTCTCAAGAAGAAGTTTGTTTAAGTGCCCTCGTTCATAAAGATTAAAGAATCCGAGCTCCAGCAGGATTCATGTGATGATAGATAAAGATGAACATTTTCCGCTAGTCCTTCGTTTAGCTAAAAACTTGAAATTTCTACCCCAAATAGCATTTTTCAATAACAACTCTGCATCAAATAACTACCAAGTTGAGAGTATTTTGTTCATTGTGGCATATTCTAACTTCGGCTGAAGTGATATTTATAAACCTGGGCAAGATCAGGCAACGATTTCTGCAAGCATGCGCATTGGATTAGCCAATCAAAACGGGCCCTGAAATGGCTGTTACCAGAGTCTCGTGTGAGCATGGGAACGCGCGGGTCTGGGTACGGGATTGCATAGTCCCTAGAGAAGAGACGCGGCGAACATCAGGGCGGTTAACAATAAACTACAATTTAGGTTGAGGGTGGCAAATAAGGTGCACAATCTTTTGTTTTACGTTCATTGATACTAGTATTTATAAAGCAAGCTGCTATTGGTTGATTGCTTCATTATAGTGATTATACCAAAAATACAATGTGTTCAGCAAGCGTTAAGGTGAAATAAGGTGCACAAACGTGAACAAAAACCTAGAACAAAAACTCTCGCTGCCTTTCCAGACGATTTATTTGTAGGGACTATGACTTAAAGTAAACATACTGTTTAAAATCAACAAAGTACAGATACAGTTTCTGGACGGTTTAACACTGTTAAGCCCGGCATACACTGGAGAAGGTATTTTATTTGATATTTGAAGCTAGTTTAATGACTTCCAAAATGCCCCAGTACTGTTAAAATGATTGTCGTGTCCGTATTGAAGTCAATCTCAAGCAACACTTCTCATCTTTTGGCCGTTGACGTCGTCCTGAAGACGTGAAAATGCTTGAAGTGGCGTTGTATAAAGGACGAGGACGGTGTTGAGATTACTCTTGGGACAAAAAATTATTCATTCTCTTTACGTCGTAGATCTTAGAAGGAAAATACATAGTCAATAGAGATGTGGTCTGGAAACTCGATCGGCAAACTTCAAAGCGCCTATGATTTTATGTTGAGCCGTACCTTACACCGTGCACGTCCTTTGTTTTAGATTTATTAATATTTAAATAGCTGACGGTTGAAGGATTGAACTGAAACGTTGCTTGATTGGGTAATTCGTTCATTATATATCTTTATATATCTTTATATATATTATCTTTCATCTTTCCTTTCTTAAATCGGGCGACTCCGTCAACTCCTTTATTGAAAAAGATGATTTTTCCCTTCAATATATAAAAATCCCATGGGTATTACTAGGTATCGCAACAAATCGCAACCAATCAGATTTCTTGCGATTTGCAAATCGCACCAAATAGCAACAAATCACAACAAATCGCAACAAATCGCAATAAATCACAACAAATCGCATCAAATCGCAACAAATCACAACAAATCGCAATAAATTACAACAAATCGCATCAAATCGCAACAAATCGCAACAAATCGCAACCAATCGGATTTCTTGCGATTTGCAAATCGCAACAAATCGCAACAAATCGGATTTCTTGCGATTGGCAAATCGTAACAAATCGCAACAAGTCGCAACAAATCGCAACAAATCGCAACAAATCGCATTTGTTACGCTTTGCAAATCGCAACAAATCGCAACAACTCGAAACAAATCGCAACAAATCACAACAAATCGCAACAAATCGGATTTATTGCAATTTGCAAATCGCAACAAATCACAACAAATCGCAACAAATCGGAACAAATCGCAACAAATAGCAACAAATAGCAACAAATCGCAACAAATCACAACAAATCGCAACCAATCGGATTCGTTCCGATTTGCAAATCGCAACAAATCGCAACAACTCGAAACAAATCGCAACAAATCGAAACAAATCGAAACAACTCGCAACAAATCGCAACAAATCACAACAAATAGCAACAAAACACAACAAATCGCAACAAATCACAACAAATCGCAACAAATCGCAACCAATCGGATTTCTTGCGATTTCCAAATCGCAACAAATCGCAACAAATCGGATTTCTTGCGATTGGCAAATCGTAACAAATCGCAACAAGTCGCAACAAATCGCAACAAATCGCATTTGTTCCGCTTTGCAAATCGCAACAAATCGCAACAACTCGAAACAAATCGCAACAAATCGCAACAAATCACAACAAATCGCAACAAATCGGATTCATTGCAATTTGCAAATCGCAACAAATCACAACAAATCGCAACAAATCGGAACAAATCGCAACAAAACGCAACAAATAGCAACAAATCGGATTCGTTCCGATTTGCAAATCGCAACAAATCGCAACAACTCGAAACAAATCGAAACAAATCGAAACAACTCGCAACAAATCGCAACAAATCGCAACAAGTCGCAACAAATCGCAACAAATAGCAAGAAGTTGCAACAAATCACAACAAATCGCAACAAATCGCAACCAATCGGATTTGTTCCAATTTGGAAATCGCAACAAATCGCAACAACTCGCAACAAGTCACAACAATTCGCAACAAATCGCAAAAAATCGGTTTGTTGCAAATCGCAACAAATCGCAACCAATCGGATTTCTTGCGATTAGCAAATCGCAACAAATCGCAACAAATAGCAACAAATCGTAACAAATCGGATTTGTTACGATTTTAAAATCACAACAAATCGCAACAAGTCGCAACAAATCGCAACAAATCGGACTTGTTGCATTTGCAAAACGCAACAAATCACAACAAATCACTTTGCAACAAATCACAACAAATCGCAACAAATCGCAACCCATCGGATTTGTTGCAATTTGGAAATCGCAACAAATCACAACAAATCGCAACAAATCACAACAAATCGCAACAAATCACAACAAATCGCAACAAATCACAACAAATCGCAACAAATCACAACAAATCGCAACAAATCACAACAAATCGCAACAAATCGCAACAAATCACAACAAATCGCAACTAATCACAACAAATCGCAACCAATCGGATTTGTTGCGATTTCCAAATCACAACAAATCGCAACAAATCGCAACAAATCACAACAAATCGCAACAAATCGCAACAAGTCGCAACAAATCGCAACAAATCGCAACAAATCGCAAGAAGTTGCAACAAATCACAACAAATCGCAACAAATCGCAACAAATCGCAACCAATCCGATTTGTTGCAATTTGGAAATCGCAACAAATCGCAACAACTCGCAACAAATCACAACAATTCGCAACAAATCGCAACAAATCGGTTTGTTGCAAATCGCAACAAATCGCAACCAATCGGATTTCTTGCGATTAGCAAAACGCAACAAATCGCAACAAATAGCAACAAATCGCAACAAATCGGATTTGTTACGATTTGAAAATCACAACAAATCGCAACAAGTCGCAACAACTCGAAACAAATCGGACTTGTTGCAATTTGCAAAACGCAACAAATCACAACAAATCACTTTGCAACAAATCACAACAAATCGCAACAAATCGCAACCCATCGGATTTGTTCCAATTTGGAAATCGCAACAAATCACAACAAATCGCAAAAAATCACAACAAATCGCAACAAGTCGCAACCCATCGGATTTGTTGCAATTTGCAAATCGCAACAAATCGCAAAATATCACAACAAATCACAACAAATCGCAACAAATCGCAACCAATCGGATTTGTTGCAATTTGCTAATCGCAACAAATCGCAACAACTCGCAACAAATCACAACAAATGTCAACAAATCACAACAAATGGCAACCAATCGGATTTGTTGCGATTTCCAAATCACAACAAATCGCAACAAATCACAACAAATCGCAACAAATCGCAACAAGTCGCAACAAATCGCAACAAATCGCAAGAAGTTGCAACAAATCACAACAAATCGCAACAAATCGCAACCAATCGGATTTGTTGCGATTTGGAAATCGCAACAAACCACAACAAATCGCAACAAATCGCATTTGTTGCAATTTGGAAATCGCAACAAGTCGCAACAAATCACAACAAATAGCAACAAATCGGAACAAGTCGCAACAAGTCGCAACAAGTCGCAACAAGTCGAAACAAGTCGCAAACATATGGCAACAAGTCGCAAACAAATGGGAACAAGTTGCAACAAATCACAACAAATCGCAACCAATCGGATTTGTTGCAATTTGCTAATCGCAACAAATCGCAACAAATCGCAACAAGTCGCAACAAATCGCAACCAATCGGATTTGTTGCCATTTGCAAATCACAACAAATCGCAACAAATCACAACAAATCGCAACAAGTCGCAACAAATCGCAAACAAATCGCAACAAATCGCAAACAAATGGCAACAAGTCGCAACAAATCACAACAAATCGCAACCAATCGGATTTGTTGCAATTTGCTAATCGCAACAAATCGCAACAAATCGCAACAAGTCGCAACAAATCGCAACCAATCGGATTTGTTGCCATTTGCAAATCACAACAAATCGCAACAAATCACAACAAATCGCAACAAGTCGCAACAAATCGCAAACAAATCGCAACAAATCGCAAACAAATGGCAACAAGTCGCAACAAATCACAATAAATCGCAACCAATCGGATTTGTTGCAATTTGCAAATCGCAACAAATCGCAACAAATCGCAACAAATCGCAACAAGTCGCAACAAATCACAACAAATCGCAACCAATCGGATTTGTTGCAATTTGCTAATCGCAACAAATCGCAACAAATCGCAACAAGTCGCAACAAATCGCAACCAATCGGATTTGTTGCAATTTGCAAATCGCAACAAATCACAACAAATCGCAACAAATCACAACAAATCGCAACAAATCGCAATAAATCACAACAAATCGCAACAAATGGCAACAAGTCGCAAACAAATGGCAACAAGTCGCAACAAATCGCAACAAATCGCAACCAATCGGATTTGTTGCAATTTGCTAATCGCAACAAATCGCAACAAGTCGCAAACAAATGGCAACAAGTCGCAAACAAATGGCAACAAGTCGCAATAAATCACAACAAATCGCAACAAATCGCAAACAAATGGCAACAAGTCGCAACAAATCACAACAAATCGCAACCAATCGGATTTGTTGCAATTTGCTAATCGCAACAAATCGCAACAAGTCGCAAACAAATGGCAACAAGTCGCAAACAAATGGCAACAAGTCGCAACAAATCACAACAAATCGCAACCAATCGAATTTGTTGCAATTTGCTAAACACAACAAATCGCAACAAATCGCAACAAGTCGCAACAAATCGCAACCCATCGGATTTGTTGCAATTTGCTAATCGCAACAAATCGCAACAAATCGCAACAAGTCGCAACAAATAGCAACAAATAGCAACACATCGGATTTGTTGCAATTTGCTAATCGCAACAAATCGCAACAAATCGCAACAAATCGCAAAGAATCGCAACAAATCGCAACCAATCGGATTTGTTGCAATTTGCAAATCGCAACAAATCACAACAAATCGCAACAAATCACAACAAAGCGCAACAAGTCGCAACAAATCGCAACAAATCGCAACAAATCGCAAACAAATGGCAACAAGTCGCAACAAATCACAACAAATCGCAACCAATCGGATTTGTTGCAATTTGCAAATCGCAACAAATCGCAACAAATCGCAACAAATCGCAACAAATCGCAACAAGTCGCAACAAATCACAACAAATCGCAACCAATCGGATTTGTTGCAATTTGCTAATCGCAACAAATCGCAACAAGTCGCAACAAATCGCAACCAATCGGATTTGTTGCAATTTGCAAATCGCAACAAATCACAACAAATCGCAACAAATCACAACAAATCGCAACAAGTCGCAACAAATCGCAATAAATCACAACAAATCGCAACAAATCGCAACAAGTCGCAAACAAATGGCAACAAGTCGCAACAAATCATAACAAATCGCAACCAATCGGATTTGTTGCAATTTGCTAATCGCAACAAATCGCAACAAGTCGCAAACAAATGGCAAAAAGTCGCAAACAAATGGCAACAAGTCGCAATAAATCACAACAAATCGCAACAAATCGCAAACAAATGGCAACAAGTCGCAACAAATCACAACAAATCGCAACCAATCGGATTTGTTGCAATTTGCAAATCACAACAAATCGCAACAAATCGCAACAAATCGCCACAAATCACAACAAATCGCAAACAATCGGATTTGTTGCAATTTGCTAATCGCAACAAATCGCAACAAATCGCAACCAATCGGATTTGTTGCCATTTGCAAATCGCAACAAATCACAACAAATCGCAACAAATCACAACAAATCGCAACAAGTCGCAACAAATCGCAACAAATCGCAAACAAATGGCAACAAGTCGCAACAAATCACAACAAATCGCAACCAATCACAACAAATCGCAACCAATCGGATTTGTTGCAATTTGCTAATCGGAACAAATCGCAACAAATCGCAACAAGTCGCAACAAATCACAACAAATCGCAACCAATCGGATTTGTTGCAATTTGCAAATCGCAACAAATCGCAACAAATAAAAAAAAAGAAGCAACAAATCGCAACAAATCGCAACAAGTCGCAACAAATCGCAACCAATCGGATTTGTTGCAATTTGCTAATCGCAACAAATCGCAACAAATCGCAACAAGTCGCAACAAATCGCAACCAATCGGATTTGTTGTAATTTGCAAATCACAACAAATCGCAACAAATCGCAACAAGTCGCAACAAATCACAACAAATCGCAACCAATCGGATTTGTTGCAATTTGCTAATCGCAACAAATCGCAACCAATCGGATTTGTTGCCATTTGGAAATCGCAACAAATCACAACTAATCGCAACAAATCACAACAAATCGCAACAAGTCGCAACAAATCGCAACAAATCGCAAACAAATGGCAACAAGTCGCAACAAATCACAACAAATCGCAACCAATCGGATTTGTTGCAATTTGCTAATCGCAACAAATCGCAACAAATCGCAACCAATCGGATTTGTTGCCATTTGCAAATCGCAACAAATCACAACAAATCGCAACAAATCACAACAAATCGCAACAAGTCGCAACAAATCGCAACAAATCGCAAACAAATGGCAACAAGTCGCAACAAATCGCAACAAATCGCAACCAATCGGATTTGTTGCAATTTGCTAATCGCAACAAATCGCAACAAATCGCAACAAGTCGCAACAAATCACAACAAATCGCAACCAATCGGATTTGTTGCAATTTGCAAATCGCAACAAATCACAACAAATCGCAACAAATCACAACAAATCGCAACAAGTCGCAACAAATCGCAATAAATCACAACAAATCGCAACAAATCGCAACAAGTCGCAAACAAATGGCAACAAGTCGCAACAAATCACAACAAATCGCAACCAATCGGATTTGTTGCAATTTGCTAATCGCAACAAATCGCAACAAATCGCAACAAGTCGCAAACAAATGGCAACAAGTCGCAAACAAATGGCAACAAGTCGCAACAAATCACAACAAATCGCAACCAATCGGATTTGTTGCAATTTGCAAATCACAACAAATCGCAACAAATCGCAACAAGTCGCAACAAATCGCAAACAAATGGCAACAAGTCGCAACAAATCACAACAAATCGCAACCAATCGGATTTGTTGCAATTTGCTAATCACAACAAATCGCAACAAATCGCAACAAGTCGAAACAAATCGCAACCAATTGGATTTGTTGCCATTTGCAAATCGCAACAAATCACAACAAATCGCAACAAATCACAACAAATCGCAACAAGTCGCAACAAATCGGAACAAATCGCAACAAATCGCAAAGAAATGGCAACAAGTCGCAACAAATCACAACAAATCGCAACCAATCGGATTTGTTGCAATTTGCTAATCGCAACAAATCGCAACAAGTCGCAAACAAATGGCAACAAGTCGCAAACAAATGGCAACAAGTCGCAATAAATCACAACAAATCGCAACAAATCGCAACAAGTCGCAAACAAATGGCAACAAGTCGCAACAAATCACAACAAATCGCAACCAATCGGATTTGTTGCAATTTGCAAATCACAACAAATCGCAACAAATCGCAACAAGTCGCAACAAATCGCAACAAATCGCAAACAAATGGCAACAAGTCGCAACAAATCACAACAAATCGCAACCAATCGGATTTGTTGCAATTTGCTAATCACAACAAATCGCAACAAATCGCAACAAGTCGCAACAAATCACAACAAATCGCAACAAGTCGCAACAAATCGCAATAAATCGCAACAAATCGCAACAAATCGCAACAAGTCGCAACAAATCACAACAAATCGCAACCAATCGGATTTGTTGCAATTTGCAAATCGCAACAAATCACAACAAATCGCAACAAAATCACAACAAATCGCAACAAAAATCGCAACAAGTCGCAAACAAATGGCAACAAGTCGCAACAAATCACAACAAATCGCAACCAATCGGATTTGTTGCAATTTGCTAATCGCAACAAATCGCAACAAATCGCAACAAGTCCGCAAACAAATGGCAACAAGTCGCAAACAAATGGCAACAAGTCGCAACAAATCACAACAAATCGCAACCAATCGGATTTGTTGCAATTTGCAAATCACAACAAATCGCAACAAATCGCAACAAGTCGCAACAAATCGCAAACAAATGGCAACAAGTCGCAACAAATCACAACAAATCGCAACCAATCGGATTTGTTGCAATTTGCTAATCACAACAAATCGCAACAAATCGCAACAAGTCGAAACAAATCGCAACCAATTGGATTTGTTGCCATTTGCAAATCGCAACAAATCACAACAAATCGCAACAAATCACAACAAATCGCAACAAGTCGCAACAAATCGGAACAAATCGCAACAAATCGCAAAGAAATGGCAACAAGTCGCAACAAATCACAACAAATCGCAACCAATCGGATTTGTTGCAATTTGCTAATCGCAACAAATGGCAACAAGTCGCAAACAAATGGCAACAAGTCGCAAACAAATGGCAACAAGTCGCAATAAATCACAACAAATCGCAACAAATCGCAACAAGTCGCAAACAAATGGCAACAAGTCGCAACAAATCACAACAAATCGCAACCAATCGGATTTGTTGCAATTTGCAAATCACAACAAATCGCAACAAATCGCAACAAGTCGCAACAAATCGCAACAAATCGCAAACAAATGGCAACAAGTCGCAACAAATCACAACAAATCGCAACCAATCGGATTTGTTGCAATTTGCTAATCACAACAAATCGCAACAAATCGCAACAAGTCGCAACAAATCACAACAAATCGCAACAAGTCGCAACAAATCGCAATAAATCGCAACAAATCGCAAACAAATCGCGACAAAGTCGCAAACAAATGGCAACAAGTCGCAACAAATCACAACAAATCGCAACCAATCGGATTTGTTGCAATTTGCTAATCGCAACAAATCGCAACAAGTCGCAAACAAATCGCAACAAGTCGCAAACAAATGGCAACAAGTCGCAAACAAATGGCAACAAGTCGCAACAAATCGCAACCAATCGGATTTGTTGCAATTTGCTAATCACAACAAATCGCAACAAATCGCAACAAGTCGCAACAAATCGCAACAAATCGCAACCCATCGGATTTGTTGCAATTTGCTAATCGCAACAAATCGCAACAAATCGCAGCAAATCGCAACAAGTCGCAACAAGTCGCAACAAATAGCAACAAATAGCAACAAATATCAACACATCGGATTTGTTGCAATTTGCTAATCGCAACAAATCGCAAACAAATGGCAACAAGTCGCAACAAATCACAACAAATCGCAAGCAATCGGATTTGTTGCAATTTGCAAATCGCAACAAATCGCAACAAATCAAAAAAAAAAGCAACAAATCGCAACAAATCGCAACAAATCGCAACAAGTCGCAACAAATCGCAACCAATCGGATTTGTTGCAATTTGCTAATCGCAACAAATCGCAACAAGTCGAAACAAATCGCAACCAATCGGATTTGTTGCCATTTGCAAATCGCAACAAATCACAACAAATCGCAACAAATCACAACAAATGGCAACCAATCGGATTTGTTGCAATTTGCAAATCGCAACAAATCACAACAAAATCGCAACAAATCACAACAAATCGCAACAAGTCGCAACAAATCGCAATAAATCACAACAAATCGCAACAAATCGCAACAAGTCGCAAACAAATGGCAACAAGTCGCAACAAATCACAACAAATCGCAACCAATCGGATTTGTTGCAATTTGCTAATCGCAACAAATCGCAACAAATCGCAACAAATCGCAACAAGTCGCAAACAAATGGCAACAAGTCGTAAACAAATGGCAACAAGTCGCAATAAATCACAACAAATCGCAACAAGTCGCAAACAAATGGCAACAAGTCGCAACAAATCACAACAAATCGCAACCAATCGGATTTGTTGCAATTTGCAAATCACAACAAATCGCAACAAATCGCAACAAGTCGCAACAAATCGCAACAAATCGCAAACAAATGGCAACAAGTCGCAACAAATCACTACAAATCGCAACCAATCGGATTTGTTGCAATTTGCTAATCACAACAAATCGCAACAAATCGCAACAAGTCGCAACAAATCGCAACAAGTCGCAAACAAATGGCAACAAGTCGCAACAAATCACAACAAATCGCAACCAATCGGATTTGTTGCAATTTGCAAATCACAACAAATCGTAACAAATCGCAACAAGTCGCAACAAATCGCAACAAATCGCAAACAAATGGCAACAAGTCGCAACAAGTCGCAACAAATCGCAACCAATCGGATTTGTTGCAATTTGCTAATCACAACAAATCGCAACAAATCGCAACAAGTCGCAACAAATCGCAACAAGTCGCAAACAAATGGCAACAAGTCGCAAACAAATGGCAACAAAACGCAATAAATCACAACAAATCGCAGCAAATCGCAACAAGTCGCAAACAAATGGCAACAAGTCGCAACAAATCACAACAAATCGCAACCAATCGGATTTGTTGCAATTTGCAAATCACAACAAATCGCAACAAATCGCAACAAGTCGCAACAAATCGCAACAAATCGCAAACAAATGGCAACAAGTCGCAACAAATCACAACAAATCGCAACCAATCGGATTTGTTGCAATTTGCTAATCGCAACAAATCGCAACAAGTCGCAAACAAATCGCAACAAGTCGCAAACAAATGGCAACAAGTCGCAACAAATCACAACAAATCGCAACCAATCGGATTTGTTGCAATTTGCAAATCACAACAAATCGCAACAAATCGCAACAAGTCGCAACAAATCGCAACAAATCGCAAACAAAATGGCAACAAGTCGCAACAAATCACAACAAATCGCAACCAATCGGATTTGTTGCAATTTGCTAATCACAACAAATCGCAACAAATCGCAACAAGTCGCAACAAATCGCAACAAATCGCAACAAGTCGCAACAAATCGCAATAAATCGCAACAAATCGCAACAAATCGCAACAAGTCGCAAACAAATGGCAACAAGTCGCAACAAATCACAACAAATCGCAACCAATCGGATTTGTTGCAATTTGCTAATCGCAACAAATCGCAACAAGTCGCAAACAAATCGCAACAAGTCGCAAACAAATGGCAACAAGTCGCAAACAAATGGCAACAAGTCGCAACAAATCGCAACCAATCGGATTTGTTGCAATTTGCTAATCACAACAAATCGCAACAAATCGCAACAAATCGCAACAAATCGCAACCCATCGGATTTGTTGCAATTTGCTAATCGCAACAAATCGCAACAAATCGCAGCAAATCGCAACAAGTCGCAACAAGTCGCAACAAATAGCAACAAATAGCAACAAATATCAACACATCGGATTTGTTGCAATTTGCTAATCGCAACAAATCGCAAACAAATGGCAACAAGTCGCAACAAATCACAACAAATCGCAACCAATCGGATTTGTTGCAATTTGCAAATCGCAACAAATCGCAACAAATCAAAAAAAAAAGCAACAAATCGCAAGAAATCGCAACAAATCGCAACAAGTCGCAACAAATCGCAACCAATCGGATTTGTTGCAATTTGCTAATCGCAACAAATCGCAACAAGTCGAAACAAATCGCAACCAATCGGATTTGTTGCCATTTGCAAATCGCAACAAATCACAACAAATCGCAACAAATCACAACAAATGGCAACCAATCGGATTTGTTGCAATTTGCAAATCGCAACAAATCACAACAAATCGCAACAAATCACAACAAATCGCAACAAGTCGCAACAAATCGCAATAAATCACAACAAATCGCAACAAATCGCAACAAGTCGCAAACAAATGGCAACAAGTCGCAACAAATCACAACAAATCGCAACCAATCGGATTTGTTGCAATTTGCTAATCGCAACAAATCGCAACAAATCGCAACAAGTCGCAAACAAATGGCAACAAGTCGTAAACAAATGGCAACAAGTCGCAATAAATCACAACAAATCGCAACAAGTCGCAAAACAAATGGCAACAAGTCGCAACAAATCACAACAAATCGCAACCAATCGGATTTGTTGCAATTTGCAAATCACAACAAATCGCAACAAATCGCAACAAGTCGCAACAAATCGCAACAAATCGCAAACAAATGGCAACAAGTCGCAACAAATCACTACAAATCGCAACCAATCGGATTTGTTGCAATTTGCTAATCACAACAAATCGCAACAAATCGCAACAAGTCGCAACAAATGGCAACAAGTCGCAAACAAATGGCAACAAGTCGCAACAAATCACAACAAATCGCAACCAATCGGATTTGTTGCAATTTGCAAATCACAACAAATCGCAACAAATCGCAACAAGTCGCAACAAATCGCAACAAATCGCAAACAAATGGCAACAAGTCGCAACAAGTCGCAACAAATCGCAACCAATCGGATTTGTTGCAATTTGCTAATCACAACAAATCGCAACAAATCGCAACAAGTCGCAACAAATCGCAACAAGTCGCAAACAAATGGCAACAAGTCGCAAACAAATGGCAACAAAACGCAATAAATCACAACAAATCGCAACAAATCGCAACAAGTCGCAAACAAATGGCAACAAGTCGCAACAAATCACAACAAATCGCAACCAATCGGATTTGTTGCAATTTGCAAATCACAACAAATCGCAACAAATCGCAACAAATCGCAAACAAATGGCAACAAGTCGCAACAAATCACAACAAATCGCAACCAATCGGATTTGTTGCAATTTGCTAATCGCAACAAATCGCAACAAATCGCAACCAATCGGATTTGTTGCCATTTGCAAATCGCAACAAATCACAACAAATCGCAACAAATCACAAGAAATCGCAACAAGTCGCAACAAATCGCAACAAATCGCAACAAATCGCAAACAAATGGCAACAAGTCGCAACAAATCACAACAAATAGCAACCAATCACAACAAATCGCAACCAATCGTATTTGTTGCAATTTGCTAATCGCAACAAATTGCAACAAATCGCAACAAGTCGCAACAAATCGCAACCAATCGGATTTGTTGCAATTTGCAAATCGCAACAAATCACAACAAATCGCAACAAATCACAACAAATCGCAACAAGTCGCAACAAATCACAACAAATCGCAACAAATCACAACAAATCGCAACAAATCGCAAACAAATGGCAACAAGTCGCAACAAATCACAACAAATCGCAACCAATCACAACAAATCGCAAACAATCGGATTTGTTGCAATTTGCTAATCGCAACAAATCGCAACAAATCGCAACAAGTCGCAACAAATCGCAACCAATCGCATTTGTTGCCATTTGCAAATCGCAACAAATCACAACAAATCGCAACAAATCACAACAAATCGCAACAAGTCGCAACAAATCGGAACAAATCGCAACAAATCGCAAAGAAATGGCAACAAGTCGCAACAAATCACAACAAATCGCAACCAATCGGATTTGTTGCAATTTGCTAATCGCAACAAATCGCAACAAGTCGCAAACAAATGGCAACAAGTCGCAAACAAATGGCAACAAGTCGCAATAAATCACAACAAATCGCAACAAATCGCAACAAGTCGCAAACAAATGGCAACAAGTCGCAACAAATCACAACAAATCGCAACCAATCGGATTTGTTGCAATTTGCAAATCACAACAAATCGCAACAAATCGCAACAAGTCGCAACAAATCGCAACAAATCGCAAACAAATGGCAACAAGTCGCAACAAATCACAACAAATCGCAACCAATCGGATTTGTTGCAATTTGCTAATCACAACAAATCGCAACAAATCGCAACAAGTCGCAACAAATCACAACAAATCGCAACAAGTCGCAACAAATCGCAATAAATCGCAACAAATCGCAACAAATCGCAACAAGTCGCAAACAAATGGCAACAAGTCGCAACAAATCACAACAAATCGCAACCAATCGGATTTGTTGCAATTTGCTAATCGCAACAAATCGCAACAAGTCGCAAACAAATCGCAACAAGTCGCAAACAAATGGCAACAAGTCGCAAACAAATGGCAACAAGTCGCAACAAATCGCAACCAATCGGATTTGTTGCAATTTGCTAATCACAACAAATCGCAACAAATCGCAACAAGTCGCAACAAATCGCAACAAATCGCAACCCATCGGATTTGTTGCAATTTGCTAATCGCAACAAATCGCAACAAATCGCAGCAAATCGCAACAAGTCGCAACAAGTCGCAACAAATAGCAACAAATAGCAACAAATATCAACACATCGGATTTGTTGCAATTTGCTAATCGCAACAAATCGCAAACAAATGGCAACAAGTCGCAACAAATCACAACAAATCGCAACCAATCGGATTTGTTGCAATTTGCAAATCGCAACAAATCGCAACAAATCAAAAAAAAAAGCAACAAATCGCAACAAATCGCAACAAATCGCAACAAGTCGCAACAAATCGCAACCAATCGGATTTGTTGCAATTTGCTAATCGCAACAAATCGCAACAAGTCGAAACAAATCGCAACCAATCGGATTTGTTGCCATTTGCAAATCGCAACAAATCACAACAAATCGCAACAAATCACAACAAATGGCAACCAATCGGATTTGTTGCAATTTGCAAATCGCAACAAATCACAACAAATCGCAACAAATCACAACAAATCGCAACAAGTCGCAACAAATCGCAATAAATCACAACAAATCGCAACAAATCG
The DNA here is from genome assembly GCA_035771165.1 of Paragorgia papillata. Classification (NCBI taxonomy): domain Eukaryota; kingdom Metazoa; phylum Cnidaria; class Anthozoa; order Scleralcyonacea; family Coralliidae; genus Paragorgia; species Paragorgia papillata. Next base: position 281,055 of record JAWNZC010000357.1, read on the forward strand.
CAACAAGTCGCAAACAAATGGCAACAAGTCGGAACAAATCACAACAAATCGCAACCAATCGGATTTGTTGCAATTTGCAAATCACAACAAATCGCAACAAATCGCAACAAGTCGCAACAAATCGCAACAAATCGCAAACAAATGGCAACAAGTCGCAACAAATCACAACAAATCGCAACCAATCGGATTTGTTGCAATTTGCTAATCACAACAAATCGCAACAAATCGCAACAAGTCGCAACAAATCACAACAAATCGCAACAAGTCGCAACAAATCGCAATAAATCGCAACAAATCGCAACAAATCGCAACAAGTCGCAAACAAATGGCAACAAGTCGCAACAAATCACAACAAATCGCAACCAATCGGATTTGTTGCAATTTGCTAATCGCAACAAATCGCAACAAGTCGCAAACAAATCGCAACAAGTCGCAAACAAATGGCAACAAGTCGCAAACAAATGGCAACAAGTCGCAACAAATCGCAACCAATCGGATTTGTTGCAATTTGCTAATCACAACAAATCGCAACAAATCGCAACAAGTCGCAACAAATCGCAACAAATCGCAACCCATCGGATTTGTTGCAATTTGCTAATCGCAACAAATCGCAACAAATCGCAGCAAATCGCAACAAGTCGCAACAAGTCGCAACAAATAGCAACAAATAGCAACAAATATCAACACATCGGATTTGTTGCAATTTGCTAATCGCAACAAATCGCAAACAAATGGCAACAAGTCGCAACAAATCACAACAAATCGCAACCAATCGGATTTGTTGCAATTTGCAAATCGCAACAAATCGCAACAAATCAAAAAAAAAAGCAACAAATCGCAACAAATCGCAACAAGTCGCAACAAATCGCAACCAATCGGATTTGTTGCAATTTGCTAATCGCAACAAATCGCAACAAGTCGAAACAAATCGCAACCAATCGGATTTGTTGCCATTTGCAAATCGCAACAAATCACAACAAATCGCAACAAATCACAACAAATGGCAACCAATCGGATTTGTTGCAATTTGCAAATCGCAACAAATCACAACAAATCGCAACAAATCACAACAAATCGCAACAAGTCGCAACAAATCGCAATAAATCACAACAAATCGCAACAAATCGCAACAAGTCGCAAACAAATGGCAACAAGTCGCAACAAATCACAACAAATCGCAACCAATCGGATTTGTTGCAATTTGCTAATCGCAACAAATCGCAACAAATCGCAACAAGTCGCAAACAAATGGCAACAAGTCGTAAACAAATGGCAACAAGTCGCAATAAATCACAACAAATCGCAACAAGTCGCAAACAAATGGCAACAAGTCGCAACAAATCACAACAAATCGCAACCAATCGGATTTGTTGCAATTTGCAAATCACAACAAATCGCAACAAATCGCAACAAGTCGCAACAAATCGCAAGAAATCGCAAACAAATGGCAACAAGTCGCAACAAATCACTACAAATCGCAACCAATCGGATTTGTTGCAATTTGCTAATCACAACAAATCGCAACAAATCGCAACAAGTCGCAACAAATCGCAACAAGTCGCAAACAAATGGCAACAAGTCGCAACAAATCACAACAAATCGCAACCAATCGGATTTGTTGCAATTTGCAAATCACAACAAATCGTAACAAATCGCAACAAGTCGCAACAAATCGCAACAAATCGCAAACAAATGGCAACAAGTCGCAACAAGTCGCAACAAATCGCAACCAATCGGATTTGTTGCAATTTGCTAATCACAACAAATCGCAACAAATCGCAACAAGTCGCAACAAATCGCAACAAGTCCGCAAACAAATGGCAACAAGTCGCAAACAAATGGCAACAAAACGCAATAAATCACAACAAATCGCAACAAATCGCAACAAGTCGCAAACAAAATGGCAACAAGTCGCAACAAATCACAACAAATCGCAACCAATCGGATTTGTTGCAATTTGCAAATCACAACAAATCGCAACAAATCGCAACAAGTCGCAACAAATCGCAACAAATCGCAAACAAATGGCAACAAGTCGCAACAAATCACAACAAATCGCAACCAATCGGATTTGTTGCAATTTGCTAATCGCAACAAATCGCAACAAGTCGCAAACAAATCGCAACAAGTCGCAAACAAATGGCAACAAGTCGCAACAAATCACAACAAATCGCAACCAATCGGATTTGTTGCAATTTGCAAATCACAACAAATCGCAACAAATCGCAACAAGTCGCAACAAATCGCAACAAATCGCAACAAATCGCAAACAAATGGCAACAAGTCGCAACAAATCACAACAAATCGCAACCAATCGGATTTGTTGCAATTTGCTAATCAGAACAAATCGCAACAAATCGCAACAAGTCGCAACAAATCACAACAAATCGCAACAAGTCGCAACAAATCGCAATAAATCGCAACAAATCGCAACAAATCGCAACAAGTCGCAAACAAATGGCAACAAGTCGCAACAAATCACAACAAATCGCAACCAATCGGATTTGTTGCAATTTGCTAATCGCAACAAATCGCAACAAGTCGCAAACAAATCGCAACAAGTCGCAAACAAATGGCAACAAGTCGCAAACAAATGGCAACAAGTCGCAACAAATCGCAACCAATCGGATTTGTTGCAATTTGCTAATCACAACAAATCGCAACAAATCGCAACAAGTCGCAACAAATCGCAACAAATCGCAATCGCAACCCATCGGATTTGTTGCAATTTGCTAATCGCAACAAATCGCAAACAAATCGCAGCAAATCGCAACAAGTCGCAACAAATAGCAACAAATAGCAACAAATATCAACACATCGGATTTGTTGCAATTTGCTAATCGCAACAAATCGCAAACAAATGGCAACAAGTCGCAACAAATCACAACAAATCGCAACCAATCGGATTTGTTGCAATTTGCAAATCGCAACAAATCGCAACAAATCAAAAAAAAAAGCAACAAATCGCAAGAAATCGCAACAAATCGCAACAAGTCGCAACAAATCGCAACCAATCGGATTTGTTGCAATTTGCTAATCGCAACGAATCGCAACAAATCGCAACAAGTCGAAACAAATCGCAACCAATCGGATTTGTTGCCATTTGCAAATCGCAACAAATCACAACAAATCGCAACAAATCACAACAAATGGCAACCAATCGGATTTGTTGCAATTTGCAAATCGCAACAAATCACAACAAATCGCAACAAATCACAACAAATCGCAACAAGTCGCAACAAATCGCAATAAATCACAACAAATCGCAACAAATCGCAACAAGTCGCAAACAAATGGCAACAAGTCGCAACAAATCACAACAAATCGCAACCAATCGGATTTGTTGCAATTTGCTAATCGCAACAAATCGCAACAAATCGCAACAAATCGCAACAAGTCGCAAACAAATGGCAACAAGTCGTAAACAAATGGCAACAAGTCGCAATAAATCACAACAAATCGCAACAAGTCGCAAACAAATGGCAACAAGTCGCAAACAAATGGCAACAAGTCGCAACAAATCACAACAAATCGCAACCAATCGGATTTGTTGCAATTTGCAAATCACAACAAATCGCAACAAATCGCAACAAGTCGCAACAAATCGCAAACAAATGGCAACAAGTTCGCAACAAATCACTACAAATCGCAACCAATCGGATTTGTTGCAATTTGCTAATCACAACAAATCGCAACAAATCGCAACAAGTCGCAACAAATCGCAACAAGTCGCAAACAAATGGCAACAAGTCGCAACAAATCACAACAAATCGCAACCAATCGGATTTGTTGCAATTTGCAAATCACAACAAATCGCAACAAATCGCAACAAGTCGCAACAAATCGCAACAAATCGCAAACAAATGGCAACAAGTCGCAACAAGTCGCAACAAATCGCAACCAATCGGATTTGTTGCAATTTGCTAATCACAACAAATCGCAACAAATCGCAACAAGTCGCAACAAATCGCAACAAGTCGCAAACAAATGGCAACAAGTCGCAAACAAATGGCAACAAAACGCAATAAATCACAACAAATCGCAACAAATCGCAACAAGTCGCAAACAAATGGCAACAAGTCGCAACAAATCACAACAAATCGCAACCAATCGGATTTGTTGCAATTTGCAAATCACAACAAATCGCAACAAATCGCAACAAGTCGCAACAAATCGCAACAAATCGCAAACAAATGGCAACAAGTCGCAACAAATCACAACAAATCGCAACCAATCGGATTTGTTGCAATTTGCTAATCGCAACAAATCGCAACAAATCGCAACCAATCGGATTTGTTGCCATTTGCAAATCGCAACAAATCACAACAAATCGCAACAAATCACAAGAAATCGCAACAAGTCGCAACAAATCGCAACAAATCGCAACAAATCGCAAACAAATGGCAACAAGTCGCAACAAATCACAACAAATAGCAACCAATCACAACAAATCGCAACCAATCGTATTTGTTGCAATTTGCTAATCGCAACAAATCGCAACAAATCGCAACAAGTCGCAACAAATCGCAACCAATCGGATTTGTTGCAATTTGCAAATCGCAACAAATCACAACAAATCGCAACAAATCACAACAAATCGCAACAAGTCGCAACAAATCACAACAAATCGCAACAAATCACAACAAATCGCAACAAATCGCAAACAAATGGCAACAAGTCGCAACAAATCACAACAAATCGCAACCAATCACAACAAATCGCAAACAATCGGATTTGTTGCAATTTGCTAATCGCAACAAATCGCAACAAATCGCAACAAGTCGCAACAAATCGCAACCAATCGCATTTGTTGCAATTTGCAAATCGCAACAAATCACAACAAATCGCAACAAATCACAACAAATCGCAACAAGTCGCAACAAATCGCAATAAATCGCAACAAATCGCAACAAATCGCAACAAGTCGCAAACAAATGGCAACAAGTCGCAACAAATCACAACAAATCGCAACCAATCGGATTTGTTGCAATTTGCTAATCGCAACAAATCGCAACAAATCGCAACAAATCGCAACAAGTCGCAAACAAATGGCAACAAGTCGTAAACAAATGGCAACAAGTCGCAATAAATCACAACAAATCGCAACAAGTCGCAAACAAATGGCAACAAGTCGCAAACAAATGGCAACAAGTCGCAACAAATCACAACAAATCGCAACCAATCGGATTTGTTGCAATTTGCAAATCACAACAAATCGCAACAAATCGCAACAAGTCGCAACAAATCGCAACAAATCGCAAACAAATGGCAACAAGTCGCAACAAATCACAACAAATCGCAACCAATCGGATTTGTTGCAATTTGCTAATCGCAACAAATCGCAACAAGTCGCAAACAAATCGCAACAAGTCGCAAACAAATGGCAACAAGTCGCAACAAATCACAACAAATCGCAACCAATCGGATTTGTTGCAATTTGCAAATCACAACAAATCGCAACAAATCGCAACAAGTCGCAACAAATCGCAACAAATCGCAACAAATCGCAAACAAATGGCAACAAGTCGCAACAAATCACAACAAATCGCAACCAATCGGATTTGTTGCAATTTGCTAATCAGAACAAATCGCAACAAATCGCAACAAGTCGCAACAAATCACAACAAATCGCAACAAGTCGCAACAAATCGCAATAAATCGCAACAAATCGCAACAAATCGCAACAAGTCGCAAACAAATGGCAACAAGTCGCAACAAATCACAACAAATCGCAACCAATCGGATTTGTTGCAATTTGCTAATCGCAACAAATCGCAACAAGTCGCAAACAAATCGCAACAAGTCGCAAACAAATGGCAACAAGTCGCAAACAAATGGCAACAAGTCGCAACAAATCGCAACCAATCGGATTTGTTGCAATTTGCTAATCACAACAAATCGCAACAAATCGCAACAAGTCGCAACAAATCGCAACAAATCGCAACCCATCGGATTTGTTGCAATTTGCTAATCGCAACAAATCGCAACAAATCGCAGCAAATCGCAACAAGTCGCAACAAATAGCAACAAATAGCAACAAATATCAACACATCGGATTTGTTGCAATTTGCTAATCGCAACAAATCGCAAACAAATGGCAACAAGTCGCAACAAATCACAACAAATCGCAACCAATCGGATTTGTTGCAATTTGCAAATCGCAACAAATCGCAACAAATCAAAAAAAAAAGCAACAAATCGCAAGAAATCGCAACAAATCGCAACAAGTCGCAACAAATCGCAACCAATCGGATTTGTTGCAATTTGCTAATCGCAACAAATCGCAACAAGTCGAAACAAATCGCAACCAATCGGATTTGTTGCCATTTGCAAATCGCAACAAATCACAAACAAATCGCAACAAATCACAACAAATCGCAACAAATCGGATTTGTTGCAATTTGCAAATCGCAACAAATCACAACAAATCGCAACAAATCACAACAAATCGCAACAAGTCGCAACAAATCGCAATAAATCACAACAAATCGCAACAAATCGCAACAAGTCGCAAACAAATGGCAACAAGTCGCAACAAATCACAACAAATCGCAACCAATCGGATTTGTTGCAATTTGCTAATCGCAACAAATCGCAACAAATCGCAACAAATCGCAACAAGTCGCAAACAAATGGCAACAAGTCGTAAACAAATGGCAACAAGTCGCAATAAATCACAACAAATCGCAACAAGTCGCAAACAAATGGCAACAAGTCGCAAACAAATGGCAACAAGTCGCAACAAATCACAACAAATCGCAACCAATCGGATTTGTTGCAATTTGCAAATCACAACAAATCGCAACAAATCGCAACAAGTCGCAACAAATCGCAAACAAATGGCAACAAGTCGCAACAAATCACTACAAATCGCAACCAATCGGATTTGTTGCAATTTGCTAATCACAACAAATCGCAACAAATCGCAACAAGTCGCAACAAATCGCAACAAGTCGCAAACAAATGGCAACAAGTCGCAACAAATCACAACAAATCGCAACCAATCGGATTTGTTGCAATTTGCAAATCACAACAAATCGCAACAAATCGCAACAAGTCGCAACAAATCGCAACAAATCGCAAACAAATGGCAACAAGTCGCAACAAGTCGCAACAAATCGCAACCAATCGGATTTGTTGCAATTTGCTAATCACAACAAATCGCAACAAATCGCAACAAGTCGCAACAAATCGCAACAAGTCGCAAACAAATGGCAACAAGTCGCAAACAAATGGCAACAAAACGCAATAAATCACAACAAATCGCAACAAATCGCAACAAGTCGCAAACAAATGGCAACAAGTCGCAACAAATCACAACAAATCGCAACCAATCGGATTTGTTGCAATTTGCAAATCACAACAAATCGCAACAAATCGCAACAAGTCGCAACAAATCGCAACAAATCGCAAACAAATGGCAACAAGTCGCAACAAATCACAACAAATCGCAACCAATCGGATTTGTTGCAATTTGCTAATCGCAACAAATCGCAACAAATCGCAACCAATCGGATTTGTTGCCATTTGCAAATCGCAACAAATCACAACAAATCGCAACAAATCACAAGAAATCGCAACAAGTCGCAACAAATCGCAACAAATCGCAACAAATCGCAAACAAATGGCAACAAGTCGCAACAAATCACAACAAATAGCAACCAATCACAACAAATCGCAACCAATCGTATTTGTTGCAATTTGCTAATCGCAACAAATCGCAACAAATCGCAACAAGTCGCAACAAATCGCAACCAATCGGATTTGTTGCAATTTGCAAATCGCAACAAATCACAACAAATCGCAACAAATCACAACAAATCGCAACAAGTCGCAACAAATCACAACAAATCGCAACAAATCACAACAAATCGCAACAAATCGCAAACAAATGGCAACAAGTCGCAACAAATCACAACAAATCGCAACCAATCACAACAAATCGCAAACAATCGGATTTGTTGCAATTTGCTAATCGCAACAAATCGCAACAAATCGCAACAAGTCGCAACAAATCGCAACCAATCGCATTTGTTGCAATTTGCAAATCGCAACAAATCACAACAAATCGCAACAAATCACAACAAATCGCAACAAGTCGCAACAAATCGCAATAAATCGCAACAAATCGCAACAAATCGCAACAAGTCGCAAACAAATGGCAACAAGTCGCAACAAATCACAACAAATCGCAACCAATCGGATTTGTTGCAATTTGCTAATCGCAACAAATCGCAACAAGTCGCAAACAAATGGCAACAAGTCGCAAACAAATGGCAACAAGTCGCAAACAAATGGCAACAAGTCGCAACAAATCGCAACCAATCGGATTTGTTGCAATTTGCTAATCACAACAAATCGCAACAAGTCGCAACAAGTCGCAACAAATCGCAAACAAATGGCAACAAGTCGCAACAAATCACAACAAATCGAAACCAATCGGATTTGTTGCAATTTGCAAATCGCAACAAATCGCAACAAATCAAAAAAAAAGCAACAAATCGCAACCAATCGGATTTGTTGCAATTTGCTAATCGCAACGAATCGCAACAAATCGCAACAAGTCGAAACAAATCGCAACCAATCGGATTTGTTGCCATTTGCAAATCGCAACAAATCACAACAAATCGCAACCAATCGGATTTGTTGCAATTTGCAAATCGCAACAAATCACAACAACAATCACAACAAATCGCAACAACAATCGCAACAAATCGCAACAAATCGCAACAAATCGCAACAAGTCGCAAACAAATGGCAACAAAGTCGCAACAAATCACAACAAATCGCAACCAATCGGATTTGTTGCAATTTGCTAATCGCAACAAATCGCAACAAATCGCAACAAGTCGCAAACAAATGGCAACAAGTCGCAATAAATCACAACAAATCGCAACAAATCGCAGCAAATTGCAAATGGCAACAAATCGCAACAAATCGCAACAAGTCGCAAACAAATGTTGCAACACAAGTCGCAACAAATCGCAACAAGTCGCAACAAATCGCAAACAAATCGCAACAAATGGCGAGTCGCAACAAATCACAACAAATCGCAAACCAATCGATTTGTTGCAATTTGCAAATCGCAACAAATCGCAACAAATCAAAAAAAAAAGCAAACAAATCGCAACAAATCGCAACAAGTCGCAACAAATCGCAACCAATCGGATTTGTTGCAATTTGCTAATCGCAACGAATCGCAACAAATCGCAACAAGTCGAAACAAATCGCAACCAATCGGATTTGTTGTAATTTGCAAATCGCAACAAATCACAACAAATCGCAACGAATCGGATTTGTTGCAATTTGCAAATCGCAACAAATCACAACAAATCGCAAAAAATGACAACAAATCGCAACAAGTCGCAACAAATCGCAATAAATCACAACAAATCGCAACAAATCGCAACAAGTCGGAAACAAATGGCAACAAGTCGCAACAAATCACAACAAATCGCAACCAATCGGATTTGTTGCAATTTGCTAATCGCAACAAATCGCAACAAATCGCAACAAGTCGCAAACAAATGGCAACAAGTCGCAAACAAATGGCAACAAGTCGCAATAAATCACAACAAATCGCAACAAATCGCAACAAGTCGCAAACAAATGGCAACAAGTCGCAACAAATCACAACAAATCGTAACCAATCGGATTTGTTGCAATTTGCAAATCACAACAAATCGCAACAAATCGCAACAAGTCGCAACAAATCGCAACAAATCGCAACAAGTCGCAAACAAATGGCAACAAGTCGCAAACAAATGGTAACAAGTCGCAATAAATCACAACAAATCGCAACAAATCGCAACAAGTCGCAAACAAATGGCAACAAGTCGCAACAAATCACAACAAATCGCAACCAATCGGATTTGTTGCAATTTGCAAATCACAACAAATCGCAACAAATCGCAACAAGTCGCAACAAATCGCAACCAATCGGATTTGTTGCCATTTGCAAATCGCAACAAATCACAACAAATCGCAACAAATCGCAACAAGTCGCAACAAATCGCAACAAATGGCAACAAATCGCAAACAAATGGCAACAAGTCGGAACAAATCACAACAAATCGCAACCAATCACAACAAATCGCAACCAATCGTATTTGTTGCAATTTGCTAATCGCAACAAATCGCAACAAATCGCAACAAATCGCAACAAGTCGCAACAAATCGCAACCAATCGGATTTGTTGCAATTTGCAAATCGCAACAAATCACAACAAATCGCAACAAATCACAACAAATCGCAACAAGTCGCAACAAATCACAACAAATCGCAACAAATCACAACAAATCGCAACAAGTCGCAACAAATCGCAACAAATCGCAAACAAATGGCAACAAGTCGCAACAAATCACAACAAATCGCAACCAATCGCAAACAATCGGATTTGTTGCAATTTGCTAATCGCAACAAATCGCAACAAATCGCAACAAGTCGCAACAAATCGCAACAAATCGCAACAAATCGCAACAAGTCGCAACAAATCACAACAAATCGCAACCAATCGGATTTGTTGCAATTTGCTAATCGCAACAAATCGCAACAAATCGCAACCAATCGGATTTGTTGCAATTTGCTAATCACAACAAATCGCAACAAATCGCAACAAGTCGCAACAAGTCGCAACAAATCGCAACAAATCGCAAACAAATGGCAACAAGTCGCAACAAATCACAACAAATCGCAACCAATCGGATTTGTTGCAATTTGCAAATCGCAACAAATCGCAACAAATCAAAAAAAAAAGCAACAAATCGCAACAAATCGCAACAAGTCGCAACAAATCGCAACCAATCGGATTTGTTGCAATTTGCTAATCGCAACGAATCGCAACAAATCGCAACAAGTCGAAACAAATCGCAACCAATCGGATTTGTTGTAATTTGCAAATCGCAACAAATCACAACAAATCGCAACGAATCGGATTTGTTGCAATTTGCAAATCGCAACAAATCACAACAAATCGCAAAAAATGACAACAAATCGCAAACAAGTCGCAACAAATCGCAATAAATCACAACAAATCGCAACAAATCGCAACAAGTCGGAAACAAATGGCAACAAGTCGCAACAAATCACAACAAATCGCAACCAATCGGATTTGTTGCAATTTGCTAATCGCAACAAATCGCAACAAATCGCAACAAGTCGCAAACAAATGGCAACAAGTCGCAAACAAATGGCAACAAGTCGCAATAAATCACAACAAATCGCAACAAATCGCAACAAGTCGCAAACAAATGGCAACAAGTCGCAACAAATCACAACAAATCGTAACCAATCGGATTTGTTGCAATTTGCAAATCACAACAAATCGCAACAAATCGCAACAAGTCGCAACAAATCGCAACAAATCGGCAACAAGTCGCAAACAAATGGCAACAAGTCGCAAACAAATGGCAACAAGTCGCAATAAATCACAACAAATCGCAACAAATCGCAACAAGTCGCAAACAAATGGCAACAAGTCGCAACAAATCACAACAAATCGCAACCAATCGGATTTGTTGCAATTTGCAAATCACAACAAATCGCAACAAATCGCAACAAGTCGCAAACAAATCGCAACCAATCGGATTTGTTGCCATTTGCAAATCGCAACAAATCACAACAAATCGCAACAAATCGCAACAAGTCGCAACAAATCGCAACAAATGGCAACAAATCGCAAACAAATGGCAACAAGTCGGAACAAATCACAACAAATCGCAACCAATCACAACAAATCGCAACCAATCGTATTTGTTGCAATTTGCTAATCGCAACAAATCGCAACAAATCGCAACAAATCGCAACAAGTCGCAACAAATCGCAACCAATCGGATTTGTTGCAATTTGCAAATCGCAACAAATCACAACAAATCGCAACAAATCACAACAAATCGCAACAAGTCGCAACAAATCACAACAAATCGCAAACAAATCACAACAAATCGCAACAAGTCGCAACAAATCGCAACAAATCGCAAACAAATGGCAACAAGTCGCAACAAATCACAACAAATCGCAACCAATCGCAAACAATCGGATTTGTTGCAATTTGCTAATCGCAACAAATCGCAACAAATCGCAACAAGTCGCAACAAATCGCAACAAATCGCAACAAATCGCAACAAAGTCGCAACAAATCACAACAAATCGCAACCAATCGGATTTGTTGCAATTTGCTAATCGCAACAAATCGCAACAAATCGCAACCAATCGGATTTGTTGCCATTTGCAAATGGCAACAAATCACAACAAATCGCAACAAATCACAACAAATCGCAACAAGTCGCAACAAATCGTAACAATTCGCAAACAAATGGCAACAAGTCGCAACAAATCACAACAAATCGCAACCAATCACAACAAATCGCAACCAATCGGATTTGTTGCAATTTGCTAATCGCAACAAATCGCAACAAATCGCAACAAGTCGCAACAAATCGCAACCAATCGGTTTTGTTGCAATTTGCAAATCGCAACAAATCACAACAAATCGCAACAAATCACAACAAATCGCAACAAATCGCAAACAAATGGCAACAAGTCGCAACAAATCACAACAAATCGCAACCAATCGCAAACAATCGGATTTGTTGCAATTTGCTAATCGCAACAAATCGCAACAAATCGCAACAAGTCGCAACAAATCGCAACAAATCGCAACAAGTCGCAACAAATCACAACAAATCGCAACCAATCGGATTTGTTGCAATTTGCTAATCGCAACAAATCGCAACCAATCGGATTTGTTGCCATTTGCAAATGGCAACAAATCACAACAAATCGCAACAAATCACAACAAATCGCAACAAGTCGCAACAAATCGTAACAATTCGCAAACAAATGGCAACAAGTCGCAACAAATCACAACAAATCGCAACCAATCACAACAAATCGCAACCAATCGGATTTGTTGCAATTTGCTAATCGCAACAAATCGCAACAAATCGCAACAAGTCGCAACAAATCGCAACCAATCGGTTTTGTTGCAATTTGCAAATCGCAACAAATCACAACAAATCGCAACAAATCACAACAAATCGCAACAAGTCGCAAACAAATCGCAACAAATCGCAACAAATCGCAACAAGTCGCAACAAATCACAACAAATCGCAACCAATCGGATTTGTTGCAATTTGCTAATCGCAACAAATCGCAACAAATCGCAACCAATCGGATTTGTTGCCATTTGCAAATGGCAACAAATCACAACAAATCGCAACAAATCACAACAAATCGCAACAAGTCGCAACAAATCGCAACAAATCGCAAACAAATGGCAACAAGTCGCAACAAATCACAACAAATCGCAACCAATCGGATTTGTTGCAATTTGCAAATCGCAACAAATCGCAACAAATCAAAAAAAAAAGCAACAAATCGCAACAAATCGCAACAAGTCGCAACAAATCGCAACCAATCGGATTTGTTGCAATTTGCTAATCGCAACGAATCGCAACAAATCGCAACAAGTCGAAACAAATCGCAACCAATCGGATTTGTTGTAATTTGCAAATCGCAACAAATCACAACAAATCGCAACGAATCGGATTTGTTGCAATTTGCAAATCGCAACAAATCACAACAAATCGCAAAAAATGACAACAAATCGCAACAAGTCGCAACAAATCGCAATAAATCACAACAAATCGCAACAAATCGCAACAAGTCGGAAACAAATGGCAACAAGTCGCAACAAATCACAACAAATCGCAACCAATCGGATTTGTTGCAATTTGCTAATCGCAACAAATCGCAACAAATCGCAACAAGTCGCAAACAAAATGGCAACAAGTCGCAAACAAATGGCAACAAGTCGCAATAAATCACAACAAATCGCAACAAATCGCAACAAGTCGCAAACAAATGGCAACAAGTCGCAACAAATCACAACAAATCGTAACCAATCGGATTTGTTGCAATTTGCAAATCACAACAAATCGCAACAAATCGCAACAAGTCGCAACAAATCGCAACAAATCGCAACAAGTCGCAAACAAATGGCAACAAGTCGCAAACAAATGGCAACAAGTCGCAATAAATCACAACAAATCGCAACAAATCGCAACAAGTCGCAAACAAATGGCAACAAGTCGCAACAAATCACAACAAATCGCAACCAATCGGATTTGTTGCAATTTGCAAATCACAACAAATCGCAACAAATCGCAACAAGTCGCAACAAATCGCAACCAATCGGATTTGTTGCCATTTGCAAATCGCAACAAATCACAACAAATCGCAACAAATCGCAACAAGTCGCAACAAATCGCAACAAATGGCAACAAATCGCAAACAAATGGCAACAAGTCGGAACAAATCACAACAAATCGCAACCAATCACAACAAATCGCAACCAATCGTATTTGTTGCAATTTGCTAATCGCAACAAATCGCAACAAATCGCAACAAATCGCAACAAGTCGCAACAAATCGCAACCAATCGGATTTGTTGCAATTTGCAAATCGCAACAAATCACAACAAATCGCAACAAATCACAACAAATCGCAACAAGTCGCAACAAATCACAACAAATCGCAACAAATCACAACAAATCGCAACAAGTCGCAACAAATCGCAACAAATCGCAAACAAATGGCAACAAGTCGCAACAAATCACAACAAATCGCAACCAATCGCAAACAATCGGATTTGTTGCAATTTGCTAATCGCAACAAATCGCAACAAATCGCAACAAGTCGCAACAAATCGCAACAAATCGCAACAAATCGCAACAAGTCGCAACAAATCACAACAAATCGCAACCAATCGGATTTGTTGCAATTTGCTAATCGCAACAAATCGCAACAAATCGCAACCAATCGGATTTGTTGCCATTTGCAAATGGCAACAAATCACAACAAATCGCAACAAATCACAACAAATCGCAACAAGTCGCAACAAATCGTAACAATTCGCAAACAAATGGCAACAAGTCGCAACAAATCACAACAAATCGCAACCAATCACAACAAATCGCAACCAATCGGATTTGTTGCAATTTGCTAATCGCAACAAATCGCAACAAATCGCAACAAGTCGCAACAAATCGCAACCAATCGGTTTTGTTGCAATTTGCAAATCGCAACAAATCACAACAAATCGCAACAAATCACAACAAATCGCAACAAATCGCAAACAAATGGCAACAAGTCGCAACAAATCACAACAAATCGCAACCAATCGCAAACAATCGGATTTGTTGCAATTTGCTAATCGCAACAAATCGCAACAAATCGCAACAAGTCGCAACAAATCGCAACAAATCGCAACAAATCGCAACAAGTCGCAACAAATCACAACAAATCGCAACCAATCGGATTTGTTGCAATTTGCTAATCGCAACAAATCGCAACCAATCGGATTTGTTGCCATTTGCAAATGGCAACAAATCACAACAAATCGCAACAAATCACAACAAATCGCAACAAGTCGCAACAAATCGTAACAATTCGCAAACAAATGGCAACAAGTCGCAACAAATCACAACAAATCGCAACCAATCACAACAAATCGCAACCAATCGGATTTGTTGCAATTTGCTAATCGCAACAAATCGCAACAAATCGCAACAAGTCGCAACAAATCGCAACCAATCGGTTTTGTTGCAATTTGCAAATCGCAACAAATCACAACAAATCGCAACAAATCACAACAAATCGCAACAAGTCGCAACAAATCGCAACAAATCGCAACAAATCGCAACAAGTCGCAACAAATCACAACAAATCGCAACCAATCGGATTTGTTGCAATTTGCTAATCGCAACAAATCGCAACAAATCGCAACCAATCGGATTTGTTGCCATTTGCAAATGGCAACAAATCACAACAAATCGCAACAAATCACAACAAATCGCAACAAGTCACAACAAATCGTAACAATTCGCAAACAAATGGCAACAAGTCGCAACAAATCACAACAAATCGCAACCAATCACAACAAATCGCAACCAATCGGATTTGTTGCAATTTGCTAATCGCAACAAATCGCAACAAATCGCAACAAGTCGCAACAAATCGCAACCAATCGGTTTTGTTGCAATTTGCAAATCGCAACAAATCACAACAAATCGCAACAAATCACAACAAATCGCAACAAGTCGCAACAAATCACAACAAATCGCAACAAATCACAACAAATGGCAACAAGTCGCAACAAATCACAACAAATCGCAACCAATCACAACAAATCGCAACCAATCGGATTTGTTGCAATTTGCTAATCGCAACAAATCGCAACAAATCGCAACAAGTCGCAACAAATCGCAACCAATCGCATTTGTTGCAATTTGCAAATCGCAACAAATCACAACAAATCGCAACAAATCACAACAAATCGCAACAAGTCGCAACAAATCGCAACAAATCGCAAACAAATGGCAACAAGTCGCAACAAATCACAACAAATCGCAACCAATCGGATTTGTTGCAATTTGCTAATCACAACAAATCGCAACAAATCGCAACAAGTCGCAACAAATCAAAACAAATCGCAACAAGTCGCAAGAATTGAACAAGTCGCAACAAGTCGCAAAAAATCACAACAAATCGCAACAAATCACAACAAATCGCAACAAATCGCAACAAATCGCAACAAATCGCAACAAGTCGCAACAAATCACAACAAATCGCAACAAATCACAACAAATCGCAACAAGTCGCAACAAATCACAACAAATCGCAACAAATCACAACAAATCGCAACAAATCGCAACAAATCGCAACAAGTCGCAACAAGTCGCAACAAATCACAACAAATCGCAACAAATCACAACAAATCGCAACAAATCACAACAAGTCGCAACAAGTCGCAACAAATCACAACAAATCGCAACAAATCGCAACAAATCACAACAAATCGCAACAAGTCGCAACAAATCGCAATAAATCACAACAAATCGCAACAAATCGCAACAAGTCGCAAACAAATGGCAACAAGTCGCAACAAATCACAACAAATCGCAACCAATCGGATTTGTTGCAATTTGCAAATCACAACAAATCGCAACAAATCGCAACAAGTCGCAACAAATCGCAACCAATCGGATTTGTTGCCATTTGCAAATCGCAACAAATCACAACAAATCGCAACAAATCACAACAAATCGCAACAAGTCGCAACAAATCGCAACAAATGGCAACAAATCGCAAACAAATGGCAACAAGTCGGAACAAATCACAACAAATCGCAACCAATCACAACAAATCGCAACCAATCGTATTTGTTGCAATTTGCTAATCGCAACAAATCGCAACAAATCGCAACAAGTCGCAACAAATCGCAACCAATCGGATTTGTTGCAATTTGCAAATCGCAACAAATCACAACAAATCGCAACAAATCACAACAAATCGCAACAAGTCGCAACAAATCACAACAAATCGCAACAAATCACAACAAATCGCAACAAATCGCAACAAATCGCAACAAATCGCAACAAGTGCCAACAAATCGCAACAAATCGCAACAATCAAACAAATGGCAACAAGTCGCAACAAATCACAACAAATCGCAACCAATCGCAAACAATCGGATTTGTTGCAATTTGCTAATCGCAACAAATCGCAACAAATCGCAACAAGTCGCAACAAATCGCAACAAATCGCAACAAATCGCAACAAGTCGCAACAAATCACAACAAATCGCAACCAATCGGATTTGTTGCAATTTGCTAATCGCAACAAATCGCAACAAATCGCAACCAATCGGATTTGTTGCCATTTGCAAATGGCAACAAATCACAACAAATCGCAACAAATCACAACAAAATCGCAACAAGTCGCAACAAATCGTAACAATTCGCAAACAAATAGGCAACAAGTCGCAACAAATCACAACAAATCGCAACCAATCACAACAAATCGCAACCAATCGGATTTTGTTGCAATTTGCTAATCGCAACAAATCGCACAAATCGCAACAAGTCGCAACAAATCGCAACCAATCGGTTTTGTTGCAATTTGCAAATCGCAACAAATCACAACAAATCGCAACAAATCACAACAAATCGCAACAAGTCGCAACAAATCGCAACAAATCGCAACAAATCGCAACAAGTCGCAACAAATCACAAAACAAATCGCAACCAATCGGATTTGTTGCAATTTGCTAATCGCAACAAATCGCAACAATCGCAACCAATCGGATTTGTTGCCATTTGCAAATGGCAACAAATCACAACAAATCGCAACAAATCACAACAAATCGCAACAAGTCACAACAAATCGTAACAATTCGCAAACAAATGGCAACAAGTCGCAACAAATCACAACAAATCGCAAACCAATCACAACAAATCGCAACCAATCGGATTTGTTGCAATTTGCTAATTCGCAACAAATCGCAACAAATCGCAACAAGTCGCAACAAATCGCAACCAATCGGTTTTTGTTGCAATTTGCAAATCGCAACAAATCACAACAAATCGCAACAAATCACAACAAATCGCAACAAGTCGCAACAAATCACAACAAATCGCAACAAATCACAACAAATGGCAACAAGTCGCAACAAATCACAACAAATCGCAACCAATCACAACAAATCGCAACCAATCGGATTTGTTGCAATTTGCTAATCGCAACAAATCGCAACAAATCGCAACAAGTCGCAACAAATCGCAACCAATCGCATTTGTTGCAATTTGCAAATCGCAACAAATCACAACAAATCGCAACAAATCACAACAAATCGCAACAAGTCGCAACAAATCGCAACAAATCGCAAACAAATGGCAACAAGTCCGCAACAAATCACAACAAATCGCAACCAATCGGATTTGTTGCAATTTGCTAATCACAACAAATCGCAACAAATCGCAACAAGTCGCAACAAATCAAAACAAATCGCAACAAGTCGCAAGAATTGAACAAGTCGCAACAAGACGCAAAAAATCACAACAAATCGCAACAAATCACAACAAATCGCAACAAATCGCAACAAATCGCAACAAATCGCAACAAGTCGCAACAAATCACAACAAATCGCAACAAATCTCAACAAATCGCAACAAGTCGCAACAAATCACAACAAATCGCAACAAATCGCAACAAATCACAACAAATCGCAACAAAATCGCAACAAGTCGCAACAAGTCGCAACAAAATCACAACAAATCGCAACAAATCACAACAAATCGCAACAAATCACAACAAGTCGCAACAAGTCGCAACAAATCACAACAAATCGCAACAAATCGCAACAAATCACAACAAATCGCAACAAGTCGCAACAAATCGCAATAAATCACAACAAATCGCAACAAATCGCAACAAGTCGCAAACAAATGGCAACAAGTCGCAACAAATCACAACAAATCGCAACCAATCGGATTTGTTGCAATTTGCAAATCACAACAAATCGCAACAAATCGCAACAAGTCGCAACAAATCGCAACCAATCGGATTTGTTGCCATTTGCAAATCGCAACAAATCACAACAAATCGCAACAAATCACAACAAATCGCAACAAGTCGCAACAAATCGCAACAAATGGCAACAAATCGCAAACAAATGGCAACAAGTCGGAACAAATCACAACAAATCGCAACCAATCACAACAAATCGCAACCAATCGTATTTGTTTGCAATTTGCTAATCGCAACAAATCGCAACAAATCGCAACAAGTCCGCAACAAATCGCAACCAATCGGATTTGTTGCAATTTGCAAATCGCAACAAATCACAACAAATCGCAACAAAATCACAACAAATCGCAACAAGTCGCAACAAATCACAACAAATCGCAACAAATCACAACAAATCGCAACAAGTCGCAACAAATCGCAACAAATCGCAAACAAATGGCAACAAGTCGCAACAAATCACAACAAATCGCAACCAATCGCAAACAATCGGATTTGTTGCAATTTGCTAATCGCAACAAATCGCAACAAATCGCAACAAGTCGCAACAAATCGCAACAAATCGCAACAAATCGCAACAAGTCGCAACAAATCACAACAAATCGCAACAAATCGGATTTGTTGCAATTTGCTAATCGCAACAAATCGCAACAAATCGCAACCAATCGGATTTGTTGCCATTTGCAAATGGCAACAAATCACAACAAATCGCAACAAATCACAACAAATCGCAACAATTCGCAACAAATCGTAACAATTCGCAAACAAATGGCAACAAGTCGCAACAAATCACAACAAATCGCAACCAATTCACAACAAATCGCAACCAATCGGATTTGTTGCAATTTGCTAATCGCAACAAATCGCAACAAATCGCAACAAGTCGCAACAAATCGCAACCAATCGGTTTTGTTGCAATTTGCAAATCGCAACAAATCACAACAAATCGCAACAAATCACAACAAATCGCAACAAAATCGCAAACAAATGGCAACAAGTCGCAACAAATTCACAACAAATCGCAACCAATCGCAAACAATCGGATTTGTTGCAATTTGCTAAATCGCAACAAATCGCAACAAAATCGCAACCAATCGGATTGTTGCCATTTGCAATATGGCAACAAATCACAACAAATCGCAACAAATCACAACAAATCGCAACAAGTCGCAACAAATCGTAAACAATTCGCAAACAAATGGCAACAAGTCGCAACAAATCACAACAAATCGCAACCAATCACAACAAATCGCAACCAATCGGATTTGTTGCAATTTGCTAATCGCAACAAATCGCAACAAATCGCAACAAGTCGCAACAAATCGCAACCAATCGGTTTTGTTGCAATTTGCAAATCGCAACAAATCACAACAAAATCGCAACAAATCACAACAAATCGCAACAAGTCGCAACAAAATCACAACAAAATCGCAACAAATCGCAACAAATCGCAACAAGTCGCAACAAATCACAACAAATCGCAACAAATCACAACAAAATCGCAAACAAGGTCGCAACAAATCACAACAAATCGCAAAACAAAATCACAACAAATCGCAACAAATCGCAACAAATCGCAACAAGTCGCAACAAGTCGCAACAAATCACAACAAATCGCAACAAATCACAACAAATCGCAACAAATCACAACAAGTCGCAACAAGTCGCAACAAATCACAACAAATCGCAACAAATCGCAACAAATCACAAGAAATCGCAACAAGTCGCAACAAATCGCAATAAATCACAACAAATCGCAACAAATCGCAACAAGTCGCAAACAAATGGCAACAAGTCGCAACAAATCACAACAAATCGCAACCAATCGGATTTGTTGCAATTTGCTAATCGCAACAAATCGCAACAAATCGCAACAATTCGCAAACAAATGGCAACAAGTCGCAAACAAATGGCAACAAGTCGCAACAAATCACAACAAATCGCAACCAATCGGATTTGTTGCAATTTGCTAATCGCAACAAATCGCAACAAATCGCAACCCATCGGATTTGTTGCAATTTGCTAATCGCAACAAATCGCAACAAATCGCAACAAATCGCAGCAAATCGCAACAAGTCGCAACAAATAGCAACAAATAGCAACAAATAGCAACAAATAGCAACAAATAGCAACACATCGGATTTGTTGCAATTTGCTAATCGCAACAAATCGCAACAAATCGCAACCAATCGGATTTGTTGAAATTTGCAAATCGCAACAAATCACAACTAAGCGCAACAAGTCGCAACAAATCGCAACAAGTCGCAACAAGTCGCAACAAATCGCAACAAATCGCAAACAAATGGCAACAAGTCGCAACAAATCACAACAAATCGCAACCAATCGGATTTGTTGCAATTTGCAAATCACAACAAATCGCAACAAATCGCAACAAGTCGCAACAAATCGCAACAAATCGCAATCAAATGGCAACAAGTCGCAACAAATCACAACAAATCGCAACCAATCGGATTTGTTGCAATTTGCTAATCACAACAAATCGCAACAAATCGCAACAAGTCGCAACAAATCACAACAAATCGCAACCAATCGGATTTGTTGCAATTTGCTAATCGCAACAAATCGCAACAAATCGCAACCAATCGGATTTGTTGCCATTTGCAAATCGCAACAAATCACAACAAATCGCAACAAATCACAACAAATCGCAACAAGTCGCAACAAATCGTAACAAATCGCAAACAAATGGCAACAAGTCGCAACAAATCACAACAAATCGCAACCAATCACAACAAATCGCAACCAATCGGATTTGTTGCAATTTGCTAATCGCAACAAATCGCAACAAATCGCAACAAGTCGCAACAAATCGCAACCAATCGGTTTTGTTGCAATTTGCAAATCGCAACAAATCACAACAAATCGCAACAAATCACAACAAATCGCAACAAGTCGCAACAAATCACAACAAATCGCAACAAATCACAACAAATGGCAACAAGTCGCAACAAATCACAACAAATCGCAACCAATCACAACAAATCGAAACCAATCGGATTTTGTTGCAATTTGCTAATCGCAACAAATCGCAACAAATCGCAACAAGTCGCAACAAATCGCAACAATCGCATTTGTTGCAATTTGCAAATCGCAACAAATCACAACAAATCGCAACAAATCACAACAAATCGCAACAAGTCGCAACAAAGCGCAATAAATCGCACCAAATCGCAACAAGTCGCAAACAAATGGCAACAAGTCGCAAACAAATGGCAACAAGTCGCATTTGTTGCAATTTGCAAATCGCAACAAATCACAACAAATCGCAACAAATCGCAACAAGTCGCAACAAATCGCAACAAATCGCAACAAATCGCAACAAATCGCAACAAATCGCAACAAGTCGCAACAAATCGCAACCCATCGGATTTGTTGCAATTTGCTAATCGCAACAAATCGCAACAAATCGCAGCAAATCGCAACAAGTCGCAACAAGTCGCAACAAATAGCAACAAATAGCAACACATCGGATTTGTTGCAATTTGCTAATCGCAACAAATCGCAACAAATCACAACAAATGGCAACAAGTCGCAACAAATCACAACAAATCGCAACCAATCACAACAAATCGCAACCAATCGGATTTGTTGCAATTTGCTAATCGCAACAAATCGCAACAAATCGCAACAAGTCGCAACAAATCGCAACCAATCGCATTTGTTGCAATTTGCAAATCGCAACAAATCACAACAAATCGCAACAAATCACAACAAATCGCAACAAGTCGCAACAAATCGCAATAAATCGCAACAAATCGCAACAAGTCGCAAACAAATGGCAACAAGTCGCAACAAATCGCAACCAATCGGATTTGTTGCAATTTGCTAATCGCAACAAATCGCAACAAATCGCAACAAGTCGCAAACATATCGCAACAAGTCGCAAACAAATCGCAACAAGTCGCAAACAAATGTGCAACAAGTCGCAACAAATCGCAACAAATCGAATCGGATTTGTTGCAATTTGCTAATCACAACAAATCGCAAACAAATCGCAAACAAGTCGCAACAAATCGCAACAAATCGCAACCCAACGGATTTGTTGCAATTTGCTAATCGCAACAAATCGCAACAAGTCGCAAACAAATGGCAACAAGTCGCAACAAAACACAACAAATCGCAACCAATCGGATTTGTTGCAATTTGCAAATCACAACAAATCGCAACAAATCGCAAACCGCAACAAATCGCAACAAATCGCAACAAGTCGCAACAAATCACAACAAATCGCAACCAATCACAACAAATCGCAACCAATCGGATTTGTTGCAATTTGCTAACCGCAACAAATCGCAACAAATCGCAACAAGTCGCAACAAATCGCAACAAATCGCAACAAGTCGCAAACAAATGGCAACAAGTCGCAACAAATCACAACAAATCGCAACCAATCGGATTTGTTGCAATTTGCTAATCGCAACAAATCGCAACAAATCGCAACAATTCGCAAACAAATGGCAACAAGTCGCAACAAATAGCAACAAATGGCAACAAGTCGCAACAAATCACAACAAATCGCAACCAATCGGATTTGTTGCAATTTGCTAATCGCAACAAATCGCAACAAATCGCAACCCATCGGATTTGTTGCAATTTGCTAATCGCAACAAATCGCAACAAATCGCAACAAATCGCAGCAAATCGCAACAAGTCGCAACAAATAGCAACAAATCGCAACAAAATCGCAACAAATAGCAACAAATAGCAAACAAATGGCAACAAGTCGCAACAAATCACAACAAATCGCAACCAATCGGATTTGTTGAAATTTGCAAAATCACAACAAATCGCAACAAATCGCAACAAGTCGCAACATCGCAACAAATCGCAACAAATCGCAAACAAATGGCAACAAGTCGCAACAAATCACAACAAAATCGCAACCAATCGGATTTGTTGCAATTTGCAAATCACAACAAATCGCAACAAATCGCAACAAGTCGCAACAAATCGCAACAAATCGCAACCAATCGGGATTGTTGCAATTTGCAAGTCGCAACAAATCACAACAAATCGCAACCAATCGGATTTGTTGCAATCAATTTGTTGCAATCAATCACAACAAATCGCAACAAATCGCAACAAGTCGCAACAAATCACAACAAATCGCAACCAAATGGATTTGTTGCAATTTGCTAATCGCAACAAAACGCAACAAATCGCAAACCAATCGGATTTGTTGCCATTTGCAAATCGCAACAAATCACAACAAATATCGCAACAAATCACAACAAATCGCAACAAGTCGCAACAAAATCGTAACAAATCGCAAACAAATGGCAACAAGTCGCAACAAATCACAACAAATCGCAACCAATCACAACAAATCGCAAACCAATCGGATTTGTTGCAATTTGCTAATCGCAACAAATCGCAACAAATTCGCAACAAGTCGCAACAAATCGCAACCAATCGGTTTTGTTGCAATTTTGCAAATCGCAACAAATCACAACAAATCGCAACAAATCAAACAAATCGCAACAAGTCGCAACAAATCACAACAAATCGCAACAAATCACAACAAATGGCAACAAGTCGCAACAAATCACAACAAATCGCAACCAATCACAACAAATCGCAACCAATCGGATTTGTTGCAATTTGCTAATCGCAACAAATCGCAACAAATCGCAACAAGTCGCAACAAATCGCAACCAATCGCATTTGTTGCAATTTGCAAATCGCAACAAATCACAACAAATCGCAACAAATCACAACAAATCGCAACAAGTCGCAACAAAGCGCAATAAATCGCACCAAATCGCAACAAGTCGCAAACAAATGGCAACAAGTCGCAAACAAATGGCAACAAGTCGCATTTGTTGCAATTTGCAAATCGCAACAAATCACAACAAATCGCAACAAATCGCAACAAGTCGCAACAAATCGCAACAAATCGCAACAAATCGCAACAAATCGCAACAAATCGCAACAAGTCGCAACAAATCGCAACCCATCGGATTTGTTGCAATTTGCTAATCGCAACAAATCGCAACAAATCGCAGCAAATCGCAACAAGTCGCAACAAGTCGCAACAAATAGCAACAAATAGCAACACATCGGATTTGTTGCAATTTGCTAATCGCAACAAATCGCAACAAATCACAACAAATGGCAACAAGTCGCAACAAATCACAACAAATCGCAACCAATCACAACAAATCGCAACCAATCGGATTTGTTGCAATTTGCTAATCGCAACAAATCGCAACAAATCGCAACAAGTCGCAACAAATCGCAACCAATCGCATTTGTTGCAATTTGCAAATCGCAACAAATCACAACAAATCGCAACAAATCACAACAAATCGCAACAAGTCGCAACAAATCGCAATAAATCGCAACAAATCGCAACAAGTCGCAAACAAATGGCAACAAGTCGCAACAAATCGCAACCAATCGGATTTGTTGCAATTTGCTAATCGCAACAAATCGCAACAAATCGCAACAAGTCGCAAACAAATCGCAACAAGTCGCAAACAAATCGCAACAAGTCGCAAACAAATGGCAACAAGTCGCAACAAATCGCAACGAATCGGATTTGTTGCAATTTGCTAATCACAACAAATCGCAACAAATCGCAACAAGTCGCAACAAATCGCAACAAATCGCAACCCATCGGATTTGTTGCAATTTGCTAATCGCAACAAATCGCAACAAGTCGCAAACAAATGGCAACAAGTCGCAACAAATCACAACAAATCGCAACCAATCGGATTTGTTGCAATTTGCAAATCACAACAAATCGCAACAAATCGCAAACAAATGGCAACAAGTCGCAACAAATCACAACAAATCGCAACCAATCACAACAAATCGCAACCAATCGGATTTGTTGCAATTTGCTAACCGCAACAAATCGCAACAAATCGCAACAAGTCGCAACAAATCGCAACCAATCGGATTTGTTGCAATTTGCAAATCGCAACAAATCACAACAAATCGCAACAAATCACAACAAATCGCAACAAATCGCAACAAGTCGCAACAAATCACAACAAATCGCAACAAATCACAACAAATGGCAACAAGTCGCAACAAATCACAACAAATCGCAACCAATCACAACAAATCGCAACCAATCGGATTTGTTGCAATTTGCTAATCGCAACAAATCGCAACAAATCGCAACCAATCGCATTTGTTGCAATTTGCAAATCGCAACAAATCACAACAAATCGCAACCAATCACAACAAATCGCAACAAGTCGCAACAAATCGCAACAAATCACAACAAATCGCAACAAATCACAACAAATGGCAACAAGTCGCAACAAATCACAACAAATCGCAACCAATCACAACAAATCGCAACCAATCGGATTTGTTGCAATTTGCTAATCGCAACAAATCGCAACAAATCGCAACAAGTCGCAAACAAATCGCAACAAGTCGCAAACAAATGGCAACAAGTCGCAAACAAATGGCAACAAGTCGCAACCAATCGGATTTGTTGCAATTTGCTAATCACAACAAATCGCAACAAATCGCAACAAGTCGCAACAAATCGCAACAAATCGCAACCCATCGGATTTGTTGCAATTTGCTAATCGCAACAAATCGCAACAAAACGCAGCAAATCGCAACAAGTCGCAACAAGTCGCAACAAATAGCAACAAATCGCAACCCATCGGATTTGTTGCAATTTGCTAATCGCAACAAATCGCAACAAATCGCAACCAATCGGATTTGTTGCAATTTGCAAATCGCAACAAATCACAACAAATCGCAACAAAGCGCAACAAGTCGCAACAAATCGCAACAAATCGCAACAAGTCGCAACAAGTCGCAACAAATGGCAACAAATCAAAAACAAATGGCAACAAGTCGCAACAAATCACAACAAATCGCAACCAATCGGATTTGTTGCAATTTGCAAATCGCAACAAATCGGAACAAATAAAAAAAAAAAGCAACAAATCGCAACAAGTCGCAACCAATCGGATTTGTCGCAATTTGCTAATCGCAACAAATCGCAACAAATCGCAACAAGTCGAAACAAATCGCAACCAATCGGATTTGTTGCCATTTGCAAATCGCAACAAATCACAACAAATCGCAACAAATCACAACAAATCGCAACCAATCGGATTTGTTGCAATTTGCAAATCGCAACAAATCACAACAAATCGCAACAAATCGCAACAAATCGCAACAAATCGCAACAAGTCGCAACAAATCACAACAAATCGCAACCAATCGGATTTGTTGCAATTTGCTAATCGCAACAAATCGCAACAAGTCGCAACAAATCGCAACCAATCGGATTTGTTGCCATTTGCAAATCGCAACAAATCACAACAAATCGCAACAAATCACAACAAATCGCAACAAATCGCAACAAGTCGCAAACAAATGGCAACAAGTCGCAACAAATCACAACAAATCGAAACCAATCGGATTTGTTGCAGTTTGCTAATCGCAACAAATCGCAACAAATCGCAACAAGTCGCAACAGATCGCAACAAGTCGCAAACAAATGGCAACAAGTCGCAAACAAATGGCAACAAGTCGCAACAAATCACAACAAATCGCAACCAATCGGATTTGTTGCAATTTGCTAATCACAACAAATCGCAACAAATCGCAACAAGTCGCAACAAATCGCAACAAATCGCAACAAGTCGCAAGAATTGAACAAGTCGCAACAAGTCGCAACGAATTTGCAAATCGCAAAAAATCACAACAAATCGCAACAAATCACAACAAATCGCAACAAATCACAACAAATCGCAACAAATCACAACAAGTCGCAACAAGTCGCAACAAATCACAACAAATCGCAACAAATCGCAACAAATCGCAACAAGTCGCAACAAATCGCAACAAATCGCAACAAGTCGCAAGAATTGAACAAGTCGCAACCAATTTGCAAATCGCAAAAAATCACAACAAATCGCAACAAATCACAACAAATCGCAACAAATCGCAACAAATCGCAACAAATCGCAACAAGTCGCAACAAATCACAACAAATCGCAACAAATCACAACAAATCGCAACAAGTCGCAACAAATCACAACAAATCGCAACAAATCACAACAAATCGCAACAAATCGCAACAAATCGCAACAAGTCCCAACAAGTCGCAACAAATCACAACAAATCGCAACAAATCACAACAAATCGCAACAAATCACAACAAGTCGCAACAAGTCGCAACAAATCACAACAAATCGCAACAAATCGCAACAAATCACAACAAATCGCAACAAGTCGCAACAAATCGCAATAAATCACAACAAATCGCAACAAGTCGCAAACAAATGGCAACAAGTCGCAACAAATCACAACAAATCGCAACCAATCGGATTTGTTGCAATTTGGTAATCGCAACAAATCGCAACAATTCGCAAACAAATGGCAACAAGTCGCAAACAAATGGCAACAAGTCGCAACAAATCACAACAAATCGCAACCAATCGGATTTGTTGCAATTTGCTAATCGCAACAAATCGCAACAAATCGCAACAAATCGCAACCCATCGGATTTGTTGCAATTTGCTAATCGCAACAAATCGCAACAAATCGCAGCAAATCGCAACAAGTCGCAACAAATAGCAACAAATAGCAACAAATAGCAACACATCGGATTTGTTGCAATTTGCTAATCGCAACAAATCGCAACAAATCGCAACAAATCGCAACCAATCGCAACAAATCGCAACCAATCGGATTTGTTGCAATTTGCAAATCGCAACAAATCACAACAAAGCGCAACAAGTCGCAACAAATGGCAACAAGTCGCAACAAATCACAACAAATCGCAACCAATCGGATTTGTTGCAATTTGCTAATTGCAACAAATCGCAACAAATCGCAACAAGTCGCAACAAATCGCAACCAATCGGATTTGTTGCCATTTGCAAATCGCAACAAATCACAACAAATCGCAACAAATCACAACAAATCGCAACAAATCGCAACAAATCGCAAACAAATGGCAACAAGTCGCAACAAATCACAACAAATCGCAACAAATCGCAACCAATCGGATTTGTTGCAATTTGCAAATCGCAACAAATCACAACAAATCGCAACCAATCGGATTTGTTGCAATTTGCAAATCACAACAAATCGCAACAAATCACAACAAAGCGCAACAAATCGCAACAAGTCGCAACAAGTCGCAACAAATCGCAACAAATCGCAAACAAATGGCAACAAGTCGCAACAAATCACAACAAATCGCAACCAATCGGATTTGTTGCAATTTGCTAATTGCAACAAATCGCAACAAGTCGCAACAAATCGCAACAAATCGCAAACAAATGGCAACAAGTCGCAACAAATCACAACAAATCGCAACCAATCGGATTTGTTGCAATTTGCTAATTGCAACAAATCGCAACCAATCGGATTTGTTGCCATTTGCAAATCGCAACAAATCACAACAAATCGCAACAAATCACAACAAATCGCAAGAAATCGCAACAAATCGCAACAAATCGCAAACAAATGGCAACAAGTCGCAACAAATCACAACAAATCGCAACAAATCGCAACCAATCGGATTTGTTGCAATTTGCAAATCGCAACAAATCACAACAAATCGCAACCAATCGGATTTGTTGCAATTTGCAAATCACAACAAATCGCAACAAATCACAACAAAGCGCAACAAATCGCAACAAGTCGCAACAAGTCGCAACAAATCGCAACAAATCGCAAACAAATGGCAACAAGTCGCAACAAATCACAACAAATCGCAACCAATCGGATTTGTTGCAATTTGCTAATTGCAACAAATCGCAACAAGTCGCAACAAGTCGCAACAAATCGCAACAAATCGCAAACAAATGGCAACAAGTCGCAACAAATCACAACAAATCGCAACCAATCGGATTTGTTGCAATTTGCTAATTGCAACAAATCGCAACCAATCGGATTTGTTGCCATTTGCAAATCGCAACAAATCACAACAAATCGCAACAAATCACAACAAATCGCAACAAATCGCAATAAATCGCAACAAATCGCAAACAAATGGCAACAAGTCGCAACAAATCACAACAAATCGCAACAAATCGCAACCAATCGGATTTGTTGCAATTTGCTAATCGCAACAAATCGCAACAAATCGCAACAAATCGCAACCAATCGCAACAAATCGCAACCAGAATCGGATTTGGTTGCACATTTGCACCAATCGCAACCAAATCACAACAAAGCGCAACAAGTCGCAAACAAAATGGGCAACAAGTCCGCAACAAATCACAACAAATCGCAACCAATCGGATTTGTTGCAATTTGCTAATTGCCAAACAAATCGCAAACAAATCGCTAACCAATCGGATTTGTTGCCAAATTTGCAAATCCGCAACACAAATCACAACAAAATCGGCAACAAATCACAACAAGGCTAATCGCAACAAAATCGCATACAAAATCGCAACAATATCCTGCAAACAAAATGTGCAACAAGTCGCAACAATCAACAACTAATATCGCAACAAATCGCAACCAATCGGATTTGTTGCACTTTGCCAAATCGCAACAAATCACAACAAAATCGCAAACCAATCGGAATTTGTTGCAATTTTTGGGAAATCACAACAAAAATCGCAACAAATCACAAACAAAGCGCAACAAATCGCAATAAAACATAGTCGCAACAAGTCGCAACAAAATCGCAACAAATCGCAAAACAAATGGCAAACAAAGTCGCAAAACAAATCACAACAAAATACGCAACCAATCGGATTTGATTTGCAATTTGCTAATTGCAACAAAATCGGCAACAAGTCGCAACATAGTACGCAACAAATCGCAACAAATCGCAAACAAAATGGCAACAAGTACGCAACAAAATCAACAACAAAATCGGCCCACAACCAATCGGTATTTGTTGCAATTTGCTTAATTGCAACAAATCTGCAACAAATTCGCAACCAATCGGATTTGTTGCCATTTGCAAATTCGCAACAAATCACAACAAATCGCAACAAATCACAACAAATCGCAACAAATCCCAACAAATCGCAAACAAAATGGCAACAAGTCCGCAAACAACATCGCAACAAATCGCAAACCAATACGGATTTAGGTTGCAAATTTTGCAAATCGCAACGAAATCACAACAAAATCGGCAACCAATCGGATTTAGTTGCAATTTGCAAATCACAACAAATCGCAAACAAATCACAAACCAAAGGCGCAACAAATCGAGCAATAACAAATCGCAACCCACCCCAAAAAATGGGGGGGGGTTGCAACAAATCGCAACAAATCTCGACAAACAACATGGCAAACACGTCGCAACAAATCACAACAAACCGCAACCAATCGGATTTGTTGCTATTTGGTAATTGCAAACAAATTCGCAACAACTCGCAACAAGTCGCAACATAATCGCAACCAATCGGATTTGATATGCCATTATGCAAATCGCAACAAATCACAACAAATCGCAAACAAAATCACAAACATAAATCGCAACAAGTCGCAACAAATCGTGCAACAAATCGCAACAAAATCGCAACAAATCGCAACAAGTCGCAACAAATTCACAACAAATCGGCAACCAATTCTTGGATTTGTTGCAATTTGCAAAATCGGGCAACAAAATCGCAACAAAATCGCAACATAATTCGCAACAAGTCGCAACCAAATACACAACAAATTCGCCAACCTCTATCGGATTTGTTTGCCAATTTGCTAATCGCAACAAATCGCAACAAAATCGCAACAAGTCGCAACCAAATATCGCAAACCAATCGGATTTGTTGCAATTTGCAAATCGTCAAACAAATCACAAACATAATCTGCAACAAATCACAAACAAATCGCAACAAAGTACGCAACAAATCGCAATAAAATTCACACACAAATCGCGCAACAAATCGTGCAAGGAAGTCGCAAAACAAATGGCAAACATAGTCGCAACAAATCACAACACAATCCAAAACAAATCGCAAACAAGTCGCCAAACAAAATGTTGCAACAAGTCGCAACAAATCACAACAAAATCGCAACCAAATCGGATTTGTTGCAGTTTGCTAATCGCAACAACATCGCAAAACAAAATCGCAACAAGATCGCAACAGAATCGCAAACAAGTTCGCAAAACAAATGGCAACAAGTCGCCAAACAGAATAGTGGCAACAAGTGTTAAGCAACAAATCAACAACAAATAAAAAAAAATTTTTTTTTTTGTTTTTTTTTTTTTTTTTCGGGGCAACCAATCGGATTTGTTGCAATTTGCTTAATCACAACAAATCAGCAACAAAATCGCAAATAAATTAAACAACGTCGCAAACCAAATCGCAAACAAATCGTGCAACAAGTTCCCCCCCCGCAAGGAATTGGAACAAGTCGCAAACAAGTCGGCAACCAATTTGCAAATCGCAAAAAATCACAACAAATCGCAACAAATCGCAACAAAATACGCAAACAAATCGCAACAACATCGCAACAAGTCCCGCAACAAATCACAAACAAAATCTGCAACAAATCACAAACAAATCGCAACTAAGTCGCAACAAATCACAACAAATCGCAACAAAATCACAAGACAAATCGCAACAAATCGACAACAAATCCGCAACAAGTCGCAACAAGTATCGCAAACAAATCAACAATCAGACCGTTCACAAATCGCAAACAAAATCCTCAACAAATCTGCAACAAATCACAACAAAATCGCCACAAGTGGGCATACAAATCACAACAAATCCGCAACCAGAATATCACCAACAAAACGCATACAAATCGTGCAACAAATCGCCTTCCACAACAAGTCGGCAACAAGTCGCAAAACAAATCACAATCAAATCGCAACAAAATCGCAACAAATCACAACCTAAATCGCAACAAGTCGCAACAAATCGACAACCAAATGCGGATTTGTTTGCCGAATTGCAAATCGCCAACAAATCACAACATAATCGCAATAACAAAAAACAATCGCAACAAGTCGCAACAAGTCGCAACAAATCCGCAACAAATCGCAAACAAATGTGCAACAAGTCGCAACAGAATCACAAGAAATCGCAAACATAATCGCAACTCAATCGGATTTGTTGCAATTTGCAAATGGCAACAAATCACAACAAATCGCAACCAATCGGATTTTGTTGCAATTTTGCAAATTCGCAACAAATCACAACAAAAAGCGCATACAAGTCGCAACAAAATTCGGCAACAAATCGAGCAACAAGTCGCAACCAACATCGCCTAACAAAATCGCAACAAGATCGGAAACAAATGGTTGGTGGGCTCCAAAAAACATGAGTCCGCAACAAATCACAACAAAATCGAAAATATTCGCAACAAATCAGCAACCAATCGGATTTGGTTGCAATTTGCAAATCGCAACAATAATCACAACAAATCGCAACCAATCCGGATTTGTTGCAATTTTGCAAATCGAACGCAACAAATCACAACAAATCGCAACAAAATCACCAACAAATCGCCAACAAGTCGCAACAAATCGCAACAAGAAACGCAACAAATCGCAAACAAATGGCAACATAGTCGGCAACAAATCACAACAAATCGCAACAAAATCCGCAACCTAATCGGATTTGTTTGCAATTTGCAAATCGCAACAAATACACAACAATAATTCCGCAACCAAATCGGATTTGTTGCAATTTGCAAATCGCAACAAATCACAACAAAATCGGCAACAAAATCCACTAACAATAGCGCAATCAAGTCGCAACAAATCGCAACAAATCCCAACAAGGTCGCATACAAATCGTTCTAACAAAGTCCACGCAAAACAAATGGCATACAAGTCGCAACAAATCTACCAACAAATCGGCAACCAATCGGATTTGTTGCAATTTGCTATTTGCAACAAATATCGCAACAAACTCCGCAACAGGATCGCTATCAAAATCGCAACCAATCCGGATTTGTAGCACAAATTTGCAAATCGCCAACATGAATCACAACAAATCGCATACAAATCAACATACAAATCTGCCAACAAATCCGCATACAAATCGCAAACAAATCGCAACAAATCGCAACAAGTCGCAACAAATTCGCAACAAATCACAACAAATTCCGCAAACAAATCACAACAAATCCGCAACAAATCACAACAAATCGCAACAAATCGGCAACAATAATTCGCAAACAAATCGCAGACATAGTCGCAACAAGTCGCAACAAATCACAACAAATCGCAACAAATCACTAACAAATCGCAACAAATACACAACAAATCGCAAACAAGAGTCGCAACAAATCACAACAAATCGCAAACAAATCACAACAAATCGCAACAAATCGCAACAAAATCGCAACAAGTCGCAACAAGTTCGCAGCAAACAAATCGCAACAAATCGCAAACAAATGGCAACAAGTCGGCAACAAACTCACAAGAAATCGCAACAAATCGCAAACCAATCGGATTTGATTGCAATTTGGACAAATGGCAACAAAATCACAACAAATCGCAACCAATCGGATTTG